>OY744563.1:32744-143200 GCA_963556235.1 Cryptophagus acutangulus
TAGAGCGATCTTCAACGCGCGATTTTAAAATATCATCTGTTAATTTGGTCAACAACGTAGTAGTACTGAAACCCTTTCTGAAGCCTGATTGTGATTCACTTAGTATACCGGTGTCAGACAGGTAAGTAGTAATTTGTTTGTGCAGATATTTTTCCAGAATTTTGGACATAGTACAAAGCAGACTGATTGGCCTAAGTTAATTGTAGTCAGTGGGGGATTTGACTTTTGGAATAGGTTGTATTAAAGCGATTTTCCAGGACATGGGAAAATAACCGGTCTCGATGCAACAATTAGCTATATCCGTGATGTATTTAGTAATGACAGGAATAGATAGTTTAAGCATTTTTGCGTTGATACCATCATGGCCAAACGCATTCGAAGTTAGATCTAAAATAATTTGTTCAATATCGTGAGTGCTAGTTAACTTGAATTCACAAGTTGCGTCATTGTTAAACTTATTCGTTTTGTAGTATGTTGTCGCATTTAAGCAGTTATTAGGAGGACTAAACACGGATAAAAAATAATTGTTAATGGCATTAGGATGGTGAAGGTTGGAGGGAATTTGGGTGTTTGAGTTTAGCTTGACATTTAGTTGTTTTAAGATTTTCCAAAGAGATTTTTGGTCTGAAGCGTTCGCTTGCTGGAATTGGAGATAGGAAGATTTTTGGCGTCTTAGTGCAGATACTGTTATGTTACGCCAGTTTTTGTAATTTGACCAATCTGATAAGTTACGGCTAATTTTATATTTAGAGAGAGCTTTATCTCGCTCATACATCAATAATTTAATGGTATCAGTAATCCAAGGTGAAAAAGGCTTGGATATACGAGCTGTTTTTAAAGAAGCATGAAGATCGAATAAATATTTTAACCTCTGGGTCAAGAATAGTAATTTGTCATCAATGTTAGGTAGATATAATAACTCATCCCACGGAATATTGTGCAAGTCGATACAGAAGTTGTTGTAAGAAAAATCTTTGAAATTTCTGTAAGTAATGATTCGAGGTACCGGTTTAGATATTTTAAGGAGGAGTTCACAATAAACTAGCTTGTGATCTCAAATTGTATCGGCATTAAGCGTGCTACTCTTACTTATAATGTCAGAATTGCTAACAAATATGACGTCAATCAATTTGCATGAAGTTTGTGTGATTTGAGTAGGTTCGTTTACAATCTGAGTAAAATTATAGGCTGAAAAGCAATGTGAAAAAACATTGTTAGGTACAAGTTGATCAACATTTATGTCACGTAGAACCAATATATTGTCAAATTGAGGTGTAATAAATGATAGTAAGTCATCTAAAAACTGAATAGATTCCATTAGATTACTATTTGGTGGACGATAAACTACCCCTACTAAAAATTTATACTTATTTATAGAAAAATTAATCAACAAGTGTTCAAAGCCTTGAATGATACCAAAGTCGGCTAAAGATAAATGTGCTACGATATAATCTTTCACGTAAATTCCCACACCGCCTCCACGTCCAATACGATCGTGGCGAAAGAAAGTATATCCTTCAATGTGAACAACTTCAGTATCAACACCATCCGACAGCCATGTCTCCGTAACGCAAAGTATATCAAATTCATGTTCAGACAATAAGTACTTGAAATTAGCAAAGCCAGTAAACAGAGACCGTACATTGAGATGTCCTATTACTTCTCTCGTAGAGGAAGTATTGTATTCATGAAAAAAAAATTTCTCCAAATTTCACTTTTTTCTACTTTATAGAATGCGTAGATTACGAAAATCATATTCACTAATTTCCGTCTGTCGGTCTGTTCGTTTCTTTAAACCGCTATATTTCAGAAACTACTCACCCGATTAAAGCAAAATTTGCGTCCTTTTTTTCTACCTTCCCATTGATTAGGTCAAAGAAAAAAAAGTAAGGAAATTCTTAAGGACCTGCGCATTATTGGCCAAAAACCTGCCAAAAACAGCAAAATCGATGCATCCACTTAATCTTCTAAAGTTACGGACCGATTTTGACCAAATATTGAACATATGTTTTGTGTAT
The DNA here is from genome assembly GCA_963556235.1 of Cryptophagus acutangulus. NCBI lineage: Eukaryota > Metazoa > Arthropoda > Insecta > Coleoptera > Cryptophagidae > Cryptophagus > Cryptophagus acutangulus. The sequence continues at coordinate 34,763 of OY744563.1, forward strand.
ACCCCAAGTGGTGAATGCTTTCAAAAAATCTAGAGTTTTTTCAAGGGTTGACTCTTTATTAAGGGTTGAAGGGTCAAAAAGTTGTAAAAATGCATAATTTGTAATGTGAATACCTGCCAAGAGCAACATTTTATTTGAACCAAATTTGGCATACATATTAGGAATACGTTGAAGAAAATGCTGGTAAAAGTTTCATCCCCTAAAAATAAACCCTTGTGACCTATTGGTTCTTTAAATTAATGGTTCAAAAATTGACGGTCTTTTGATTCGTATATGTCTGCTTAACCCACCATTTTCCATTAGTAATTTTATATATATTTACATAATAAGTGATTAAAAATAATTTACGACCCTAACTACATACCCCCACCCCTCCAAATGTACAGTTTGAGTCATATGGATCGGATTTTTTTTATATTAGATTCCTACTATACATTTAGAACAGATTTATGAATAATCTAATTAAAAATATTATACGACCCTTATTTTACAATATCAACCCTTAATATACGCTGTACCATCAAAATGCTCAAATTTCATTCAAATTTTGATTCCAGTAGTAATTTTAACTCATTTAACTTATCATTATTTTTTAATTAAATTGAAATTAGGCTAGAACCCACATATTACAATTGTAATCCTTTATGCACCCTTTACAGTTTGATTTGCAAAATTCTTTCATTTTCAACATATTTATTAATAAATTGAAATATAATTTCAACTAGCTTAATCATAAATAGACCAGAATCCTTAATTCGTGTTTTTAACCTTTAACACACCCTTTATCTTAAAATTGATGAGATTCTATCGCTCCGATTTATTTAAAATTTGGTTTCTAGTTAAAATTTAAAAAAAAAGCTTTAATTCATTTTTTCAACTCTTCGCGCCCTTTTCATTATTTTTGTTTGAAGTTTCTTTGAATTTGATTTAAATTATCATAGCTATTGTATAAAACATTTGTATTGATACCTGAAATACAAATAGTGTACATGCCTTAATTAACCTTTTAAATATTTTTCAAAAATACTAACGGTGTATGTTACTATCCCAAATAATAATTACGCAAATATTAAATTCAAATGTATGTTTTTTAATCTTATTTCCACACCACCCATGAGGTAAAGATTTCGGCGCGTTTTTTTTTAAGTGGTATCCCCAGGTTTTAATTTTTAATTACGAATGATAAATGATAATCGATTATAAATACGACTTTTTTTTAAACAAAAAGCTACTTTAGTGTGTTGGCGTAATGAACGTAACATAAAACTCAATAGGCCTAATCCACTATTGTTTTATTTTTAATTTAATATTTGGTTACAACTTCAATCACATTTTTTTTTAAATGTTATTCTTATTGTTGTCGATTGATATTTATTTGGAATAATAACTAATTATAATATTTAATTAAATTATAAACATGCAAATATAATTGTTTTGAATTGAAAGCAACTTTAAAATAAATAATCATTTTGAAGACGCAAATACTAATTGCTTTGAATAGAAAACAACTTCTTACTTTATTCTTTCCCAGCAAACACAAAACCGTTTATTTCTTGAAACAGCTTTAAATCTAGATTTTAATTACTTGTTTATGTTTCGTTTTATAAGAGCAACCTGAATGCTATAAGTCCAGCTAAGATTCATTGGTTTGCATTGAAACTGTTTTGATTCAAATAAACTGTTTTATAATTGCCTCCGTCTAAACGGTTCTGATTGGTTTTAACGTTTCAAAAATTATTCGATTTAAATAAGACTTTACTGTTTCGTTACATTATAATTAATTAAAAATAGTTTATATTGGAACTGTTAAATAATGATTGATTTGATTTGCTCTTGTTTTGAATGTTATGTTATTGGTATAAAACAAATAATATATTTATTTATAGTGATTATTATTTATAATAATACATATTTTGATTTTTATTTTGAATGTGTTGAAAGGATTTAAGTTGCAATAAAAGTATTTATTAAAGTTTCACTAAAAGTTTTATTCAAAAATTAAACTCGGTATATATACATATATATATGTATATGTTACTGTGAAAGACCGAAATCCGGTGAATGTCGAGATACACCGGTGAAAGTCAACATTCTCTAAGTTGCTTGGCGTATGTCCAAAATATTCATCAAATATCATTATTTCTATCTTACACCGGCGAATGTCGACATTCAGCATGCACTCATGGTGTATGTTGAAAATAAACAGTTTTTTGGTATTATTTAATTGCACTTGATAATTTTTTCATTTAATTATTTACTTTTATGGTATATTTCTATTTCTTGGAGAAGACTTTGAGACTTATTCTTGTCATTTAACAGTTTACTCTCTAGTTAGAGACTTTAGTTTGTTGTATTTACAACTTGATTTAAGTTTTTTAGCTTCATAACTAATCCAGTTGTAACAATCTAACAATTTTTTTATTAAATAAATACAAAAATAAAATTATTAGTTATCTTTATTTATTAAAACAATACGGGAAAAGTTTTCCAATAAACATAAAAAAATTGTTGAACTTAAAACACACAGTAAGACATTGAAAATCACGAAATACGACTAAAATATTATCAATATAATAAACATATACATATTTTAATTTTTAAACTGAAATATAAAATATAAACAAAGAAAATGTATGACAATCTTATTTATTGCAACAACTTAAACTACTATGACACTTCGAATTGCATAAAAGCTCCTTGCTTTTACAGCTGCATCTAGCCGTGGTAAACTTTCTTTTGCAGTTACAACGTGTATATCCTTGCCCTCCACTTTTTGAATTAGCAGAAGCTGCTTCTCTTAGCGACATTTCTTGACTTAAAACTTCATTCATGGAAAGTAACTTTTCTTTACAAATTACGAATTGATTACGGGTGAAAAGCTGCTTCAAGGTACCATTTTTGTTTGCTAATTTATAAAAGTCTGAATCCTCTATTCCAATAACAACCGCTAACACATTTCGGGGATCTGTACGACCACGGTCGACATCAGGGACTTGAATTCTTACGGTATCACCAATTTGGGCCGGAGGAAACTTTTTTTTTTGAGGTTCGCAACATTTTTGTTGCTTGAAGAAGAAGATTCTCTTTTGCGGCTATTCTTTTTAAAGAAATTAGCTCGTGCTGTTCAGTCAGTGCTTGAGATGAAGAAGTGCTAGGTTGCGGATCCGTCAGTACTAATGATGAAGACGTGCTAGGTTGCGGATCAGCGCCAATGGTATTTTGGTTATTCTCTTTGTTTTCATCTGATACATGAACATCAATATGGTCACTACCTAAATTTTCTTTAAAAGTATCAATATAGGCTTTTAGCTCTTCTTCGGTTTCAATGTTTGCAATTTGCCCGCGAGGGAGAGATGATTTTTGGCTTAACGCCAAACAGGGCTTCATATGGACTTTGGCGTATTCCTTTGTGATAAGTTGTGTTTTTGGCGAATTGAACAAACGGCAAACCTTCTGACCATTTATTTGAATCATTATCTTGCATCCATGCCGTTAACATATTCTGTATGTCCTGATTGGCTCTTTCGACTGAGCCTTGTGTTTGACTGTGACGAGGCTTCCCGTGTACTATTTTAACATCTTTCCACATAGCGCATAGTTCAGATATGACTCGATTACTGAACTCTCTACCATTATCTGAATGCAATATAGCCGGAGCACCAAATGTTAAAAAAATATTAAGAAGGTGATATGCTACTTCTTCCGCTGTTTTGGTTTTTAAAGGTCGTAACTGGACAAATTTGGTTAAATGATCTTGATAAACCATTATAAATTTGTAATCGCCATCTCTGTGTGATTGCAAGTCTATCAAGTCGACTTGACATCTAGAGTTCAATTCGGAACTGACGATTGGTTTTACAACCAATCGTCAGTTGACGATTAGTTTTAATACCTTTTTTAGGCGCACTGTGTTTCATTTGACATTGTTTACACAAATTTAAATACAACATTATAACTTCATAAGTAATATTTTTGTATCTAACTTGCAATTCTTTAAGCATTCGTGTTCTTCCTCCATGGCCTATTCTTATGTGAGTTTCGGAAAGTATATTAAACAACTCATCATTTGTCACATAATACTGAATATTTGTTTCTCCTGGTTTTAACGGCACAATTAACTTTTCTTCATCACTAACTTTTAAAATGTCAAAACGTTTTAAACGTCTGTAGTCCAAAGGTGTACTGCATTTATTTTTAGCAGAAATTACTTCAGAAACGATTTTAGAGTACCTTTCTTGAGAAAAATAAAAACAATTGTCTTCTCGTTTACTTCCAATTAAGGCGTGTAATTTTTCAAAAAACTGATCTTGATTCACTGCAGTAGCCATTGTAATCAAATTATAATATCTAATAACAAAGTTAAACTAGCAAGCTTGTACGTACGCACGCTATCAAACCTTGCGTAAGACTGACCAAGGCGCCCAAGAAGCGCCCAAAAGCAAGCTACGACCTGTCGTTTCCGACATTCACCGGAGCTCATGTGTATTTGTCGACATAAGCCGGTGGAAGTCCAAATGTATAATAAAATTAATTATTGTTCGGTCTTTCACCAAGGCATTTGGTGTTTGTCGACATTCATCGGCGAATGTTGACATGCACTTATTTCGGTCTTTCACAGTAACATATATAACAAAATTCTGTGTTTATATAAATTCAAAACTAAACTCTATAAAACTCAAAATTATATAAATTCAAAACTAACGTATATAAACTCTGTATAAAAATCCGGCATATATAGATATTGTTACATTCTGCTACTTTTACATAGTTTTAAAACATAACTATATTGACCATCTAAAAATATTAAAAAACAAACTAAAAATTAGATGAAAATTAAAACACATTTTATTAAACACACAAGCATCTGCATTTTTTTGCGGTAGATTAGATTATTAAGATTATGGCGGTGCGATATTTTCTTTGCTGATGCTTCGTAATTGTCTTTGATGCGCTGAGCGGAACCAATCTTTTACAGCTTGTTCAAAGATGCATTCAGTCATCGAAGGAAAACATTTTTGAACAGAATCTGTAAATTCACAACTGATATAGAGAAAATTTGTGATTAAATATTTCTTTTTATATTAAACCTTTCAAAACTTGAATCAGTTTTAAAGACTTCACCGGAAAATTATTATTTCTGCTTGTCCAGCCACATTTTGGACTGATGTCCAATCCAAATAATTTTGATAAACAACGAAAAATGCACGACCGCTCGTCTTTGCCGTCAATATGTGATAAAAAATTTATCTGAAATTTAAATATGATTAAACTGATTAAAATTAGTCAAACATGAAAACTTTACCAAAGACAATTCTACAGGCTTTTCAGATAATTTTTTGTCAAAATCATTAATATCTTGATAACTGTCCAAAGGTAAAACTTTTAAAACAAGGTTTTCCGTATTTTCCATTATATTAGTAATGTTTAGTTTTTTCTCAATCTTTATAAGTCTTTCGGTGTGCGATTCTAATAAAATCAAACATTTAGATATATCCCTTGCAAATTGATGTAAATTGTTATCTGTCCCTAAAACATTTTTAACATTAATTTAAATTTCAAAAATTATTTCAGAATTTATTATTGATATACCAGTGACACCAGTGATACCAGTGATAGTGACAGTTTTATCTAGATAATCTTGAGCATCTTCACCAGTTTGGTCATATTGACTATAATAATCTGCAGAACCATGAAAAGGATCTTAAAATATAATTTGGTTATCTAATATTGCTGAATATAATCAATAAAATACTTACTCATTGGCTTAGAATGTTCCAAACTCAAGATTGAAGCTGATGATGAACGTGATCTGACAGTGTTAATGACTGGCGGTGTTTGTGACGGATGTGAACTGTTGCACTCTGCAAGTTTTAGTTACTATTAAAACAAATTATGGTTTCAAAGTTATTATTTACCAGAACCAGCACCAGTGGCTACAGCAACATCCTGCGTTCCATTTAATACGCTAAAAGCATCACGAGCAGCATCACTCAATGGTTGCATTGACTGTATATTATTGGAATCCATATTTAAGATCCATGCCTCAGCGTTTAATAAATTATTGTTTTTTTCTTTATTTATACAACTAGGATGAAGTTCTGGAACTGGCGACAGAGAATTCTCCATGTACAAATGATTTGGTATTCTTTTGCGCTGTATATTTTCTTCATCGGTTGTTGATTCATACTCTATTAATTTATGTTGTTTTTTTAAGGCTTCCTCATGGGTTTCTGCATCAAAATATAATTTATAAGTTATGTTAAAAACAATTATTATTGTGGAATATTGTTGCACATTTTTAAAATGTAAGAGTGGCCCATTAAAATGTTTATTTTTTAATTGTGGAAATGTCATTAAACTTAGACATAGTTGGCTTGCATGTAATTCTGCTACTCTATTTAAAAATTGCTCTAATGGTTTTCCAGATAATTTTATTTTGTTTTTAATTTTTTTTAAGTGATTTTCAAACGGAAATGCGCTAAATTTATCTAAGGATCCAAATCTTAACACATCATTAGAAATGTAAATTAGATTGTGTACATTATATGTAACATATTCATGGCCATAAATATTTCCATATTTTTCAACAAAATACACCAATAATTCGTTAGCATATTCATTATAATTTTTGCATAATTTGTCGCAGCATAATATTCGTATAGACGTATGTAAAGTAAGAAAGTGTGAATATCTACTATGAGATAAATGTGGTTTCAATAAAATTGGACCCATATAAAGAAGGAATAGACGCAATTCAGTGGCTTTCCACCTATCTATTTCGTTAATGCTTCTAGGTAATCTTGCAAATTCCGAAGGTAAATATTTTCTTAATTCAATTATAGAGTTATTAATTTCGTTAAGTTGAACTTGGTTCAAACGAATATGTTTGGGACCATAAACAAAAATTTTTAACATCCTTTTAACTACTCCTATACATATTAAATGCATATAGTCCAAAACTACCTGACTTACTAAACCAAGATTTTCAATTTCAAGCAAAATTGATTTATCTTTGTGATACTCTTCATAAACACCATTTCTAAAATTTGAATCAGTTCTTAAATTAGCTTTTGTATCTGGGTAGGTCATATGATGCGATTGTAACATAGTTCCCTCTTGACAACATTTGTTGCAACCTATGTAACTTTGATGGCCCATTACGCAAAGAATGAAAGCTTTAGCGGGCGCATCGCAAATTATAGCATTTAGTGAAACAGTGATATTTAAATTATTTGTTTGAATTCCATTAGCAATTAATTGTTTTAACTCATCCACAAATATTTTTAAGAATAAATTTGCATTAATTGGTTTTTTATGACCATGATAAATTCCCACAACAAAGGGTTCTTTAAACTTATGGTTCGATATTGACATCAAAATTGGCCAAAATTGGCTTGAAGAGCTTTTTGCTAATGGTAAACCATCAATGTTTAAATTCAATTCAAAATGTTCGTTTATTGAATTTATTGAATAATATTTCAGTGTGTTTATAATTCCATTTCTGATACCCAAATGACTATAATGACCAGGCGATATATCAATAATTTCGTGGCTTTTTGCTCTTGGTGTTTTTAACAGAGTACGGGCATCCGAAGGTAACAAAGGCAATTGTGTTCTTAATATTGCCAATAAATCATTGACCGAAGCTTGTGAAATATTATATTGTATAGCCCAGTTTGCTAGTTGAGTCGATAAATTGACTTCCATTTTATATGGACTTCCACTTGCATCAAAGATATTTGGCTCAACATTATGGTCATCTTTGATAGTATTGTTTTCTTCAAAATTAGTATGAGAACTAGGCATTTCAACAATACTTAAATTATTGTCTTGATTCAAGTCCTGGTTTGAAATAATGGACTTGACTGCATCACCTTGTTCAAATGAGTAATTTTGTTGTAAACGGATGTTTGCTACTTCATTCATGTGGCGTTTAAGTTGTTTCATGCACATATTTCCTGGTGTTTTTCTTTTGCCCTTTTCCAAAAAAAATATAGGTTAAATTAATTTAACAAGAATAAGTCACAAAATTTAAATATAATACGATAATTACTTCGTTCTTTTCATCATAATTTTACAAAGAAAACGAAAGATTTATTTTCTTAAAGTGAAGTTGTAGAAATGTACAAATATGGCCCGAAATTTTTTCACTTGTTTAAAGATTTTATTAATAACATAATGAATCCTGTTGTTAATAAATTCGAAATCTTGGACAATATCGTTTTCAAGCTTAGTTTGTTGTTTAGACGAACAAATTGTTTAGCTCATGGATCTACCTAGCAAGAAACCCGTAAACTAGACAATTTGTTCGTCTAACCAACAAATTAAGCTTAAAAATAAACTCGTCTGAGATCGAAACATGTCGCTATTAAAATCTTTAAACCAGTGAACAGACTTTGAGCCTTTTTTCTACTATTATTTTATAAAAATTAATTTTAAATTAGATTAATAAAATATGACAAATAAATGCTTGTTTTATTATACATACTAAACAGGGTGTTTAAAGAAATCTACCACAAGTTATATCTCGCTAATAATTGAACCAATTTTGATAAACAAATAATAAACCACAAAGATTAATTATGGAATATAAGATTTACATAATGTTAATTTTATTCGATATTGATTTGTAGGTTAAGTAATTTAATTTAACAAATAAAGTTCATAAGAATTAAAATATAACCTTAATAATTTAGAAGTCCATGAAAACCCATTACCATCATTTTTTTTGCTGATCCAAATTTGTTTAATAATAATAAAAAATATGACTTTCGGCGGTTTTAATAAACACTGTTGAACAAATCGGTTGCTCTGTAATAATTTTAAAAATAACCTTTAAAAGTAATCACTGTCCTAGTTCCCAAAATACTCAACATTCATCACTTGTTTCAAAATATTATTGATCGCAGATTTATGCAGGCAAATTTAATTAAAGGTAATTTAATTTATCATATCATATTGAAGTATTTTATTGGACATCATGTGTTAAACATATTAATGGTTGATTTATGCACAGCAATTTGACGAAGATAGCAATAGCAATAATTTCAACATTATTATAAGATGTCATAAGGCCTGTTATTACTATGCTATCGTTAACGCTAAATTTTTGTTAAGTCGCCGTGTACAAATCAACCATAATAAGTAAATCGCGTTGGTTGAAAAATCATCATAATTAATTAATTCAATTGAAACAATTCTTAATTTAATGCTTCTATATAAATCTATTATAAAAGGTACCAAAACTGCGATTTTGCTCGACCGTTTTGTTCGACAAACAAGTCTATGTGGTGTGTGGCTGTAAAACCCGAGCAACAGCAATAGTTTTCCATGGAAAACTATTTCGATTGACTGCAGTCAATCGAACCGTTTTTGACTAAACAGACTTATTTGTCGATCAAACAGTACGTCCGAGCAAAAACGTCGATAGGGTCCATAATGGCGCACCTACTAAGAATTGTAGCAATATGGGTTAAATAAACGTACATCAATTAAAATTTTTAGTACTTACCGTTCTTCTGTTTTGTTCCGTCATTATTTTAAATTGATCGAAGCGTTGGATACGATTAAATGCGAACAGAATGCACAATAACACAAACGGCAACGGCAAAATAGTAAGATGGCGCACCCGACTCAACACAACAGCATTGCCGTTGTTAATGCGGACGCCTTAGTAGCCACGCGCATTGTGTAAGCACGCGCAGTATGATCATATAAGTGTGTACTAGTGAAACCAGGTTTCATTCGCTCCATTCGAGCGCACTAATTGTAACTCTGTCTTTTTATCAAAAAAAGTTGCAAATAACACAGGCATACACATTAGGTCGAATTACTAGAGCAGTCAATCGAATTCATTATAATATAATTTACAATGTAATATATAAATAAAATAATATTTATCATAGAAAAACCAATATATTAAGTTAATTATATTAACAACAACAAATATTATAATGTTTGTTAATTGTCATATGAAACGTAAACAATAAATTTGATTTGTAACAGAATTATTAAATAAAACTGGTTTTGTTATCAAAATGAGTAAACGAATAATAACCAAAATACTGTAAACTGTTCATAAATGTATGAAACAAAATCAGTTATATTGCACCGTACCATTACCACTACAATATATTTAATACGCGAATAGTAAGTTTTTAGCGATTAGCCAAAATTAAAACCGTTTTGAAAATGATACGTTTTATTACATTGAATCTACTGTTTCACTTAAGTGACTGTAACTGTTTTGATCAGTGTTGGCTGGGTTAATTCTTCATTTTCAAATTTTTCATTGCTAAATTAAGGTTTAATAAATGCAAAATAATTTGTTTTCAATCTTCATATTTTTCATTATTAGAACATTTAATACATGCATAATATTATTGGTTATATTTTTCATATATTTCAGTATTAAATAAATGTTTAGTACATATAAAAAAGTTTTTTTACTCTATATTTTTTCATTAATTAATTATCGTTTCGTACATGCAAAGTACTATTTATTTTTATTATCTTTTATATTATTAATTAGTAATTAATTGTTATAAAATAATATTCTTCTCTATTTTTATATTTTTAATTATTTAATTAAAGTTTCGTACATGCAATATTATTTTTTTTGTTTTTATATTTTTCATTATTCATTATTTAAGTAAACATTTATCACATGCAAAATACTATTCAGTTTTATTTTTTATTTTTTTTTATTTTCTTCATTATTAAATTAACATTTAATAGATGCAAAATCTTATTTTTTTTTATTTTATATTGTATGTTACTGATTAATTATCACAAAAAATATTCTTTTTCATCCACTGAATTTCTGATTATTTAATGAACGTTTCGTAGTACATGCAAAATACTTTTTTTTTAGTTTTCATATTTTTCATTATTAAGTAACCATGTTACTAATATTAAGTAACCATACTATTCATTCACATGCAAAATACTATTCATTTTTATTCTTTTTACTCTTTATTATTAAATTAAGATTTCATTCATGCAAAATTTCATTCATTTTTACTTCTCTCATAGAGGAATTTACTTTATATTTGTCATTAACTAATTATTACAAAATATAATTTTTTCCATTTTTATATAATTAAGGTATAATACTCGGTATAATACATGCAAAATATTATTTTATTTATTTATCATAGACTTGATTATTAAATAAACGTGTATTACATGCAAAATACTATTCTTTTTAATTCTTCAAGTTCTTCATTATTTAAATAAAATTTAGTACATGTAAATTATTCTTCTTTGTCATTTTTTTTATGATTAAATAATAAATAGTAGATACATGCAAAATTATATTATTTTCAATCTTCATATTTTTTTTTTTTTCATTATTTATTTAACATTTAATGCAAGCAAAATAATATTATTTTATATTTTTTAGATTTGTATTTTACGTTATTTTCTGATTGACCGACTATACAATTTATCACTACTACTCAATACATATTATTATTTTTTTGCTTCAAATTTTTAATTTTTTTTCAATAATAGTTTTTAATTAATTCAAATTGCGTTTAAGGAAATCGTTCTAAAATATTATTCTGCAACATATGCCACACGTGTGTTCTCATTTCATTAAGTTTATATGAAATAAAAGATGGATTATCTTTAAAATAAATTGAGACAGCAAATGCAATAGCAAATAGTCCACAGTCCGTATTATTCGGCTGTTTCTGTACTTTTTGATGCACTATATTTGGTTTATAAGGATATAATATATTTAAATAAGTTTTATGTTCAGGTAATAAAGATAAACTTAAACTATCATAGATATTAATTTGATTTCCATCATAATATGTACATATCCAATGTCCTACTATATTACTTGTGTGTTTCGTAGCTACGTAACCACCATACAAAATTTGAATATGTGGAGTATTTTGTGCAATAGGAACTATAAACTGTTGCAACTGTTGATTGCAATAAAGAACATCTTGATGCTTAAATGTATTTTCATTAATCACTTTATCTTGAATTGAAAATTTATTTAATAATTCACCAAATCTATTTATTATTGCATCAGTTAGCTCATTTCCATCAATTAGTAAACTATTTATATCAAATGTATTTAACTGATATTGATATGTATAATCATTATTCATATTGGAGTATGGTGGATTAGCATTAGAGGAATCACTTGTACATTGAATAGAATCAACTTTTTTTTGTGATTTCATTGACTGCGATTCGACTATTTCATGCATCACTATTTCATCTAATACACATTTTTCTGAGACATCTTTAATATTTATCAGTGGAGATTGACTTGGATCTATACTATTTTCAGTATTATTCAAAAGCACATAAATAGCTTTGTGATCAGAAAAGTATGTTTCGTAAATACCGGTATTAATTCGTTTCATGTTAGAAAATATGACATCAATTTGTGTGTTAAAATCAGTTGTTGCAATTTCTTTTTGTAAACTATTGATTAATTTATATTTATCCATTAAATATTTTAAAGTATTTGTTTTCTCTTTATACATATCATAATTAAAATCACCCATTACTACGATATTTTCAGTAGCATTCTGGTTTAACATTTTTTCAAAAAATTCAATAAATAATTTATCTGAAGCACGAGGCGATTTATAACCAGTGATTAATACAATATCTTGATATTTTATACTAATAAGATCAATGTGTCCCGTGTAATTATTTTTATTATTAAATTCGATTTTCTGCAAGTGCATTAAAACATTTATTTCATTGAATGATCGTACAAAACATATGATGCCACGGTTCTTTCGACTTTCTATAATATGATCTGTCCTATAAAACATTGTGAAACCACTAATATCAAATTTATCGTTTTCAATAGTATTTGATTCAGAAAATATCAACACGTCACTATTTGTGTACCAATTATCACAAATAATGTTATCAAAGTTTTTCTTTAACGATCTGACATTTTGATAAACAATTTTTTTAGTTGTTGCATTCTGTTTAAATTAATCTGAAAATATTAATAAGCGTTTTTCTAATTTTAATTTGCTGATTTCTTGAAATACTGGGTCATTTGGTTTTGGAGGTTTTGAAGCTTGAAATTTTTTGCCAATTATGTATAATCCTTGTAAATTTGTAACTCTACTAAGTGCCACATATAATAGTGGTCGCGTTAACCGCTGACTTTTTGTTAAATCTAAACAAATTTCCGAATAAGTTTGCCCTTGACTCTGGTGTATAGTCATGGCTTCAGCAGGTATTAATGGAAATTGTTTTCTAATGATTTCGCAATTTGTTATAGTTGTGTTAATTGGATTTGCTATTTTTACAATCGGAGTCAAGTTGGCCGCAATATTATTTGTTTCCATGTACGTTTTATAACAGAGTTTTTTATTTATGCCTACTCGATTCTCGAAAAACTCCAACCATACAATCTTTAAAGTGTTCGTGTCTGAAAAAGTGATATGTTTTAGTAATCCGCAGGCTCCATTAACTAATCCGTCTGCAATGTCTAAATTTGTGGTTAGCATATATTTAATTCCAATTTTAAAATTAATTTCATAAATTAATCCTCCAGTATCTATTGGTTTTCATTGAATTTATTAATGATTCTTTCTTTTCTTTTGAAAGTGTCGATCTAATATAATGCTCGGCCACTGATGTATTTATTTGTCCTGGAAATTTAGAAATTTTAATATCATTAAATTGGTTAACAAGATCGTTTCTTGCATATAACCTAATACAAGAATCAGGAACATCAGATTCTTTAACAATTCTTGTTTCTATTAGTTTAATGTCTTCTTCAGTCATTTTTCCATCAGCTAGGTTATTCAGTGCTACTATAAATTTAACTTCATTTTTTTGCCTCATAATTTGATTTAACTCATAATATTTAAAATTTTCCCACAGCGGCGAATCTACTAATATTCACATTTTTGTTGTAGATGCTGGTTGAAATACATACTTATTGAGTACAGGGGGTAATTGCTTTAAATCTCCCACTATAAGTACAGATATACCTCCAAAATTTTCGTCAATTCCCATAACTTGTTTTAATCTGGTATCTGCTCTGCTTAGTAATCGCGATCCTACCATAGATATTTCATCAATAATTAATAGTTTTAAATTACATAGCTTTTCGCGTATTGAATTGGCTAAATCAGCAGATAGCTCAGGCATTTGTCCACCAAATTGAGTTACTGGTAAAGCAAATGCGGTGTGTAACGTAACTCTTTCTATTAAAAATGCTGCTTTTCCAGAGGGAGCACACAATAGTATCCAAATTTTATCTACTTCTTGTCCCGGAAGATTATTAAAATATAAATTTAGCATCTGATAAATTGTGTTAATTACTTTACTTTTTCCAACACCGGCTGATCCACTTAGAAATATGTTAAAAGGAACTTTGTGGTTTTTAAAGCAATATAGAATATGCATCACAAATTTTCTTTGTTCATCATTTAGAATTTGCATTTGCTTACAAAAATCTTCATAAGATATAAGTTTAGGAATTGTATATCTATTTGGTATTGAATCATTTGTTGTTTTTTTCTTAACTATACCGGCTTGTTCTAAAATATCGATTTCCCCACTCGGATTTATTTTTTCATTTTCAAATCGTTCTAGTTCATCATCTTCTATAGGTTGAATTTCATTTTGTGCATCTTCTAAAGCTTCATCCATTACTTCTTCGCTAATTACCGAGTATTTTTTTTCGATTATTTTCAATGATCTCTATATTTGCTTCATATTTAATCTTATGATCTACATTTTCCACTTCAATAAGTTCATTTCTCCATGGTAAAAACAACATGATTTGTTCTCTATAATAATTTAGAGGGTCTTGAATAAATTTAAACCTTCTGTATCGAAGTATTAATGGTTTTTGTCTAACATTTTTGGGTTTTTCGTTGTCTTCATCATCATTATCATCATCATCATCATTTGAACTGTTTTTCGTAATTTTTAAAATGTCTTGTATTTTATAAATGGTTTCATAATCAGCAAAACAAATATTATTTAAACTTTGAGCTCGCTTTGCATATTTTTCATGTTTACTGGATAAAAATATTTCTGTGCAATTTTTTTCTAAAGATTGCAACATTCGGTCAGGTTTTAAAATTCTTACTCGTTCTTCGATTGACCCAGTATTAATAAATACAGAACCTCTACTACTTTTTGATAAAGGCATGCTTAAAATATGATAAGCTGCTTCTTGTGCAGATAAAACATTGCTATTTATAAAAACGTTAGCCACTTTACGTAATCTTTCTTTAATTTCTAAATTTCCGTTTTCGACATCTTTTACTGTTTCCCTTAAAAGTTTGGTTATACCGGAATCAATTTTGCTTACATAATTTATAATGTATGAAGCACAACTATAAGCATTTTATACAAATTGTAAATCCATGTTAGCTTCAAACAAATTCAGAATATCGATATTGTAATCATTAATGTTTACTTCCAAGCTAGTTCTTTTCAAAAACACCTGAGTTCGTGTTAATTTACTTCTAATAGCTAAAATGTAATCATGTTTAGTCATGTTTAATTCAATTAAATTATTTTCAAAAGTTACATCTCTTTTATTTTTTTTTTATTTAAATTATTTGTAAACTGTTTAATTTTTTTCCAATTTTCTTGCATTATTTCAGTTATTTCATTTTTGTTTTCTAATGGTTCTAATATTAATGTTTCTGGCATAACAGGTTTTGGAAAATTAAATCTACATTTATCTTTGTTTTTCTGTCCTTTGTAGCAAGTTTCACAATGTCGATGACTTTGAAATCCTATATATGAATTTTTTTCGTCATATTGGCATGTAATTAAACGATTAATAAAATTAACACAAATTTCTTGATTATATCAATTGTATTGCGGTGCGTTTTTTAACCAAATAAATATATGTTCATGTGGCGAGCCTCGTGCTTGAAATTCCACTCTTTCATAGGTGTCTAATACTTTATATTCCCCAAATGGACCTCCATCACATTTTAAATACTCCATTAATCGCCTAACTTCAAAATCAAAATATCGGGCACATGTTACTGGATCAGATCGAATCAAGTCACATTTCTTGTTATCGCTCAAATTAAAAGACTCTTGTAAAGTTAAAGTTTTCTTCTCAATTAATTCATACAGTCCTTTTATAAGTTCCGGCCATTTTTTTTCTGCTGCTGAAATCGTTAAAAATAATGTAGGGGTCCTAATTGGCGAATCATTGCTAATAAATCTTTTTTCTTAGATTCCCAAAAAGAAGGTGAAGACCTAATTTGATTTAAAACTTTGTAGCCAGCGTCATACTTTATCAAATCAGATATTGCATCATCTTTATTTCTGTCAATTAACAACACTTCATCATCTGAAGCATTATAATCATTTTCACTGATTTCTGAATCAGATCCGTACTCCGATAATTCATCAACATTAAAAGTTGTGTTAAGTTCATCTTCAAGATCAATTAAATTTATGTCATCTATTTCTTTAATATTTTTGGTAAAGTGTTTAGTTGCATTGACTGGTAATTCTCTTTCGTCTTCTTCATCTACGCTCAGTTGTCTGAAAAATTTTACAAGTTGTTTAGAGCTTGATTTAGAGTCACTTTCTTCCACATTTTTTGATTGTTCAATATTGCTAATCTGATCCACATGTTTCGAAATATTTTTCGATTCTTCTTCTTCTTCTTCATCTACACTTAATCGTCTCATCAGGTTCAATAGTGATCCAGTTTTATCCACATTTGTGTTTTTTTCTTTTTCTTCTTCATGGTGGTTTTCATTAATTATAAACTTAATATTTTCATCCAAATGTCCTTCATAACGATGAAAATAATCTTTTTTGATTGATATATCATACTTTTTATATAGCGGTGTGTTAACTAGATATGCTAAAGCGTTACAAACAAATGCTGGTCGAATTACTTCATTCATATAGTCTGATTTATGTTCTATATGTCGTTTTAATTTGATTTGAATTGTTGCCATTTCATCAAATCGTCTAGGTAATACTTTTAACATTTCATTCACTTGTATTGGTATATTTATTACACTACCTTTTAATGATAATTGTGGTTTAATGGAAAATGGTTTTAGAGCCTTTATCTGCATAAAGTTTATATATGGAGCTACCATTCTCTCTTCTAAATCAGATAGGTCAGTAATACATGCTGGTAGATCTACAAATTTTAATCCGTTACTAGTACATAAATTAGGCACTTTGCCGTTTTGAATGTAATTATAGCATGTTTTGCAAACAAATTGTGATTCTACATTTATGATTTTACTAATGAAACAATTAATATCTTGGGAAAGTTTTTGTTGAATTTTTTTCAATATTGTTGCCTTATTAAAATTAGTTATTGAATTTTTAAAAAATAGTCCTTCACAACTAGTACACACGTAATCAGGAATTCGCATCTAGAATGTATAAATAATAGCTTAGCTTCAACTTCTATTGATGTCTGTTGCTTCTGTAACATATTTATATACTGTTGTCTAAATTTATAATACTCATAACTCCTTAGATTTTTCCTATAGTCTTGATCTTTTTTCCTTTCTTCATCTCTATACGCTGGATCTTTCCTCTTTACATTTTTTGCAATTTTATCATCTTGTCTTTTTTTTTCTCTAATTTCTGGTTCTTCTCTTTTTTCTTTTTTTGCAATTTTATCTTTTTCTCTCTCTTTGACTTTATAAGCTGGATCTTCCCTTTTTATTTTTTTTGCAATTTTGTCACTTTGTCTTTTTGTTTCTCTAATTTCTGGTTCTTCTCTTTTTTCTTTTTTTGCAATTTTATCTTTTTCTCTCTCTTCGACTTTATAAGCTGGATCTTCCCTTTTTATTTTTTTTGCAATTTTGTCACTTTGTCTTTTTGTTTCACTAATTTCTGGTTCTTCTCTTTTTTCCTTTTTTACAATTTTATTCTTTTTTCTCTCTTCATCTTTATAAGCTGAATCTTTTCTTTTCACGTTTTTAGCAATTTTATCATCATGTCTTTTTTTTCTCTGATTTTTGGTTCTTCTCTTTTTTTTCTTTTTGTAGTCTTGTCGTTCCTTTTTTTTTATCTCTATATTCTTTATTTTTTCTTTTGATTTCCATTCTTTTTTTATCTTGATCTACATTGTTTTGTTCTTCAGATTCATCATCTTTATTATTTTTGTGTCGCAATAATTTAGCTTTTGCTTTGCTTTTTCTTGTTTTTTGTGCTACAGATTTTTTTGCACGGTTTTTTTTAATTATTACCATTTTTAAATAATTGTTTTAAAAAGTATCGAAATATATAAAATGATTATAGTATAAACTAAACAGTAAAACAAATAAATTTACCAATAAATAAATAAACAAATTATCAATTTGAATATGCGTTGACTTTTTTTTAAGCTTACCAATAAACGCCTTGGACGATTTATTTGGAATTCGTCGGGAAACTAAAAAGTTTAAACAATACATAATAAGTTTACCAATGAAAACAAATATTTAAAAAGACATAATGTCATAATTAGTAATGAATTGATGTTGAATTTCCAAATAAATAAATAATTTGCCATAAGTTTGTTTTCAAAAAAATTCATACCAAATTTTTTTTATTGGTTAATAATCACGTCTGATAATAATCATTCACCAACCAGAATATAGCAATTTGTACTGTTTTCCAGCAACTTAGCTATTCACATGCTTTAACAGTACATTTTTCACTACAAAAGTCATAATAGCTTTTAAAATACTATACCATTTCAACTTCAATTTCAGAATTAGTAAGTTCATTTTCGGAAAAAGTAAGTTAATTTTCAGAATTAGTAAGTTTTATTTTAGAATCGGTAAGTTTAATTTCGGAAAAAGTCAAATGAATTTCAGAAATAAATGTTTAATATAATTTATTTATTAGTGCAATAAAAAAAATATTTATTAATAACAAATTATTTAGTTAACGAACGGTTACAAGAAACAGAAAAAAAAAGAAGTTAAAAAATATAACTTTACAATTAATTCCAGCCATTTCCAAATTATTTCTATCATCAGCAACAATGGTTTTACGTGGACCACCCTATTTATTAGTAGGTATTAATAAATAATACTTAAATAATCATCTTGATTCGACTTACAGATTTATTTTTAACGCTGTCTGAAATTGAACTTACCGATTCTGAAATTTAGTTTACTTTTTCTAAAATTAAACTTACTTATTCTGAAATTTAGTTTACTTTTTCCGAAATTAAACTTACCTATTCTGAAATTTAACTTACTATTTCCAAAAGTAAAGTTACCAATTCTGAAATTTAACTTATTTTTTCTGAAAATGAACTTACCATTTCTGAAATAAAGTTGAAAAGGTATAGACTTTATAATTTGACGTTGAGTCATTGTTAAATTAAAAAAGACAAATTACGTGTTTGAATCCTTTATTAATCTGCCTAAAATTTACTCAAAATTTAGTTTTCATCCAGATAATTTTATTTTTAATTTACTAGTGTTTTGGTGCTTGCTGGAAAATATCTCTCACAGACAAAGCATAAGAAGCATTTTTTTCATGGCTTTGCTTTTCATGACTGCTCGAGATATTTCGGTAGCAGCAAAACATTTTAGAATAAAATTATCGGATGAAAATTGTTTCATGTATATTTACTCCCGAAAATAACGCCCACAGTAATTTAGTCTTACATCAAATTACTGTCGATCAGTAATAAAAAATAATTAGTTCCACTAGTAAAAATAGGCTTGTTTTATTTCAAATCCACAAAAAATGTATTTTACATTAAGAAATAGATTTTTCAATAAAAAATCAAAAATACTAGCAATAATAATATTAATAACAAAATAGTAAATATAAGTTTATTAAATTAATACTAAGTTGAAACGGCACGACGAAAATCCACAGCCGATTGTTTTCCATAGCCGAGGTTTAATATATATAATCAATTGACAATTAATTTTTTTATTACTTCACTCGTTTTGTTTGCAAAATAAATTATCATTACTGTTGTTACTAATATTATTGTTGATATAATTTTTGTAATTAAACTAAGTTATACGAAGCTAATCATTGGGAGACAGATTCCAAAAATTAGGGCCAGATTTCTGTAGTGGAAAAATGATTGGGAATAAAAGTTCTATCTATACGTCACACTACTCGATAATTAACCATACTATTTTACAAAAATACAATTTTAAAAAAATTATATTTCTACATCAACACAATTTTTATAATTGTTTGAAAATAGTTGTGTAATGAAATATTACTCAACATTCATAATAGATTATTAAAAATTGAAAAAATATTTTAGTATTTATAGAAAACTTGAATAATTTCGGTTGTAATATTACAACTTAAATCTTAAAAAAAAATTACCAGTTATAACAAATCACCAGTTTAATTAATATTTAATTTTAATGTTCCATCATTATTTTATCAGTATTGGGTTTAAAACAGCATAATTCATAATAAATATTAAAAATATAAAAACAAAATATAGAAATTACTGTTCTTATTATATTTATATTTAGTTATATTATTTTATTGTAAATTTTATCGTATTGTTATTATTTTTAAAGTATTTAAATAGTTTTATGTTACGCCACTGGACCCAGTAAGTAATAAACTTGCTCGAGGTATCCAGTGGACCACGCCGGTCGTGAATATGATCACATCATCGATGTATATGTATATTTCGATATCAGCACACTGCATTTGTCTGGTTGTAAAATAGTATGGGTACACATCAAAAACTATACATTTTATTAAACTTTAACATGTAAATAGTATCGACCAAGCTAGACCACTTATAGGTAATAGTGTATTGAACATCCTTTGACTAAATGCCACTTTTTTTGCTCTACTCTTCGTACCTTTTGGACCGACTTTAGAATATATGTTAGAATATACATCTAAATTTTGAAACCATAATTTGAACTAATTAAAACAAAAATTACAATATAAACAAGTTTGCGTACGTATAGATAGATTGGTAACAACAATAGATCGCACTAATAAATATTTCAATTTTATTATTTGAAATTTATTTGCAAGAGCACCTATTTACATCTCCCAATTAGCATCAAATTATCACCGAGCATTTTTAAACAAATATTTTTACAATCTTGATATTGTTTAAGTTGACCGCTATAGTGTTTTGTGTATGAAATATTTGTTTTTACGTTTGCCCAACAGATAACGCTTTTCTAAAATTATATCTATAATGTGGCATGTGGGTCATCTACTTTATGAAGTAAATGACCCAGTCATAAACTTTACTATGATTATTTTAAATTTTTAAATAAACTTAATCAAATTAAAATTTAACTTACCCAACGCTTAGAAAATTGAATAAAAATTCCAGAAAATTCCAAATAAACGTTCCAAAACGAAACAAGACAAAAAACACTTATTAAATTCTTTACAAATAATAATAAAATAAATGAATTGAATAATTTATTTTAAGTTTTAATAACACCAGTAAGTATAATATTATAGCAAATTGAATAGCAAATATTATATTATAGCAAATTGAATTAAAACAATATGACATGCGTTTTGTAACATTACGCATTAGGCGTTTATAAACACTTAAAGGTTTATAAGTAGGTCCAGTTCGCTTTTTTTTTTTAAATTGACTTCCACAAAAACCGCTGGAAGTGAGTTTTTATATTGTTATAAATAATCAAAATCGGATAATTTCAATCGCCACGGCTGGCTTTATTTAAGCAAAATACTTAAGTACAAGATTAATAATGTTCGCAATGGCACAACAACTAGGCTCTACTTTTTAGTCGGGCGTTTTTCTTAGTTTTTTCCCGAAAGAATAATCGATAATGGAATGCCTCCGCAATGGCGTTCAGCGTTCTTCCCCCTCCTAAGCAGAGACAAGCAGTCGAACACACACGAACAATACCGGCTCGCATGTAAAGTTGGTTGCTAACACGGCCCTCCTGAGCATGTCACGTCCTCGGGACATTTCTTTCTCGTACGTCTTCCTTTGACACGCTGTCCAATAGTAGTAAGATCATCATTCTCTATGAAAACATTAACAAAGTATTAGTTAAACGACCGAATTAAACCTATTCGCCATGAATCGAATTTGTCAATTTATTATTTGAGTCAAAATTCGTCCTCAAACATAACTTTACTTATGGGAGTATGCAGACCCCATCTTTGAGGCAGAATTCGTCCTCAAAACAACAAATTTATTTATGGGAGTATGCAGACCCCATCTTTGAGGCAGAATTCGTCCTCAAAACAACAAATTTACTTATGGGAGTATGCAGACCCCATCTTTGAGGCAAAATTCGTCCTCAAAACAACAAATTTACTTATGGGAGTATGCAGACCCCATCTTTGAGGCAAAATTCGTCCTCAAAACAACAAATTTACTTATGGGAGTATGCAGACCCCATCTTTGAGGCAAAATTTGTCCTCAAAACAACAAATTTACCTGGTACACTGTCCACATCCTTCTCGAGGATAGACAACAAATCGTCTACTTCGGTAGTTAGAGACCAATCCGTAGGCCACAAACGAAGCTGTTCTTTTGCTGCTTTAACAATCTTGTTTTTACCGGCTTCAACTCGTCACAATTCGTACCGTCCTTCGTTAGTGATATTGATTATTTCATAAGGACCAAGAAACTCGAAATTACTTTTGCTAGCATGCAGCTTACTAGCTCGATGAAGTAGCACAAAATTTCCAACAGCATAATTTTTGGTGTCTCTACGTTTACGGTTGAGTTGAATTTCAGTATTTTCACATGGTCTTATGCTGGGTTTATACAGTACCTAATACTTAAATCTTTAGTCTTAACATTTAATACTTAGTACTTAAATGAAAAAATGCAGTTTATACAGCTTCTTAACACATCCTTAAGACATGCTTAAGCACATGCGCATTTTGCAAAAGATAGAATTTCACAGAAAGAAAAAATCAAATAACAAACAAGTGTAAGTGTAAGTGTTGTTCTGAATTGTCATAATAAACAATATACTAGTAAAATAACAAATAATGCCGCTTGAGGACGACATATATTTTTATGGATTGTTTTTACTAGCAAGTAGCACGGTATTTCTTTTAAATAAGAAAAAGCACACAAGGGCTCAAAGACGCTTCAAAGTAAGACCGTTGAATAGAAATAAAATAAAATACGGTCACTACCACACCTTGTTCAATTATATTAAACAAAACGATGAGGAACAATTTATTAAATACACCCGGATGACGGTAAATCAATTCGATTTTTTACATTCATTACTCGCCCCAGCTTTAAAAAAAGAAGCAAGCAAAAATCCTATTTGTTCCGAAGAACGTTTGGCCATGACTGTTCAGTAGGTACATATTTTTTTTAGAAGGATATAATTATTACTCATTAATTTTTAGCTTTTTAAGTGAGGGTTGCAGTATGCAGCAGATAGCATTGGATTATTATATTGGAAAAACCACAGCCCATAAAATAATTATTGAAACCTGCGAAGTCATATGGGATATCTTATCAATGATAGAATTGATTTGTCCTAATGAAGTTACATTAAAGAATATTGCAAAAACATTTTATCACAAATGGAACATGCCGAATTGTATAGGAGCGTTAGATGGTAAACACATCACAATTCAAAAGCCTAATAAAAGCGGCACACGTTTTTTTAATTATAAAAAAATGAACAGGTACCTAAGTTATAGTAAAATTCAAATTTACAATTGAAAAAGTTATATATTTTTTATAGTATTGTTTTAATGGCAACTTGCGATTCATTTTATCGCTTTATTTTTGTTGATATTGGGGGATATGGATCCAGTCACGATTCCACAATTTTTAAAAACTCTGGATTTGGAGCTGCTATATTACAAAAAAATAACAATTTAATTAAATTTCCGCCAAATGAGAATTTACCAAATACAAAACAAAAATTTCCATATTTCTTAGTTGCTGACCAGGCTTTTCCATTACATGAACGGATTATGAGACCGTATCCTGGACAAAACCTTACAGAAAAACAAAGGATTTTCAATTATAGACTGTCTAGAGCTCGTCGAACTATCGAAAATGCATTCGGGATTTTGGCTGCAAGATGGCGAATTTTTAGAAAGCCAATAATTGCAAAAGAAGTTAATGTAGAGAAATTTGTAAAAGCATCAGTTGCGTTACACAACTTTTTGCAAACCAAAGAAATGGAAATTCCAGATTCAAAAAAAACATATTGCCAACCAAATTTTGTTGACACTGTAAATGAAGATGGAGTTTTATCAACTGGAACTTGGAGAGAAGAAATAACGCCTCTCAAATCTGTTGGCCGAATTGGTGCAAACAACGCCGCAATGACAGTAAAAAAGCAAAGGGATGTCTTAGCAGATTATTTCAGTTCTGACTATGGTTTCGTTAATTGGCAGTGGGATTCTATTTTAAATAACGCGTGGTGAACTATTATTATATACTTTTATTATTAAAATATTAATTATAAATAGATATGAAAACAAATACATTTATCTAATCCAACAATAAATTCAAAATTGCTTTTTTTAATGCTTTCTTTTCTTCCATAGTTTTATTTTTCAACATTAGACCCACTGTGCGGCCAAAGGATAAGTCCTCATCATTTAGTTCAGTTGGCTCATTGCTTTTATTAATCATTATCTTATTAAAATGGTCAAACGAATTTTCTAATGATTTCAATGTATTTTTTTCGGACTGCAAAGTGTAATTTTTTTGCACCTTCTTTTTAATTAAGGCTTCCTTTCTTAATTGACCAGCACAAGTAGCTGCTTCGAAAATGTTCTGCGTACTATGCTGCGGTGTTTGTACTATTTCACATCTTGCTACTTTAGAACTACACGATACCATATTGTCTTCTTCGTCGGAAAGTTTTCGTTTAAAATTATATATTTGGCTCGATATTTGGCTATCTAAAAAATATAGAACTTTATTAACGTTACGTTATACTTCCCATATTCTATTTTATACCATCTGGACTTTCCAGATTAGGCTGCATTTCTATTTCCAGGTCGTTAATTTCGTCATAATTTTGTGTTTCTGGAAGCAGAAAAGTTTCGTTGAATTCAGAACTGTTATTTTCAACAAGCAAATAATCTTGAGCATTTGGCGTTTGGGGTGACAATGGACCTTTCAAATTTTCACTTAGATTTTCTTTATTTTGTATATTTCCAAATGACCTAAAAAGTATATGGATTATCAATATGCATTTGTCTAATCTAATCGTAATTTGTATACCTCCTTTCTTTGACATAGTCATTCAAAAAACTCATTTTTTGGTACAACCAAGATTCTTTGTACAATCCTCCAGCCGATCCAGAGGGTTTGTTTCTTTTCTTTTTTTCTGCAGCAAATCTACTTCTTAAATAGATCCATCTAGCCTCACATTTCTCACCTATAAATTTTAACTAATGTAAATCATTCATTATACCACAAAATGAAACCATGTTACTAAATGCGAATCATTATTATAATTTACCCGAAAATTTACCTGTACTATTAAGAATTACAGCAATCTCTTTCCATTCTTCTTTTTTTACTTTTTTCTTTTTGAAGTCTTCGCAACTTTTGTCGTAAAACAATGGTCTTGCTTGAACCAAGTCAATTAACAATTCGTCATTTACTTCACTTTCGGCGCTACACATGTTGTAACTTGAATGCACGGCGAACGATATAAAACCAGGTTATGTTTACCGATCAGCTGATTACTTAAGCATTATTTAGTACCTTAATAACAAGATAACCATTTCTTAAGTACTAAGTATTTGTTAAGTTTAAGCACTAAGTATAAAGTATAGTGTATAAACTTAAAATAGGGAGTTCATACATTTATCTCCTTAGATACTAGAGACTAATGACTAAATACTAATTATTAGGTACTGTATAAACCCAGCTTAAACGTTCGGCAACCCTGCGTCTATCTAACTCCAGGCTTCGAATAGGTGAGATATCGTGAGATAGATCATTTAAGGCGGCTTGGATAAGAGGAGTTGTTGTCTGGACACCAATCAAAACTTGTAGTGGGGTCGTATTAGTGGTTTTTTGTACTGTGGTGTTCAATACTAATTGGATCTTCCATAAGATGCTTGACCATTCTGACTTAGTCTGCGTTTCTATTCTGATGAGGTTCATTATGGTACGCATGTACCGTTCTACCTGACCGTTTGCTCTGTGAACGTCCGGTATAACATAGTGGTATTCAATTTTATATTCGTCCAAAAATTTACAGATAGCCAAATTATGAAAATTTGTACCACAGTCCATAATTATTAGTCGAGGAGTACCAAAACAAGAAATAAATAATTGAAGGGCTTTCTGAGTTTCGATTGCTGTTACGTTTTTCAATGGAGTCAACGAGCAGTACTTCGTGAAAGAGTCGACAATTACCAACACATACTTATAATCATCAACACTTGCGGGCAATGGCCCCCAACAATCGGCGTGTAAGGTGTGAAGCGGCACAGGAACATGATCGGGTAACTTGACGTGTCCTCGTAAAGGCCCAGTGCGTGTTTTCTTAACAGCACAGATCAAGCAGTGTTTAATGTAATTTTTCGCAAAATTTCTCACTCGGGGAAACCAAAAATGTGTCAGAATTGATTGAATAGTTTTGTCTAGTCCTACATGGCATTGCTCGTCATGAAACAATCGCAAAAGTCCAAGCCGGCTATGTCGTGGTACAAAATATCTTATTAGTTCGCTACCATCATTTGACGTGCATCGGTGGCACAATAAACCATGCTTTTCCACGTACTGGTTTGCATCTAGCCTGCCTTCTCGCAAATCAATTAGCATCTGGTTAACTTCTGCACTGCCTTTTTGTTCGATGTGCAGCCATGACTTTGTTGCAGTTGCTCTCAAAACGGTTACAGGATTTCGACTTAGATAGTCCACATGACTGAGAGATGATCCCTTGCGATAAACAATCTCAAAATTAAAGTCCTGCATGTATGACCACCACCTTGCAACTCGTGGCACAATATCTCGCTTATTGACGGTGGCTTTGACAGAGATACAAACGGTTACAATAACAAAGCTAATTCCAATCAAATATACACGAAAATGTTTAAGCGAATTAACAGTTGCGAGGGTTTCAAGCTCGTACGAATGGTATTTGGCTTCCGAATCTGTGGTACGTTTGCTAAAGTACCCTACTACTCTATTCTGCCCGTCATATTTTTGAAAGAGTATGCCGCCGTATCCGATCGAGCTTGCATCTGTGTGCAATTCCGTTTTTAGATTTGGATCAAACACTACCAAAAGTGGTTGCGACGTAAGACATGATACAACATAATCTTTAGCCTCCTCATGCTTTTGGGTCCAGACAAATGGCACGTTGTTCTTGGTCAACATTGTAATACAAGCAGTTCGGCTTGCAAAATCTTTGACAAATTTGCGGAAGTAGCTTGCTAGGCCCATAAATTGTCGAACCTGTCTTACGTTTGTAGGCGACGCAACGCGTGTGAGCGCTTCAATTTTACGCTTACCTGGTCTTATTCCATCAGATGATATCTCTCGTCCTAAATACTCAATTTTTTGTTGAAGAAAAGAACATTTTGCAAGGTTTAAAGTGAATCCGGCAGAAGTAAGCGAATCTAAAACTTGTTCTAAGTAGATTAACCCTTGTTCGACCGTTTCCGAAGGAATTAGCAAATTGTCCATATAAACAACTGCAATTGTGTACTTCAATTCCTTTAATGCGTTATTAATGGAACGTTGAAACACAGCCGGAGCGTTTGCAAGTCCAAACGGCATTCGGGTGAAATCGAATTGCCCATCAGGCGTCACAAAAGCTGTCTTGTGTACAGAATCGGCATGAATAGGTATTTGGTAAAAACCCGACGCCATGTCCAAGGAGGTGAAAAATTTTCCGCGTCCTAATCTGTCTAGCTGATCGTCTATTCGGGGCAAAGGGTATCTATCTTTTATGGTATGTGCGTTTAATTCGCGATAATCAAAAGCTAGTTCGTATGCTAGCCCCACAAAATGGGGCTAGCATACGGCGACGAACTTTCTCTTACGATTCCAGCGGCCATTAATTCTTGAATAATCTTTCGAGTTTCTTCGCGTTCGCTATTTGATAGACGATACGGACTACGATTAACAATAAAATCATCCCTTAAATTAATTTCCATTGAGGCATTATTAACACAACCACGAGATTCAAGTAACTTAGGAAATTTTTGTAAATGTGCCTCAATCTTTTTGAGATGTTCATTGTCTACGTTAATTTTATTGTCGTGATCATTACTTATTACTCGTAATATTCCGGGTAGTTGTCTATTGACTACTCGTGTGCCAAGACAGTCCGTAACAGCCGCTAAGCGCGTGTCTTTGAACAGATTACACCCAAGAATGACGTCATGGTCCAAAGTAGAAGATGGTACTAATGCAAATTTTAATGTGGTGTTTTGGCCGGTTACTTTGACCCTGGCTTCAAATTGAAATTCCGATAAAATACTACCAGCAATTCCCTTCAAAGATAATTTATGCGAAACTAATTTTGGAAAAAATCTGTCCATGAATTTATCAGACATGAGCGATACGTCTGCTCCCGTATCAATTATTGCCATGTAAATTTCATCATCAATTTTGACTTTTACAGGAATTGCTTTGGTGTCGAAAATCAGGTTAATACTTCGCCTCTTATCAATTGAACTTTTTAAATAGCATTTTTCCATTTTGTGCCCGGATTTGTAACAGAAACCACACTTGTCTTGATAAGTGCTTACGGATGGCTTTGAAATATTATCATCCTGTAGTTTTTCACTTTTTCCAGTAAAAGTGGACGTCGAAGTTGATGGCTTGTTAAAATTTTGGTAATTTCTGCAGTTGCGTTGTAAATGACCGGTACGACCACATTTAAAACATTTAGATAATTTGTGGTCTTTGTGATCATTTTGCGACTGTTATTATGGTCGCGTTCAATACGCGGTCTTTTAGGTGGAAACGGTGACAATGAATTATCGGAGCTCTCGGATACTGTGTGTAAAGCAGGTTTCGATTTAGGTACCGAACTCAAATAAGAAATCAAGTCTGAAATTGTTTCAAAATTACATGCAACAACAGCGTCTCGAATTTTACTTTCCCTAATTCCATAAATAGTTAATTCGATTAAGTCAGCGGTGGACCAATTTGCGCGTAAGTTTTTCAATAAAGTTAACTTTTGGTGGACATAAGAGGCGTATGTGTTACAAGAATCGCTAGTAAAGATCGAAGCTTCGTAGAGCAAACGGCCTAAAATTTTCTTTGGTGGAAACAACTCCAAGAAATCGCGTTTAAAATTAACCCAATTTCGTAAATCCGGTGACCAGCTGTCGTACCACATTTTAGCATCCCCTGAAAAAAAACGTCCCACTCTTACCAATGCCTGAAAATCTGACCATGAAAACTCGTCTTTTATCTGCTCTACTCGTGCCAACCAAGTTTTTGCATCGTCGACATCTGGACGGTACAGCGGTAGATCAACCTGGTCGGTATTACTCTTCTTAAGGTGATCCAACAGCCCTGTCAGTAGCGCCTCCATTTTGTTTGTTTTTTCTTTGTCTATTCACTTTATTGCACAGAGGACTTGGTGCGATGAGTACAATCCCACTTCTGATGTTATAAATAATCAAAATCGGATAATTTCAATCGCCACGGCTGGCTTTATTTAAGCAAAATACTTAAGTACAAGATTAATAATGTTCGCAATGGCACAACAACTAGGCTCTACTTTTTAGTCGGGCTTTTTTCTTAGTTTTTTCCCGAAAGAATAATCGATAATGGAATGCCTCCGCAATGGCGTTCAGCGTTCTTCCCCCTCCTAAGCAGAGACAAGCAGTCGAACACACACGAACAATACCGGCTCGCATGTAAAGTTGGTTGCTAACAATATACTTTAACATTCTTGGTTTGTATGCTTGTATTTACCTTTTAATCCATAACAATTGTTGTTTTTTCTTATACCCTGTTACATATGTGTGCGTTATTTAACATTCAAGTCAAATATTCTAGAAATATAATAGAAAACATCTATTAATTTTACCATTTTACATATTCGTAAAATTTCGTATATAAATTATATATATATATATATATATATATATATATATATAATATTATTTATAAAAAAATTTAATTACTTTTTTTTTACACAGAAATAAAACAAATATAAATTTTAATAAAAATTTAATAAAAATATACTAAATAAAAATAAACATAAAAAATAAATACTGTTCAGTACCAGGGCCAGCCTCTTCCGCCACCCCAGCGGCCATGACCCCAACCACGTCCACGACCACGACGATACGCACCAGACCCTCTGAAATAAAAATTAAATATTAATTAAATATAAATATTATATTATAATATATTATTTTACCTGTACATATCGTATGGCCACCACTGCGGCATAGCCACCATATTCTCATAAAATGGCGGTGGCGCTGCCGTTGGGCCTGGCAATTGCACTGGGCCCTGCAGTGGCGCTGGGCCTGGCGGTGGCGCTAGGTCTATGGCGCCGCTGGCTCTGTCGGTGGTCAATTGCGCTGGGTCCAGCAGTGGCGCTGGCCATGGCGGTGGCGCTGGATTGGTTGGCTGGACCTGCTGCGGCCCGGCCATGGGCCACGGTGATGGCCACGCTGGTGGCTGATGTTGCCACGGCGGTGGTAGTTGCCACGGCGGTGACTGTGGCCACGTCGGTGGTTGTGGCCACGCCGGCGGTTGAGGGTTGAGGCGGTTGAGGTAATTGTCCATCTTAAAGATAATTAAATTAATTTCCTCAAGTTAATTTTTCTCAAGAAAATCTATATATAAATATATGTCTTACCTTTACGAATAAGTTCACAAAACTAAACTAATCTAAACAAAATGTTTTATTGCTACCGTTGGTATGTAAAATACAAAAAAAAAGTAAAAAAAATTGTATACTGTATACAGATATAAAAACTTGTATGCTGAATACTCGGATACAATCATATTATATAAAATACAATACCTTAAATAAATATATATAAAAATATTACTTTTCTCATAATTATTTTTCAAACACTTTTACTTCTCTCATAGAAAAGTATAGTACCCATAAAAAAAAATGTTTCCAAATTTCACTTTCTTTACTTCTCAGACTGCGTATATTACAAAAATCATATTTATTAATTTCCCTCTGTCTTAGGCTAGGCGACAAATGTCTTTGGTCAGATATCTTTTAAATTTTTTTCTATTAATAAATTTAAATATAATTTTAACTATACTCAAAACATATAATCAAAAATAGGCTAGAATCCACAATTATTATTTTTTAATTCTTAATACACCCTTAATAATCCTAAGATTCACTTGAAACATTGATTTAAATTGGTAATTTTAAATCGTGCTTCAAATAGTTTGATTAAAATAGGCTACCTATAAACACATTTTTTACTGTTTTAGCTCTTCATACACACGTTTTAATTGTATCGCTTAGATTTATTTCAAATATGGTTCCTAGTTTAAATTTAAAAAACAATTTTAAATATCCTGATAAAATGTTTTCCACAAAAAATGCTTAAAAAATTTAAAAAATTGATCAAGGATTTTTAACATAACAACGAGAGAAGTACTGTGGAATCTTATTTCCAGCGAATTTTTAGATTATGGTTATTATTCATAAAAAAATTTATTCTTAATGTTACACACAATATTTTTATAAACCAAACAATCTTTATCAAATACAGAGTGACTAGAAAAAATATTTTGTTTATGCTTTTCGTTATACGATACACAATTTATACATTTGAGATGTACTCTGGGACAATCCTTCAATAAATGATTTTCAGAACATATAGGGCATACTACAATTTGACTCTTACATTCCTTCTTACCATGATTGTATTTGCAACAAGTGAAGCAGCGAATTAAACTAAAATGTTCGTCTACATTGCATCTTTTCCATCCAATGTATAAATGCTTTTTGGCCTTAATAGACTTAAATAGAGAAGGAGAAGTTTCAATGATGACGTTAAACGCAAGTTTGTTTTTAAGTTTAGTCACTAATTTTAGGTCATCGGAATCTAAATTGTTGTCCATTTTAATTGTTTCAAGCAAATATTCGTTATTGGCATCTTCTTCCTCAACATTATAGATAATGATGCGTGGTTTGCATTTTTTAGGTTCACTAACGTCTACTTCCAGACCGGCATTTGTTATGTTGTGTTTTAATTTTTCTAATGCATCGTGGTTAGTGCAGTTAATTAAAAATCCATCTTTAATTTTCCTAGTGTTAAAGACAGAGGAGTTAGCCTTTACTTTAGATTTAATATCGCGTTCAATGTCCAAATTGTTTGAAGTGTTGCTTGCGGATTTAGTTTTTGCAATAAGTACATTCTCAGAGTAGGCTTTTTTACAGTAGCGCTGTACGAACGTGTAAGAGGTTCAGCTAGGAGATTATTCTTCGGCACATTGTTTGAATTTTTGGAATCGATGATTAATTTTTGTAAATTATTAACCATGCGTAGTTCATCAATAAGTTGCTTGTGTAAGACTATTTTGCGATTAAGACAATCATTTTCCTTACTAAGAGTGTGTTGAAGTTGAATTCCAGAATTGGAATCATTCACCAAACTTTCACTGCATAAATGCTGTTGCACCAACGATTTTAGTTTTTCAAACGTATTATGGCTCATGTTAGCTACTCCATCAAGATTAACCCTTTTATTTATAATCACTTGGACTAAATCTTCTTTGCTTAATCGTTTTAACACAGCAGTCAGTGCAGAAACATCCACACCCGCCGCCATATCGACGAAGATGTACTTTTACATTGAGTACAATACTTTTACATTGAGCGGAAAGACAAGTGTTTTACAAAGTAAATATTTCCCACCAATTGAATTTGATTTTTTTAAATTTGATTATTTATTAGGATTGCTTGGATTCTATTCATACAATTCAATACCAAATATTGATAAAGACGCAAACAAATTTTATTACGGTGGTAGTGTAATAAACATACCTGTTGGTGCGTATGACGTAGTGGATATTGAGGCCTACTTAAAAAACATCTTGGGAGAAGATAACATTTTGATTACACCAAATTTAAATACATTAAAGTGTGAAATTAACGGAAAGGAAGATATAAACTTTGAACCCGAGGCTTCGATTTGTAAAATTTTGGGATTTTCCGCTAAAAAACTAACAGCAAATCTTGATCACGAATCAGATGAATTGGTACAAATACTAAAAATATCAACTGTTTGTGTGGAGTGTAATATAATAATAAATTCCTATTATAACAATAACCTTATTCATAATTTATTTACGTTTAATGCAACTGTTGATCCAGGAATTTCTATTAGTGAGGAACCAATAAACATTATCTATCTACCTGTAAACGTAAATACGATAGACAACATTACTATTACAATTATTGATCAAGGCGGAGAATTGGTAAACTTTCGTGGCGAATTGATTACAGTGCGACTGGAATTGCGTAAACGGGAAAAATACAATGGGGATAAATTTCAATAAAGTACAAGTAGTTGATAACGTATTCCCCATTTAAAGAAAAAGTGTCAAACGGTTAACAGCTAAAAATATTAAATTTCTTAAGTCAATTGGTTTTCGTGTAACAAAACAACATGGCTGATTTACTAAATATTTTCGATAAAGTGCATTTCTATGAAAGTGTTGTAAAATATGAATTTCACACATATCTCTCATATTTATAATAATAATAATAATAATAATAAACGTCTTTATATCGAGTTTCAATTATATCGAGTTTCAATTATAACGATGAGATAAGAATACCTATTCAAACACAGGACATTTACACAGCACCATGTGATAGCTATATTTGCATTGAAGGATCATATGACGGTGATGCATCTACAAAAATAATAAGTAACGCCTGGACATTTTTATTCTCCGAGATACGATATGAATTGGGTGGAGTTGAAATTGATCGGGTTAGAGATGTTAGTATTACTAGTACAATTAAAGGATATTGTTCACTTAATAAAGCCGAGGAAGCAAGTATGGCAATGAGCGGTTGGTTATCATAAAGAAATAATCCTAACCCCACAATACATACTAATAATGTTAGTGTATGTATTTCATTAAAATTTCTACTGGGTTTCGCTGAAGATTATAGAAAATGTATTGTTTATACTAAACAGGAATTGATATTATTTAGATCTTCGAATGATAAGGATTTATTCCTTGGTGCCAAAGCAGCTGATAAATTTAATATTAATAAAATTCAGTGGCACGTACCACATATTGTTGTAAATGATGAACTTAAATTGAAAATTTTAAAGTAGATTGACCGACCTATTGCTGTCCCGTTTAGACAATGGGAATTTCATCAGTTACCGCAAATAAAACAAACGGGAATTGATAAATGGGCTGTACGTACATCATCGCAACTGGAAAAACCACGTTTCATTTTATTAGCATTTCAAACGAGTAAAAGAAATGAACTTGATCAAGACGCTGGAGTATTTACTACAGCAAATGTTTGAGATATTGGGTGGTATGAATAAAAACGAAGTAGGTACTAATGCTACGATGCTTCGCAGTACCTACTTCAAAATATGAATCAGAATGCTACACCCCGTAGTAGGTAATTCTTGTAGAGGTAGGTACTTTAAATTTTCCGGAAATTGCTACACCTGTAGCATCTTTCAATGAAAATCTCGTAGTACCTACTACACAATAAAATTCCTACTCCCATTCGTAGATACTTCCAATTTGCGTTGCAAATGTAGTTCCTACTTCGGTTTAGCGAAGCTGCTGTTTTGACAGATTCGATTAAATACTTCGCCGTTAACTGTGTATTAAAAATAGTAAAAATGCAGTGTTAAAATTTATAATGTTAGAAGGGATTATGATGAAGTAACATAATGCTTAATTTCAATTAATTTAGAGGTTAACAATGCACCTGCACTATAGCCAATCAATCAAATATATACAATCAAATGTAAGTAGAAATTAATCTTGATTGATTTTTTTTAATTTAATATAGTTTTATATAATTAAATACATACCTGGATTACGTTCAAGAACTAGATTATAATTATCCAGGTTTCATATAGAATTAAATTTTTGTTGCCATTCATTCAATTTGATTTGTTTATTTCCAGTCCTTTTTAAATCCGTAACTTTTTTTATTTTGCCCTTCATATTATTTAGTTTTTTTTTTAAAACTTGTTTTGCTGCCAAATTTTGCTTGGTATTAAAATTAAAGACTTTGGTTAATTCTTCTAACGCAGCTTCTTTCAAAATTTTGATTCCCGGCGTCATTCGTTTATCAAAAAGGACTTTTTTGTTTTTCAACAAATTAACGAATGCCATATGTTGGCCCTGCTCGTCTTGCCTTTCTTCATCAGAAGACATCTTTTTATAAAATTTTCGTATTGTAACAGTTTACAATAATAATAATTTTGATCACGTGCTACGCAAATGCGATACAAATGAATGATCGCGAAAAGACAAATTAGATGCTACAACCTGAGGTATCTACTACGCCGTGGAGTAGGGACTACAGACCGTAGCATTCTTATTTCGGAAGTGAAGTAGGTACTTCAGGACGATTTAAACCGGCTCCATTATGAAGTAGGTACTGCAAAGCATCGTAGCATTAGCACCTACTTCGTTTTTATTCATACCACCCATTAAACTATTTTTGAATAGTGAATCTTTTCCTTATGATAAGTTTAATTTAGATTTTTTAAAAGGAAGATACTCCCAAGCATTTAAATCATATTGTGAATTTCAAAGACCGTATTATGGTCGTGATTGTGATCCAGCAATTTCATTTGTTAATTTTAAAGATTATCCAATCTTTGTTATTGATTGTTCAAAGCAAAATGAAGCTATTAAATAATCTGCAGTAGATATACAATTGGAATTTGAAGCAAATGGAAATTTTCCTGCCAACACAACTGTATATTATTTGATTTTGCATGATACCATAATAGAATATAATCAAACTAATGGTACAGTTTATCGAAATGTAAAAATTTAATTGTATTTGTATAAATTTTTTTGAAATAAATTGCTGTTTTATTTTTTACCCGTACCTATCCTTATTCGCAAAAATAATGGTTCCCAAAGAACACACCTCATTGGTCAAGAACCGCAATGATGATTCCAATAAGGAACCAATCGAGTGGCCTCAAAAACTTTATTACCCTCGACAAAATGGCTCCCAAAACACCAATTGGGAACCTAAGGTGGTGGTAATGGTGGAACCTAAGGCAGAGGCGGAACCTAAGGTGGAGCCGAACCTAAGGCGGAGGCGAAATCTTTGTCGGAACGTTCTTAAAGGGGCGGAGTTAGCTGGCGCCAGTGGGACCGACCCCTGTCTGCCTATAGTATCCCCTTACTACTGAGGGTAAAAGTGCGAGGAAAATGGTCCTCTCGCCGGTGGTTCAAGAAACAGTCCAAGATACTCACAATGTCTCCTGGGCCATCTTCTGTATCCGTAAGTTAATTATTATTATATATTTTTTTAAATAAATTAATCGCACATTTTTTTTAGTTCCGCTGATAGGGAATCCAGGCGCGGTGAACTACATTCACCGGACCGGTGAATGTGATTCCTACTTCATACTCGTTTCCGCACTACCATAGAGGTAGAGTATTGGGCGCGTTTTTTTTTTAAAGTGGTGTCCCCATTAGGCTTTTTTTACTTGCACCACCAGCACTTTTCAGTGTGCGGAATGTAACAAGCACCACCAGCACTTTTTAGTGTGCGGAATTCAAAAAGCACCTCCAGCACTTTTTAGTGTGTAGAATGCAACAAGCACCACCAGCACTTTTTAGTGTGCGGAATGCAAAAAGCACCACCAGCATTTTTTAGTGTGCGGAATGCAACAAGCACCACTAGCACTTTTTAATGTGCGGAATGCAACAAGCACCACCAGCACTTTTTAATGTGCAGAATGCAACAAGCAACACCAGCACTTTTTAGTGTGCGGAATGCAACAAGCACCACCAGAACTTTTTAATGTGCGGAATGCAACAAGCACCACCAGCACTTTTTAATGTGCAGAATGCAACAAGCAACACCAGCACTTTTTAGTGTGCGGAATGCAACCATTTTTATTTTACGTACTTGTACTCTCACCTTTCAAGTAGGATCCAAGCATCTTAGTCCTTTTTGACATTTCCTCGTAGTATTTCCTGCAAAATACAGTTTTTTGAAAAAGCGGATAGCTTTTGTAACATTTTTGTTGTACAAAAAATATCGTCTTTCTCAATTTTTTCTATGTGGATTGGTTCCATATCATTCACGTATACAATGAAGTAGCAAATTTTTCTATCTGCTATATGGAGTTGCCCTTGAATTTGGTAGTGATTATTATGTTCTTTTGGAAGTTGCTACTTTCCATCGCCAGCAACATTTAAAAAACATTTTTTTTGTTTAGCGGCTTCTTTTAGCGAAATTCCCAATTTGCTTACACTATATAGTATTTTCACTTCCACTACAGCTGAATCATCAATTATGCCTTGAAATAAAAAAAAACAAATTAGATTGCATAAAATTTTTTTTTACGGTTATGCTAATTGGATACAAGGAACATCTTCGACCATAAAAAGTTAGTTTTTCTGATAACACTGGTTTTCATTTTGCATAATAAAACTGTCAAATAATCATACCATCAGGTGAAGCCCCCAAAAAGCCATGTTCTACATTAATAAAGAAACCAGCTGGATGTACCTTCAGATTCATTTCATTTTCGAATTTGGCAATTGCCACAGATTCTTTTTGTTTGCCATAATTGGTTGCTGCCGTGCTAAAATTCGTAGAATACACAATATTCTTTACCAAAGTATGACAAGGTGTCGAAACTCTTTTTTAATAATTGCGCCAAAATTTGAAGCAGTAAGGCGATCTTTCCTTTCTGTCACATAATATGGGTTGTGGAACTGCCCTACAGTTTTTGATGCGATTTCAAGTTGCTTTTCTTTTGTAACTTGCAGTCTAACCAGTATTCGATTGCATGCATTTTCAAATACATCCATTGGCATTTCCGGCTGAGTTGCATCCTTGCCATACTCAACATTTTTTAGTTTCGGTAAATTGAGTTTGTTCCGCTTTATTTTTTTGATTTCTGGTTGTGGTTTGCTTTTCCGTTTTGTTTCGCGGCGTGCTTGCATTTTCTGCTTATTTTCTTGGAATATCTGAAAATGTTTTCCCGGACTTACATTTAAAATGCTTTACCAGCATTTATTGCTCTAATCTGGTCATTTATTGTACCTCAATGCCGAGATAGTAGTCCTGTCATTGAAAGATCTCTTTTGAGTTAAATTCAGCCGCTTCCCAGCATTGAATTTTGCCAAAAAACACATGAAAAGTTGCTCTATTGTTGGTTTCATTATCGATCAACATATGCCCTTTGCGAATTAAATTGTCCAATGCACCTCTCACATGGGGCCATAGGCCAGTTTCTTCAACAACAGTTAACATACTGTTTGTGTCATTACAAGGTTTGTCGCAGATATTTTTCTCACATTTTGAATGATGTTTAAAAACATGGTACGGACCTTCTTGTAGTTCTGATCTCAAATTTTCCACGTTTCCATTTTCGTTGCGATATAAAGAGGAATGAGCAATGTCCTGCAAATTTTTGATCATCTTTTTAGTCAGCAATTTTCGAGCATGTACATCAACATTTGTGTCTATTTTTATTGTGAAGAGGTTCTTTCCATAATTTTTAATTGCATGGTTAACACACTCAGTTTTTACAACTGATCTTCCATAAGGGACCTTTTAGCGAATTTTGGAAAGTACGCTGGAATCTCCATCAGCTACACAGTATTTGTATCTAATCCCATGCATACTTTCGCTTTGACAAAATCCTTCTACAATTATATCTGCTTCCATCGCAGAAGAAGATCCTTCCCAATTCCGGTAACAAATATGTGTAGGTGGATTTTCTCCTCTGTTTGTAGCTCTAGCACATATGCTACAGTATTTGTTACGGACCCCAACAAATAACACTTTTGTCGTCCGCTTCCCAATAATAACCGCCTGTAATACAATAGCTATTAATTAACATTACAACAGGTGAATTAAACATACTGTTCCAGAAGCAGCGTTGTAGTTATGCCCAAATGACCTCTTACTCCCACCTCCATCCAAATACACATGAATATACGCCACACCATCTTAATCTAGCTGTTTATTTTGAAGGGCAAGCTTTAATTCTTCTTTTCCTGCCTCTTCCATAGATTTCTATAAATCATCTTTCCAAGCGTCGCCTAATTCTTGCTCAATTTTAGAATAGAATGGAAAATTCATAGGCGGCTCATCCATGGTAGTTAGACTTTCATTAAGTTGTGCGTTGGTGGCCGCCACTAGAAATAGCTCCCCAAACAGCTCCATAATTTATAGAAGATTTTGATTTTCGTGGATCTTCTGTAGCTTGGGCTTCTTCTTTGCCACACATTGGGCTTCTTCTTATCCACACATATTTGTCATTTGAATGTGATATATCTAACTAAGCCACTTCCCCAATTACTTTCTTTCCAAACCCGAAAATGTGCAGGTTTGATAGTACTTTTCTAATTTCTTTGCCCATGACAAAACATAGTTTATGTCAACACTCCTATTTCCAGAAATAGGAGACGGTGGTTCCTCAAACGTGCTTTCAATACATAATTTATGATTTTGAATGTCGTTAAACTCTTCTTCATTCATTGCTTGGTAATCTTGAAAAAGAGAGTTTGATGGTTCAGCATGTTGCGCTAAATTCATGTCGAAGCTCAACACTTTTGCATCATTTTCTTTGCATTCCTTTTCTTTTTTATAAGATTATTAAATGTCTTATAAATAAATAAAATATAATTCGATTTTCGCTCCTCTAGCTCCTCTCACGTTCTGTGCAAACGTTCTAATACAGCGCTTGTGGGCTTTGAATTTGAGTTGGGATGAACAACTTCCTTCTGAGATCGTTGATCAATGGTCAAATTATAAATCGCAATTACCTCTGTTGGCCTGTCTCAAGATACCGCTCCCTTGTTTCACTTCGAACTTTACGTCTTCCGTTCTCCATGGTTTTTACGATGCGTCTGAGTTGGGATACGCCGCGGTTGTTGATGTTAAATTTACTGATACGGCTGGTCAAGTTAATGTTCATTTGCTTTGTGCAAGATCTAAGGTTGCGCCACTTAAGCGAATCTCCGTTCCTCGCCAAGTTATTGGATTTCACCGTCAGAACTTACGAGAATTTGATCACGTTTCATCATTGTTTTGGTTGGTCGAACTCGCCAGTAGCGCTCGCATGGATCAACTCTTCCCTATCGTTGGAAAACCTTTCTGGCAAACCGCGTCCCGCAGATCCAACAAGTCGCACCTTCGGTTACTTAGCTCTATGTTTGTTCGGAAGACAACCCTGCAGATTGTGCATCTCGCGGTTTATCGCCTTCCGATTTAGTTTCGTTTTCGCTTTGGTGGGCGGGGCCCAAATTTCTAACTAGTCGCGTCGAACTAGTCGCTTCATTCAAACAAAGGGTCTTGCCTAAGGCGACAATGTCGACAGTCGCAGTCGCGAAAGATGAGTCGATCCCGTGGGACGACTTATTGAATCGGTTTTCTTCGTTGCGAAAGATTCAGGGTATTGTCGCCTATTGCCGTCGGTTTATAACAAACTGCAAATCAAAGATTCGTAATTCCGCCCTGCTGTCAGAACAAGAACTCGACCATTCCCTCAGAATCTTCGTAAGGCACATACAACAAGACGTTTTTCGTGATCAAATCGCTTCGTTACATGTTGGTCCTCGTAATAATTCGTTCCGGAAATTATGTGTGTTTTTGGACGCAGCCGATGTTCTTAAGGTGGGCGTAAGGATTCGCAATTCGTCGCTATCTTTTGGCGCCAAACATCCGATGCTACTTCCTGCTTCTCATCGTTTGACTGAGATGGTGATTGAGCATTTTCATCTTCGTTATTTGCATCCCGGTTCCCAGACGTTGCACTGTCCATTACGACAACAATTGTGGATTTTGTCTGCAAAGCGCGTCACCTTTCGTATCGTGTCTAAAGGCATTTGTTTCTGGCGTCTGAATCCTTCCGTAGTACAACCCCCGATGGGCGACTTGCCGACTCTACGCTTATCCCAAATAAAACCATTTTCGTGCGTCGGTGTTGATTATGGCGGAACTTTCAACGTTACCCTTGGAAAGAGTAGATAGATAAAAAGTACAAAGGCTTATATCTGCTTATTTGTTTGTTTCGCAACTCGGGCCTTACATATTGAACTCGCGTCAGATTTGTCGACCGATTGCTTTTCAGCCCCTTTTCGTCGTTTTTTTTCGCGTCATTGTTCATATGTTTTAGTAGTATAGGGGGCCTATGGCCAGACAGAAAGTACCCCCTCTACACCAACCATGGCGCCAGTTGACCACGCCCCTTTTTGGATAAGCAACGCCCCTTATTGGTCGATCAAACCGGTCAGTCAATCAGGTAAAAGGGTACTTCATTTTGGGTTCTGTTGGGTACGCTTTTTTTGACTCTATTGGTTCTCGTGTGCAACCTGTCGACCAATCAGGTTGAATTTAGCGACCAATAAAATGAAAACCAATCAGGCGGAAAGGTACGCCATTTTGGATCTTATTGGCTCGCGGGTGGAACCTGGCGACCAACCAAGTAGACCAACTTGGTACTGTCGGCCAATGTCATTAACGTAAAAAACCCCATTCTGGCGACCAATCAGGTAAAATTTAAAGTGGATGCCAATATGATGCGCCATATTTGTTTATCACTGGTTGATAAAGGTTAAATAAAACTGTATCAATTTAATTTACAATATTTTTATTTTTTTTTACAAAATCGTACATTGAATAAACATTTGAAAGAGAACAACGAGACTGGGCATTGTTGTGATACATACATATGGAAGAGACATTTTTAGCGATAATTTTGAAGAATTAAAATATTCGGCAAATTCAACAACGTGTTTATCTGGTAATAGTTTATAAAGAAAATTTAATTTTTGACTTCCTGACGACAAATCTGAGTGGATTTGTGAGGTTTAGTTCAATAACAAAGTCTTCTTCCAAGTATAATAACATATATTAAGTATTCAAAAGATTTACAATAATATTTCGGCTTGCTACGTACAGAAAAGATAATCGTCTGACAGACAAGTAAAAAATATATGACAGTTGTCAAAAAGTAAAGTTAAGTTGGCAAAACCATCGGTTCATTCCACCAGGGAAAACAAGTGAAATAATTAATCCCAACACTCCTCCTTAATTATTTTACTGCGTAAGTC
Source organism: Cryptophagus acutangulus (assembly GCA_963556235.1). Lineage (NCBI taxonomy): Eukaryota > Metazoa > Arthropoda > Insecta > Coleoptera > Cryptophagidae > Cryptophagus > Cryptophagus acutangulus. Next base: position 76,941 of record OY744563.1, read on the forward strand.
TTCAAATATCCTACGACTTAATGGCTTAGTTATAATATCAGCTAGTTGTTCAGAACTCTTGATATGCTGCAGTTTCACAGTCTGTCCAATATGTTCCTGTATGAATTTTCTTGAAATGTCAATATGCTTTTTGCCTTTCGTTATTTTGCCTTCATGAGCATTTTGTAGCATATGGATAGCTGATTGATTATCTACATACAGAGTGGTTGGTTTATCCAAATTCAAAAAACCAAGTTCGTTTCCAATGCTTCGAATCCAGCAGACATCATCAATCGAAGAAACAGCGGTTCTATATTCAGCTTCAGCGGTTGACGTTGCTACAAGTCTTTGCTTTTTAGCGTACCAAACAATAGGACCTCCTCTTAATACAAGTACTCCACTAGTTGAATGTCCAGTGGCAGTATCTCCTCCAAAATCAGAATCAGTATAAGCAACTAGTTCTGCATTTCCATTGAAAAATATTCCATACTTCGTCGTTGCTTGCAAATACTGAAATACTCGTCTACTCATCTACATAAGTAATTTACAGCAAAGCATATATCAGGGCGAGATATTGTAGCCAAATATAATAGACTACCTATAGCTTCACGAAACGGTTTAGACTCTTCTAGTAATTTGTCGTTTATACGATTTTCTTCATCCGTCACCATTCCTCGCTCCATTGGTGTAGATGCAGGATTCAACAATTTTTTAGTAAAACGTTCTATTATTTTCTCAGTATACTTTGGTTGATTTACAAAAATTCCAGTTTGGCTGATTTGAATTTGCATACTTAAGTATGATAGTCGACCTTCTTGAGCAGTGTCAAATGTCACTTTAAATTTATGATTTAATTTATTCAAAATCTCAATCATTTCGTTTTCAATCTGTCCGGCAACTAGTCCATCGTCAACGAATAGGGCAAATATCATGCTTCTGTCATTGTTATAATAAACACAAGGATCATCATCGGTGTTGTCAAATCCAAGTAATTTTAAAAATTTCGAAAATTTTTCATTCCAATTTTTAGGTGATTGCTTCAGACCATAAATGCTTTTATTAAGCTTACAGACACGACCAGAGCCGTCATTGAAACCTTCAGGTTGATGCATGAATATTTCTTCTACCAAATCTCCATGTAAAAAGTCATCAATTTCATTTTGTTTGAAGCAGCTAAACTGAGAATTAATCGTATGGACACATGACGAGCTACAGGGCTAAATGTTTCTGAATAGTCAATTCCTTCCTTTTGTTCAAAACATCTGGCAACAAGTCGAGCTTTCAATCGTCCTTCTTCTTTCGTACGTAAAATCCAACGACACGTTAAAGGTTGTACATTCTTCGGTGCTTGTACCCAATTCCAAGTATTCATCTTAATTAACGAATTATATTCTTTTGCCATAGCTTTATACCACTTTTCATCTTCCAGAGCTTTTGATATCGAAATTTCTTCTACATCTCCAATCATGGCCAAATTTGCTTTATTTTTGGAATTTTCCATTATATAGTTGTCGAATTTTGCAGGCTTCTTTAATTTTCTCCGATCACGCAAATTTAGAGATACAGGCTGACTCTCATTTGATGATTCAGTCAAATCAGCAACCGGTTGAACTAAACTTTCAGGCGGTTGGTCATATTCTGCGTTATGAAAGTTGGAATCTTCAGATTCAGGGATTTCAGGATCTTCTTCTAAATTTTCATTTTTAGCTTCTGTCAAAATAGTATTGCTGCCAGTGTAACTTTTATCATGGCCAGTTTTCTCATCAAAGATTACGTTATCAGAACATGTAACATTTTGTTTATTAGCTATGTAGATCATATAGCAAGGTGAGTCCAAATCATAACCTACAAAAATTCCTATTTCCGATTTCTTTCCAGTTTTGACTTGCTTTTGATCTTCTATCAAAACATAGCATTCACACCCAAAACTTTTCAATTTTCTGACATCTATCTTGCGTCCAAACCATAAATCAGCAGGGCTCTTGTCTTTTACTGAACTTGTTCCAGTCTGATTCAGCGTAAATACTGCATAATTTACAGCTTCAGCCCACAAACTTTCATTTAAATCTCGCGCATGAATAGCCGATCGAGCTGACTCAACAACAGTTCGCATTTCCCTTTCTATTCGACCATTTTGCTGTGGTGTGTATGCATTTGATCTGGTGTAAAACACTCCAATTTCTTCCAATAACTTTCTTGTGTTGGCATTCTTGATTTCAATTCCGTTGTCTGACCTTAAGCTCTTTACTTTCCTGTCAAATTGATTTTCCACCATCTTCATAAAAACTTCAAGTTTGGAAGCAGCTTCGTCCTTTGATTTCAAGAAATAAACTGTTCGGAAATGAGAGAAGTCATCTTTAAATAAAAGAAAATACTTGGCTCCTCCTAGAGACTTTATATTCATTTCACATAAATCGACATGAATTAAATCCAAAACATTTTCAGCAACTTTAGGGTTTTTGGGATGAGAAATATGATGCTGTTTTCCATAAACACATCCTTGGCAAACATAATCATTCCAGTCGTTGACGTACTTGATATCATTTCTGTCAAGAATATCTCTGACGTATTTGACATTTTGATGTCCAAGTAGTTCATGCCAGGTTTTAATGGATGCACTCAGTAAACATTTGTCAGACTCATTTCGAAATACCATTCTATATAGATTTCCATCACGTTTGGCAATCGCAACCTTTTCTGTCTCAACAAGTGTCTTAAATTCAGACTGATTTGCATCTGCAGTTTGAATATAACCTTTGTCCAGCATTTGTGTAACCGAAAAAAGATTAAAATTCATTTTCCTACAATCGCATATAAAAGTAAGCCTTTGTGCTTCCATTTGACAACGAAAAGTTGGTGTTTTCCGAGGAGTTGTCACTTTCCCGCTCTAGATCTTTTTGCTGATTTTCCCGCTCGCTAAATCAAAACAATGCAGTAAAACAATAGTTTTTGTTTTTAGAAATGAGCGTTTCTTGGTTACCGATGATATAATCACATTTTTATTTGTTGTCAAAATATTAATTTTACATTTTTGCAACAAAAATTTAATTTAAAATCGATTGTAGGAAAAATCTTGTGTGTATTTCGAGCGCAAAGTGTTTTTGTCGCTCTCGCCAGATTGTCGTGCTCCGCTATCGCGTCGCACGACAACATTCTGGCTCGCGCGACAAAGTATCACTTTGCGCTCTTAATACACAAATAGCTATTGTGGTACATACAAAACATTTTTCAAAACAATTGGATACCATACTGTACCATTAAAGGCTTCTAGATTTACATCACCCATTCCTATTCCTTTCAATTCAGTAGCATCCCCAATCATAACCATCATTGGTTCTTCAAGATGAACAAAATTTGTCAACCAGTTCTTACGAGACGTCATATGTTGTGTAGCAGCACAGTCTTGATACCACGAATCATAACTGTCATCATTTGAATTTATTTGATTTACATGCGCAGTCGTCAAACCAACAGTTATAAATGCGCGTCGATTTGAATTGTCACTTCTCCGGTTGTTGCTTTCATCAGGTTTTCTTTTCTGGCAATCTTTGGCAAAATGTCCTTTCTGTTTGCAATTGTTGCAAGCATAGTTGTTCTTACAGTAAGCAAGGTACTTGGCACAAGGTTTATTTCTACAGTATTTCTTCACGTGGCCTCTTTTCCCACATTTAAAACATTCTACCGATAAATTTTCATTTGATCTTTCTTGAAAATTATTTTCATGCCTTGACATTAAAGCATTCTGCATTTGAATTTCGGTAGTTTGTTCACTTGCATTTAGTCTATCTTCTTCCAGTCTTAGACGTTCAAACAGTTTGCTTAAATTCTTTTCAGCACCAGTCACATTATCCCAGGCAGTGCGAAAATGATGAAGTTTAGGCGGAAGCATTCCTAATATTCTAGTCATAACCCAACTTTAATAATATAATATAATATAATATAATATAATATAATATAATATAATATAATATAATATAATATAATATAATATAATATAATATAATATAATATAATATAATATAATATAATATAATATAATATAATATAATATAATATAATATAATATAATATAATATAATATAATATAATATAATATAATATAATATAATATAATATAATATAATATAATATATTTATTTATTTATTTATTAAATACAGCTACCCAACGACACTAGGTCAGTTACAGGGCAGGAAGCACACATGAAAATAGTTATAAAAATAATAATGGTAAATAGTAATAATGATGACAAAATAAGGAGCAATTAGAAAATGTAAAACAAATAATAACATGTAGGTACAAACACATACAAAACACAGTGAAATTTTAAATTTCTATATAAAATAAAAGTAAAATAATTTACGATATAAAAAACATATAAGGACGTTACAGAATAAAACTTATAAATATTTAAAAAATGTAAAAAATGTAAAAGTTTGTAAAAGTATGTAAATGCATGTAAAAGTAAAAAATGTAAAACATGAATAGAAAAAAATAAGTTGTACAAAACAATAACAACAAAGAGGACAAGGACGTTATTCTAAATTAAAAAAAGTGCATTTTATCAAAGCCTCGCTACAATTGAAAATGTCTATGCTGTTCTGAACCGAAAGATGATTAGCGTAAATTGTATAAATAGGTGACGATTGTAGGAGGCGAGTACGTGGTAAACTTGTGTAAAAGCTGTTGTGAGATCTAGACGATATCCTAGGTACGCTGAAGTTTATAGATTGGACGATATCAAGACAATCTAAGCCATTATTAATTGCTTTATACAAAAACACAACGGAGCTGCATTTCCTGCGGACAGTTAAGCTGTTGTATCCATACGTTGTCAGCAAAATGTCATATGAGAAACCAATGCAAGGGTAAGTACCATTCGATCTATGATACAGGTATTTTAAAAATTTACGTTGTATTTTCTCTACAGCATTTATGCGACAATCGTATGAAGGTGCCCAGATCAACGAGGCGTATTCCAACCGCGACCGCACGAAAGCATTAAAGAGCAAACAAATTGTGTCCAGCGATGCAAAGTCTTTTGCAGTTCTAATTATAAAACCTAAGTTTCTGTAGGAGGAGGAGGTGATTGAGTTGATGTGCTGATGAAATGTGAGTTTTGAGTCAAATATAACACCCAGGTCTTTGAATACTTCTGTCCTTGTAAGAACAATATTATCTAATTTGTAGGGAAAAATGGTTTTGACATGTGCTCTCGTGAACGATAGTACATAACATTTGGCTATATTGAGTGGAAGAAGATTGATATTACACCATTGCATTAGCGCTTGAAGATTGTTTTGGAGATCAATAGTATCATCAATACTCGATATGGTTTTAAATATCTTCATATCGTCAGCATATAGTAGAGTGTCAGCACTCATAACATTCACAATATCATTTATAAATATGTTGAATAAAAGTGGCCCCAAGATCGAACCCTGAGGAACACCTGAATGCACCACCGAGGAGAGAGACTTGTGGCCCTTATACTCTACATATTGAGCTCTATTGCTGAGGTAAGATTTGAAAAAGTTAATTAAGTGGTCAGAGAATCCAAAAAATGCCAGTTTAGTTAATAGGATGCGATGATCTAACCTATCGAACGCTTTCGAAAAGTCTGTGTATATTACATCAGTTTGTTTCTGTTGGTCTAAATTGTTGGCTATATACTGTGTAATACAAAATAGATTTGTGGTTGTAGATCGGCCTGGCATGAATCCATGTTGTTTAGTGGAAATGAGACCTTTAATATGGTTATGCATTACTTTGTGCAGAATAAATTCAAAGACTTTGCTGAAGTTACAGATTAACGCTATTGGTCTATAATTTGCCACATTGCTCCTACTACCACTTTTAAATACTGGACAAATTTGAACCGTTTTCCACACTTTTGGAAAATTACTGAGTTTAAGTATTGCATTAAAAATAATGTATAATGGTTTGACAAAAATGCAAGAGCAGTCTTTGACGAAAAACGATGGAATAAGGTCGGGACCTGAGGTCATTTTTGATTTTAATTTTTTTATTCCTGCAGCTACATCAGACTCAGTAATATGGCGTAAGTATAATACATTTGTGATAGCTATATCACTTATACCTAAAATATCGTTTTGGCTTACAGGAATATTACATGCAAAGTGCTCGGCAAAAGCATCAACAATCTCCAAAGGATTGTTAAGTGAAGTGTTGTTAAATTCCATAGTATCCGGAATTCCAGTTGTATTTCTTTTCTTGTTTACATAAGACCAGAAATTACCTGGATTGGCCCTGATCTGGTTCTCAATTTTTATCAGGTAGCATTGATATGATATTTGTATCTGTTGCTTAACCAGTGATCTCAAACGTTTGAATTCGACAAAAGCTTCAAGTGAATTTCTACTCTTATATTTCCGCCATACTAGCAACTTCGCCCTAATGTTGGATTTAATTTCAGCATTAAACCAAGGTGGGTACTTATGGTTACTAACAGGATTTGCTTTAGGAACAAACATATCAAGTGCAGAATAGATTTGTTCGTAAAATGAATCTACCATTACGTCCACCTCAGTGTGGTTATTTAGAAATGACCAATCAACTCCGAGTAAGTGATTGTAGAGCTCTATGAAATTTGCTTTTTTAAAATTGTATTTTTTCCTGATGTCTTGTGGAGCAAAAACATTTTTATAATTCTTACTTTCCAGAAACTTTAAAGTAATACACAGTGGAGGATGGTGTTTATCTTCAGTTAAGACAATGGAACCTGATTTCTGGACAGTACAGCAGTTGCTGCATAGTACCAAGTCCAAGAGGCGGTTGTAATGGTTGGAAATAGCGTTATATTGGCTCAGTGAAAAAAAGTTACTGAAGTTAATTAGGCTTTGAGTGAGTTGGTCTGAGCGCTTATGCAAAATATAGTTATTGTACTCAGGAATGTTAAAATCACCTAGAACTAACAAGTCCGAGCCATAGAGAAACTCACAGCACTCCAGAGCATCATATATATAGCATCATAAATTACAATATTTAAATTAGGTGGTATGTAAATAAGAACTATTACTAACTGACTAGATAAATTGGTTATAGAAAGTGCCAATATATCGACTAGAGAAGTATCGTTATCACGGACAAGATTGAGATCAATTATTTTGAAGTTAAGAGAAGTTTTTAATGCAAGCAAGACTCCACCACCACGGGATTTGCCAGTTGTAGAAAAATTTCTATCACATCTGACGACGTTGAAGCTGCAGTCAAATAGCTCCCCATCAAGAACACCATCACTCAGCCAGGTTTCAGTAAGCCCAATGACATCATATTCATTTTGAAAACTACTGGCAGCGTTGAACAATTCGCTCGTTTTGGTGTTGAGACCACGAACATTCTGGTAGAAGACATTAATATCTTTACTATGTGAAACCTGACTGGATGGCAATGAAACTCTAATTGGTTGCTATTTGTTGCTACTAATGCTTACATTTGATTTAAACAATAAAAACTTTTCTTTGAAAACCGAGCAATTTTTATCCCAAGCAGTATGCGCAGTATCAATACCAGGTTTAAGTTTGGCTAAATTAACACAATTAATACATTTATGATCAGTGACATCGCACTCCTCCATTCTATGCTCACCCGTACATTTAGAACAAATTTGTCTGCTACGACAGTTAGTGCTAATGTGATTGAATCCGCAACACTTAAAACATCGGCGAATCTCAACAGCATCATAGACGTCACAATCATCATAACCTACGACCAGCCTGCCACAATCAAGAATTCTAGAATACGACTCGACATCAAGTTGCAAAACTGCCTGAAAAATATAACTTTTATTCTTTAGTGGAAAAAATTTGATTAGTTTAAGTTCCGGTTTAGTGGACAATAGATGGTCGTTTTGGGCCTTAATGATTCCAACAAGAGTGTCTTCATTGTATTGTGTTGCTAGTCCCACAACACGAATTCTCGGGTGCAAGTGTTTAGTGTCTTTGATGTCGTATTTAGTGCCAAGTTTACTGTGTGCAATGGTTTTAAAATTCTCAACATCATCATCGGTAGGACAGCTAATGACTATACCACCCTCGCCAACATTCTTCACTTTAGAGACGCTAATGTTGGATTCTATAAGATTAATATTGGAATGGAGATCCGCTTTGGTTAAAAAGTTCTTTTGTGCTGCTTTCGGCTTGATCAACACGGACTTTTGTTTGGTTGGCTTTGAAATGGCTGGGGTCTTGGCAGCAGCAGCAAAGTTTATTGGTGGATTCGTAGATCCAGTCGTGGAGCATGTTGGTGCGGCTAGAAAAGGACTACAGTTGTTGCGGATGAATGCAACACTTGCTTTCAGTTCTTTGTTTTCAGCGACTAGGACATCCAAGCGTCGTTCCAATACATTATTTTTCTCCAAAATCAAGTCGAGTAAAGTAATAACCTCTTCCAAACTGTCTCGACCGACCTCGCTACACCCTCTTTTAACTCCACGTCCAACGGAAAAAGGTTCGGAAATTGTTTCGACTGCATTTGTTTTGTTATTGTCATCATTTATAACCTCATTTTCTTTGCAGATTTTACATTTCCAAGTAGCTTTCCGCTCAGCAGAATTGAAGTACCTCATATCGCTGTACCCTTCACATAATCCATGGAAATAATTTGAGCAACCAAGGCATTGAATAGCTTTCTTTGGATCAGTTGCAGAAGAGCCACAAGAAAAGCACTTGTCCGCCATGTTAGAAAACGCGAATATAATATAATATTATAATAATAATAATAAATGTAATAATGATAATAATATAATGAATAATATAATGTAAAACATTAATGTCAGTAAATTAAATAAAAATACTAATTACGCAAATAATAGAAAATAATAATTATAATTATTATTAATTTTATATAATTATATAATAATTTGTTTTTTTTAAAACCATATTGATATGAGCCATAACCACTACACCTAACTAGTTTGTTGTAAACGGGTCTAATTATTTTTGTTTGATCTGTAGTTGCTACTCTAAACGTCTTAACACGCACGATTTTCTTCGGTATATTCACATGTAATACCATAAGTGCACAAATTATTTTCAGAAAATTTTTTTAAGCTTACGAATGCATTAGTTGGCGTGGAAATCTGCCAGAGTTGCATCGGTTAGTATCGGCTAACCACTCCCCAGATTTGTGTAGAAAAATTATTGAATCGGTGTAATAGTATATAATTCGATTAGATAGACGTTCTAAGAATTTATACAAATAAAGTCTAGCCAAACACGTTGTATACGCAGCAATTGGTATGCTTACAGTTTGATGCGGTTTAACCGTTTCAGATTTAGCGGCAAACGAAACCATAATCAGATTTTCAGAAATTTCAAATTTGGGTAAAAATATCTCGCATACCAAATTTACCGCAAAATGATGTTAACTGCAGTTTGGCAAGAGCCCTCAGGCCTGGATTTAAGCAAATATTGCTTTTGTCCAATTTTACACCTTCTTTTTTTATAATATTGTCAAGACTCAAATTATTGTGGAATTATTTAGCATTATGCAAATAACAAATTATTCGCCTTATCAGCGATTACATGAATCTCACGCTATCGAAGAGACCGGAGAAGCAACACGAGCCGCGGTGCCAGCAAGGTGATCGAACGGGATGACCGATCGAACGCTGACTTGACACAAATTGCAAAGTAACAATAATTATTGTAATGCAGAAGAGAGTTAGTCTGTTTTGAGGATCGAACCATATAGGCCGATCCAAATTTAATAAACGCGTCGCGAACTGATGTCATAGAAGTACCATAGAAAACCAAGTGCCAAGATGACCATTGCCCTCCGCTCGTTGCCGCTAGGACCCATAATAATGTAAGTAAATTAATGTTCTAATGTGCGGAGATCAATACGTAAATTAATAAATACCATTTTAATACTGGCCTCTCGACTAATTTATTGAAATTCGAACCCGCTACGTTCCCCAGTCAGCGTGGAACATGACAATATTTATCTAAATATTGCTTTTTAGACTCGTCATCATAAATCTCAGAAGGCCACCCGGACGCTTCTTGTTTCAATTTAAGAAAATTATTTACATAACCGGTAAATAGCCCACCTGTTTTAGATTCAATGTCATAATGCTCAATAGTTTGGTGGACGGGCAGGGTAAAGATTGTAACGTTTGGCATGCACAGGATCCGAAAGCGCATCCGCCCGATGAAGAAGGTTAAGGTTAGGTTTGAGGATGCTGTGTTTCGGTTTTTGACTGAATCGTTAGGGTGTGTCTGACATGGGAAGATATGTCGTCACACAATCGTCATCGAACGAATTTGGTTTCAGTTTTGAATGAAGCATGGGAGACAGACTCTAACCGAGAAAGAGTAAAAGGAGATGAACATGCAAGTATTTCAAGGGTAGTTAGATGGTGTAGGTTAGTTTATTTTTGGTGCGCTAGATGTTAGATTCCAGGCCCATATCCGCTTATTGCGGGATTCGGTGTTCCTAACACTATCTAATTTGATAGGGTAGTGGCTATAAACGACTGTAGTTACGGTTTACGTCAGACGACGGATTTTCTTCAGTTTGCTTTTGCGCTTACAAGGTCATCGGATTTATCTCCTTCTCTCTCTTTCGGGCTTTTACGTATCGGGTATTTCGGATTAATATAGGTAGATTCATGAGTGGTCGGTGGAAACGTATCCGTCGCGCCTTCAGCGTCCAGTTGATTTAGTATTAAGTTGAGTCTAGAGTGTTATCGAGCCTCTTTCGTGGGTTTTCTGTTGCCTTACTGTTGGAGGCCTCCTGGTGTGTCGGAGCACAGGAGAAGAATACCTCAGTGGCTAGCTGGTCAGGGGTAAGAGGCCCCTAACAGTCTGTTGTCTTGTGTTAGTTTGTTTGAATGGGCATGTCTAGTGCCCGCAGGTTGTGGTGCTAGTCCCCCTAGGTCCTTTGTGCGTCCCTTCAGGACAGACTCTTTGGCGAGTTGGCTTGAGGCACCAACTCTAGGCCATTTATCGCCTTAGTGGCTCGGGGTACCGCGGCGTGTATCTCGGACACTTTAAACCACGTTATTGCTTAATCGGGTTGTTTGGCCTGGGTCTATTTCGGCTGCGCCGTTCTGGCGTGCCAGTCTTCGTTCAGTTTTTTTTGTTTTTTTTTTCCTTTCCTTCCATCTCCTCTGGTGGAGAATTTTATTTGGGCCGGGGGTCCTTAAGGTTTAGTTCACTTTTAGTTCGTGCGGCAGAGTTGCATATCGGTTTTTGGTTAAAAACCTCGTTGTAGGTAGGGAGGAGTTGTTACGGTTGCATTTTGCGCGGTAGCTGAAAATGTTCGATTAGTAAAGTCTCGTATTGATTTGAGAACACTCACCGAAATCGTACCGTCTCCTCGCTGCCAGCAACGTCAGGGATCGTGAATAGTATCGTGGTTTTAGTTCGAGCAAATGGTGATTGGAACCGATTTCGCGGTTTGTTGTTGTTGGGAACTGTCACTTCACACATACGACCGACGGTATAGGTCATTGGGTCGAGGCGGTCGCGTCATCAGCGCGCAGTGTGCCCGCAGTGCGGTCAACCTGAAATGTCCCGAGGCGTGTGACGGACTTGGAGATCACGTGGTGACGCGAGACCTTCCTTTTCTGTTCGGTTCTTTGTGGAGTAAAGTCGCAATTGCGGATTCCCGAGCAGAACAAGCAAGCCTTGATTAAAAGGTTGTGCCGCATCGTTCGTTGCGCTGGTTATGTGGAATTGTTGATGCCCCATAATTTGGGTTGTTCGTCGTTGGTTGTTGGTGGTGTCGACCCATGAAGGTGCACTTTCGGGCACAATTCGTTTAACTCACGCCACTGCCGACACGTGTTCGAGTAAGTAGCGTTTTGATTAGTTTTCCCGTTACTAACGTCCTACCACGCTTTAATAGCGGTGGCAAGCCTGACTGGGTGCCAAACCAGCACTGTCGGACCCATCTATCATACTTCAGCCCGACCGAAGGCCTCCTGGGTAAAGAACGAGTTGAGGCAAACTACGCTCTCCTTCTTGCAGGCATAAAGGACAGCCGCCTGAAGCGGATTCGGGAAGTTCGGAAGCTCCGGAAGCCACCCACGTGCTGACGAGGGATTAGACAGCTAAGTGGTCAAAACCAGCTATTAATACTTGACGTGACGCGTTTATGTACCTAGCCTGTAACCTAAGTTAGAAAAGTAGTTGTAAACGAAGGTAAGGTGCACTTTGTCCTCGTAGAGGCGACCTAACGGTCCTAAGCTTGTGTTGGTTGGCGGAGACATATTCGCAGTAATTATTGCCTAACGTTATCGACGCATACGATCGTCAGATCCACGCACATCTGTATCACATCTACTTCGACACTTGTACACATCAATAAAGCCATTGGGCGATTATCCATTACTTTAGTTGGATTTATTGTTCCCGTTTTCAGTCCGCCACGGGAAATAGTCAAGTTAAGGGGGGTCACAAAACGGGTGGCGCTTATATAAATTTAGACCCACACCACTCACCGCAGAGTAGCAGGGCACTTAACTTGTCTCATTCCCGGACCCCAAACCTTGCCACCTTCCAGACCACACATCTGGAACGTGACACTGGACTTTTATATGGTAGATTTTGTTGACACATACAACCAAAATCATTCAAAATACCTACTTTATAAGATTGAAAGTGTTCATTAAAAAGTTTAGTAATCGTTTTTACATATATATAATATATGCTTTCAGATGAATCCATTAAAATATGTCCAAGGAAACCAAACAACGGAAACTCTTTATCAGTTGATACTAATAGAACATCGTTTTCTTTATATTTTGTTCCAAAAACTTCAACAAAAGAAGTTTTTGTTAAGTTACTAACAATATTATTATCTACCATCAACTTTTGAATTTGCTGATCAAAATTAAATTCGGATATATTATTACAATAAATTGATTTGCCTATTGAGATATTGTTAGTAAATCCTTTATTTATGACAAATCTGTTGCATGATTGCAATTGATGTTTAATTGCAAGGGTTGAAGTAATGTTAACTCTAGATGATACTACATTAGCAGAAGCTTTCGAATTTCTGTGTTTTGATTCGTAACGCATACACCAAAGATTAATAAAAGGACCACTTTTTATAATAATTTCAGGATAATGTAGAAGAAAGTGAAATTTTGGCTTTAAATTTACCTTAGGAAATAATTTTAAGAAAAGTAAATGATGTTTCATGGGGTATATGTTTAGCAGTTACAATCATCAATATAGTGTGCAAGTGAATGAATAAAAGCCAATGTTGGTTTTTAACCGAAACATATCCCCAATAATTACATGTGCGTATAGTTAGCGCCGCCATTTTTATTATTTTAAAAAAAATGTTGTGCCAGATTGTGCTCCGGTTAAAAAAAATGTTGTGCTATGTTGTGCCGTTTTTGAATTAAATATATTTAAAACAAAACAGTTTTTTATGACCAAAACATGATTTTTGGGCGGAGGTAAGCGCCGCCTTTTTTGATTTTTCAAAAACATTTTGTTGTGCAAGATTGTGCTCGCGGTGTGCTATATTGTGCCGTTTTCGAATTTGAGTTATTTCAAAAAAACAATTTTTTATGATCAAAGCTTGATTTTTGAGCAAAAGATAGCGCCGCCATTTTTGATTTTTTAAAAAAAAATGTTGTGCCTGATTGTGCTTGTGTTGTGCTATACTGTGCCGTTTTTGAATTGAAATTATTTCAAAAATCTAATTTTTTATGACTTAAAATAAATTAAAAAAACCATGTTTACAACCATGTTTTTACTTCACTAGAAAGGCACTTTTGTCGTGGCGAATGTGAATTATACTTTATACGTGACCAACAAAACGTTGGTAATAAACTAAATGTCACTAAAAATAATTTTTTTTTAGCCTATTTTCTCAGTTAATACCTCATATTATCGCCTAATTTTTATAGCAATATTAATATTATTAATTACTAACGGATTTATGCCTAAAATTAATTGGATCTTGTCGTTTTAATTTTTAATTTAGCAGTTGCTAAATTAAAGCAGTGACGTAATAGCCTATCATAAACCCAAGGTTGTGGTTAGGTATTCTGCACAAGAATAAGTAGTTTTCACAATTTCAATTCAACAATTCAACAATTTCTCGATTTCATTATTAGAAAAGTGATCTATTAGGACTTACACTTTCTAAACAAGGTAATTTTGAAAACCCGAATTGACACAAGCAAAGCATTTGTTCAATAATTTTTATAAATTGCAGTTTCGGAATTCATTATAATTTCAACATGGAAAACCGACCAGCTATAACTCAACTCTTATACTTAATTGAATTTGAATCAGAAAACATCAAACAGATACTCAAGCCCGATGGCTCAGTACCGTACCCTAATTCACAAGTATTTGTTGATTTGTCAAATGCTATGGACAATAATCTTAGGCTAAAGCCAAAATACATTTATACAATCTTGAAGTTAAACCGATATGATGTGCACACAAAAATTTTGAAGTTGTATAATATTGTCTATGAACCGCCAGCCTCAACCCCAATAATGAAAAACAATATAAGCCTAGATGATTCTCTTTCCAACACAATTGATTTTTCCGTTGACATTACATCTATATGGGAAGAAATGCAATCAGAACACGTTTCATACAAGTTTAAGAATTGCGGAATTCGATTCGAAGGGACACTTAAACCATGGTCATGGACCAATCTATTATTTAAAGAAATTTTTAAATGCACTAAGATATTATGCCCTTTAACTTTTAAAAAATGCCGGACCTCTGAAAGTGGTTTTGCGGTATCAGTCAAAGGATATTGCCCTGAATGTGATTGTCAATTTAGTGGACATGTAGAAAACAAACCAAACGAAAATGATGCAGTTATAATGGAATGTTTAATAACAAATTATGATGCTTTGTTCAACCACAAAAAAAGCGGCAATTAAAAGGATCCAAAAGAATCGAAGTGGCAAAAGAGCTGGTGGGTGGCAAAACTGTACCCTAAATATGGCGGCGCAACGAAGCTGATAGACTGATGGATCTTGGTGATGACGAACCACCTCATCTTTTTAAAAATTGCGTGCTGAGGAAGGCTAAACAAGAATGCCAAGATCATTTACTTGGAGTAACCACTTCTAATATCTATGAAAGTTTGCAATTGCTGAAATATAGTGACAAATATGAAGGGGCAATAAGGTCTATAGGATTGGATTCTATTTTTGTTCATTATTGGACTAATCAGCAAATTGCTGTATTTGAAAAGCACCATCAAATATTATATATTGATGCAACGGGATCATTAGTTAAGAAGTTGCAATTAGTAAATGGTGAATTGTGCCCTCATATATATTTGTATCAGGCTGTTGCAAAGGATCAAACACTGCTCCCATTTTTCAAATGGCGTCATCAATTCAAAATACTAATGCCATTGCTTACTGGTTAATTGTACGAATCTTACGAATTGGATCAATTCATAAATCAAAGTTTCCTGTTCCAAAAGAAGTTGTCACGGATTTTGATCGAGCCTTAACAGCAGCAATAGCAAAAGCATTTGCAAAACAGAATACTTTAGCGGATTATTTATCTCAATGTTTCAAATTACTCACTAATCAAGACAATAAAATTCCATGTTGTTTGCTACGTCTTGACATCTGCCATATAATGCACATGGTAGCAAAATGGAAGTGTTGGACAAAAGTGGCTTTAAAAGTGAAACAACTATATATAAGAAGTATGGCCGCATTAAGAGAACAAGTAACACTAGAAGGAATCGAATCTCATGCCAAATCAATATTTATTCTAGCGTTGAATAGTAATCAAAGTCCGGAATCTTCAACTGAAACTGCCCGAAAATTATTGACCTCATCCATACGCGGTACGAATTGTTATGACGATGTCGCTAGAGAAGAAGATCAAGATTGGGTCCGATTACCCGACAATAATATTCAAGACGAGTTGGCGAATTCAAATATTTTTAAATGGGTTGATAAGATTTACAAAGAATGTGAAACTAAAATTTCTTCCGAAGATGAAACTTCTGATGTGAATGGTTTTTATTGCCCAGTTGTTGCTCACAAACTTAAAGCATTGCTGCCTTATTTTCCAATGTTTTTGGACGTAATGCCGACAGTATTTGGATATGGTTCAATGCGGCCCACATCATCACCGGTGGAATCAGAATTCAATGATTTAAAAACGCGTATTCTAAAAGATACTGCAAAACCAATGAGCTTAGATAAGTTTATAGCACGACACATATCCACATTTTCAAGTAAACTGAAAATTACCATAGCTACTACAAATCCGAATAATAGATTTGATAAAGCTAAAGTAAATGTCGAGCAAGACGATCCATCGTGTGATGTTTCTAAAAATACCCCATCCGATAAACTCAATTTTGAAACCATGGACATTCAAAATGAAAATATTAAGCTGAAAAATAAACGCAAGCGATCAGATGAGGACGAATTGAAGAATTACGAGAATTACGTGCGGAGCAAAACTGGCGTAATAAAAATTCAACAAAAAAAATCATAAATACATAGATCCATTACCACAGTTTGATCCCACTCTCAAGTCTGCATCTATGTTTCCAATTATAATTAATGGAAATTATTGTCCAAACGTGCACAAAAATGGCGAAATATTCGTGGTAATTAATACATGCGGATTTGATTCCATCTGTCAAATTGTAGCAACGTCTCTGAACAACAATTCAAATTATGCCCAAGCAATAACAAGTGCACCTAGAGTATTACATAAGTGTGCAAAAATCTTAATAGATGATGGACTAAGAACAAAATTCTATAAAGAACGCGCCGCCCTGCTTGTTCAATTACCATTGCTGCAACCTGAGAAGCAACGTACTGCTATAATAAAATTGAATTGTGCAATAAATGTGGCAATTTGGCAATAGCACTATTTGCACAAACTCCAAGTTGCGTGATATCGTCAGTTTGCGTTACATGTCATGACAAACATGAAAGGATTGCAACTGTAATTAATCCTAATCACAACATTTTAAGATTAGAGGGGTTTTTGCAACTGTCAAAAGCATTAGATGTTAATCCTCATTTTTCAGAAAAATGCTGTGGGCAAAATAGAAATGTGAGTAGAACCTTTGGCCCTCAAATCGTAATTGATACGGATTTAGGAGACAAATCCTTAACAAAACTGTCGGATATTCCTGAGGAAATAAATTTCGATGCCTTGCCCAACAAAACATTTGCACTTGTGGGTGTAGTTGCTTACCAAGGAACGTTCTTGAACAACTCTGTTGGCCATTGCACGGCATATATCAATATGCATAAACGTTGGGTTCAATTTGACGGAAATGCTAGGAAATGCCGTTCAAAGATAGTAGATGAGCATGTAGAGATATATGCTCATTTATGTATCTATACGCTGATGTAGATATTTAAGTTTAATGCGTTTACAAAGTAATATATAAGCGAGTATATAAGATACTTTAAGTTTGTTCTTTAGTTTAATTACTCACAATTTGTATAATATCCTATAGTGTTGTTAAATAAATTTTTAAAATTTATTTCTAGCAACAAGATAACAAATTAGCAACAATTAAACAATTAAATATAAAAATTCTCATCCATTGAAAAAGAGCCTGGAATTGTTCCCCATAATGCTCGTTGCATTACACCTTTGAACTGCCAAACTTATTCTTTGAATCAAAAAGTTTTTTGATCTAGAATCTCTCGAAACTGAATTTAGTTGTTTCCCCAAAACTTCTACAAATTGTCGTGCCTCATCACACCAAGAACCGAGTGTTTCGACAGCACAACACGAGCACAATCCGGCACAACAATTTCTTTTGAAAAAATCAAAAATGGCGGCGCTAACTTACGCCCAAAAATCAAGCTTTGATCATAAAAAAATTGTTTTTTTGAAATAACTCAAATTCAAAAACGGCACAATATAGCGGCACAACACCGCGAGCACGACACCGCGAGCACAATCTGGCACAACAAACTGTTTTTGAAAAATAAAAAAAGGCGGCGCTAACCACCGCCTAAAAATCATGTTTTGGTCATAAAATAGTAGTTTATACAACAAGTAGCAAAATGTAGGTTTTTTTTTCATGAGAAGTAAGTTTGTCCAACGAGGCGCCAGCCGAGTTGGACAATACGACGAATGAAAAAAAAACTAATTTTGCACATGTTGTATACACTACTTTTTGCAATTTTCTTGCTATTAACTTTTTAAATGATAATTTGATTCATTCAGAAAATTTAAGGTTGCTTGATTTATGCTTAATTTGTTAGTAGTCAAAGTGAGCAATGGAAAAACAATTGCAATCACCCCTAGATACCTCGCTAGATACCTAAAAACGAACAGGGCGTTTGTTTGTTCACTTGATTTTTGTGAAATTCAATGAAAAAATATAAAAATCAGTGAAAAAATGTAGAAATTTGAGTGAAAAAAAGACTTTTTTTCATTGATTTTTAAGACCAGTAAAAAAAGTAGGCCGTTTCAACATTGG
The DNA here is from genome assembly GCA_963556235.1 of Cryptophagus acutangulus. Classification (NCBI taxonomy): domain Eukaryota; kingdom Metazoa; phylum Arthropoda; class Insecta; order Coleoptera; family Cryptophagidae; genus Cryptophagus; species Cryptophagus acutangulus. Next base: position 95,362 of record OY744563.1, read on the forward strand.
AAACAACAACTGAAAAGTTGTCATTTTAATCGCAAATTGCAAAAAATTGTTTTTTTTTAAATAATTTTAATTCAATAACGGCACAACATAGCACAACATGAGCACAATCCGGCACAACAATTTTTTTTTGAAATATTAAAAATGGCGGCGCTAACTATACGCATATAATAATTACTGGTAAGTATCTGCATAATACAAGCATTTCTGAAGCTGACATTTTGACGGTTTTATTTCTTACATGTTCATTTGATAATGGAGGAGGTTGGTTTTTGCTTTCAAATCCATAATTAAAGTAAATAATTTTAGAATTTAGCAAATCCAAGTTCAATTTTTTTTATGTGAACGTAGTAATTTATTATTAATCCTATGTCGTACACGCATACACCTTCTAAGAGATTGTGCATTAAATCTACAAAAACATTTTCTGTTACATGAAAAGAAGAAATTTCATTAAATACACAACTATTTTCAATTCCCGTCAATTGTACATTATCAAGTTCCAAATCAATCTTATAGTTTTCTTTAGTTCGAATTAAATCGTCATCTATAACAGTTTGCCTGTAACTTATATTTTTCGAAATTTTATATAATCTGCAAAAGTATTTTGCATTAAAGCTTTGAGTAAAACCGAGCAAAGTATTCAACCCTAAATTGTCACCTTAAAGTAAAGCATGTTTATAATAAATTGTCACATTTTTGTTATCAATTGATATTGTAATTCCATCAGTTTCTAAAAAATTTAATTCGTCAATTAACTTTGAAAATATCATTGTGTATGTGTAACTTGTTTTAGGTCCATGGCGTGAAACAATAAGCACATAAAAATATTTTCTGTTAATGATTGATATTGAATCGGTATTACAGGAATACTGTAATAACCTGCTCGAAGTTTATGAAGACCTGCATGACATCCCAGGGTTTCCAGTCTCATACTAATCGAAATATTAATATTAATTAAATATTGGAAATACTAATTTGGGTTTTCAAATCCAGAACACTTCTGTTTCCAAAAATCTGTTTGGATCAAATTAGAGATGGGAGATTTATATTTATCAAGTTCATTAATATAATTAAGAGTTTCATAAAAAACATTTTGCATAGAAAAAAGCATTTTAAAACTTCACTTATAGAAATGTATTGTTCTGTAAGAGCTTTAGATGTCATAACACCATTAGAATCTAATTGCATTTGATGCCCAATTTTAAATTGTTCAGGTTTTATATATTTTCCAGTATTTTCTAAATTTTTAATTCGAAGATACTTGGTATCTAAATTATTGAACATGTTTTCTAAACGACTAAATATACTATCAAAATCAGCAAGTAATTCATGCTTTAAAACGCTACTAATATGAAAAAATAGTTTTTCTTTTAAAAATTTTAAAGGAGTTTTAAGACAATTATGAAACTCTGTTATCATACCTTAAACATGATTTCTAGGTAACGACTTATTTCTATATAATTTGCAAATCAGTAAACACACTTCATTTTCTACAATATCATTAAAATTTGAATTTTGTGTAGTAACTTTTGATGCAGTTTCTTTAATGCATTTTTTTTCTCTAGAATTATTGATTGGTTCAATTATAGTTAGACTATCAATATCGATTTTTTCCTCAGCCTGTTTATCAGCGGGTATTTGAAAATTATTTTTATGAGTATAATTATGTCTTAAAAATAAAAATAAATTCGAATATTTACTGTTACAATTATGTTCAACACATATAAATAAACTGCTATTTCTTAATTTGTGAATTAGTCTGAAATGTCCACACATTCGAAGATTCTGGTGGATATTTAGTATTTAGAGCAAAAATTACCTTAAAAGTAACATCAAGCGCTTTCAGCGGAGTTTCTAGTTGCTACATTTGCTCATCTACATAAAAATAACTTCCGGTTATATTGTCCAAATTTTCAACTAATATCCCAGTAAACACAGTTATATAAAGAATATGTATATTTGTCAGAACCAGCGTAATATACATTGTTACAAATATGTAAAATGTAATGTAAATGTAACATACCAGTAATGGAAAACGCCGACTCTACAGGGTAACAATATAATATAAAATGTATATATAAATATATACATAATATATATAGAAATACATTATATATATTTTTCCCACGACCATATACGAAAATCATAGTTTCCGTACAAAAAACATACGACGAAAATATGCAATATCATGCAGCCGTGCGTTATATATGTAGGAAATAGCTATTTATGCAACCAGTTACGAAATGAGTTACACAATAGTTATTTACGTAACAAGTCCGGAAAGTAGTGTCTTGCAGGACAAGCAGACGAGTTTCAGGCCGACGCCGCAGGCGGAGGCCTGGAAGTCGGCGTGTCCTGCAAGGAATCTTTCCGGACATGTTGCGTACAATATTTTTTTTGTCGAATACTCTTATAAATACATAGTTCTTCAAAAAAATGCTAAATAATAAATTGACAATGCAAAAAAATAAATAGAGCCATCTTTTGTTTTCTTTTGACACTAACAAATGTCAATGTCATATACAGTAATTGCAAACTTTCAAAATATGGATACACCAAAACATATTTTAAAAGCTGCAGAAAATGTTATAAACAATTTATTGTCACAAAAATCTTCAGGCCGATATTGGAAAAATAACTAACTATGGAAACACTTTGGAAGCACTTTGCAGGAAAAACTAAAAATGGAAAAAATATGTAACTATGGAAACACTTTGCAGGCCGAGGCCGGCAAAAACCCTTTTCTGGCGGATTTTAAGATGTAGAAATCTAGTCATGCCGTATGAAGGCGCAAAAAATAGCATTTCCTAACATGTTGCATACAAGATTTTTTCTAATTTTTACAAAAACCTTCTCAAAAAAGAGTTTTTTAAACTTATGATATTAATAATTTAGTGAATTTTATCAAAACAAGTAGGCTTTATTCGGAACTTTTCATCACCAGTTGTGAAATATTTTTCATTTCATCACCAGTTGCGTAAAATGTGCCGTTTGCCAACTACAATCGATTTTGAAAAGTCACATTTTACATGTCAAAATTAGAAAAAGTATTTTTTTCTAATTTTGGCATGTAAAATGTGACTTTTCAAAATCGATTGTAGTTGGCAAACGGCACATTTTACGCAACTGGTGATGTAATGAAAAATATTTCACAACTGGTGATGAAAAGTTCCGAATAAAGCCTACTTGTTTTGATAAAATTCACTAAATTATTAATATCATAAGTTTAAAAAACTCTTTTTTGAGAAGGTTCTTGTAAAAATTAGAAAAAATCTTGTATGCAACATGTTAGGAAATGCTATTTTGTGTAACTCGCGTTATTTTGCAGAACTCGCTGCGCTCGTCCCGCAGAAATCCGCTCGTTACACAAAAAAATGCATTTCCTAACTGGTTGCATAAATAGCTATTCTACGACCACTATGAAATTGAGCATTTTGTGCATAAGTTGCTAGATGAGAAAGTAGGCAATTGCTCATACCGTGAGATATGGCCGTGAGATATTATTCCCACACACATTCGCATTGCGCGTACATGTCGTGTAATCGTTGAGAGTCGAGACGAATTTTGTTTTGACAATTGACTTTTGTTATTGAAATAGTGTTGTCAGTTTATTATAACGTAAATTAATATAAAGTTTAATGAAAAAAATGTGTTCGTAAAAAAAGTACAGTGTGTAACACGTGCAAAAACGCTAATTTCTCACTCGTGTGATTTGCGCACTCGCATACGGCTCGTGCTGGCAAATTCACGCTCGTGAGATATTAGCTATTTTCCACACTTGTTACACAATATACTTTTTGCAATTTGCGATTAAAATGACATCTTTTTAGTTGCCATTTTTGATATTGAAACAGCCTTCTTTTTTTTATTGTTCTAAAAAAAGCGTGAAAAAAAGACTTTTTTTCACTCTTTTTCTACTTTTTTTCATTCTTTTTACTTTTTTTCATTATTTTAAAAATTGCTAAAAGCGTGGCAAAAAGTTATAAAACCGCAATGTTTTATTTATTAACAATATTAATTGTACAATTAGTAAGATTATTTAACTGAACAAGAACATATAAGCAACATTTCCATTAAATTTGAGTTAGCAAACACTTCTATTCGATTTGAATTATGTGAAGGATGCTGTTTGATTTTTCGTTCCTAGGGGCAATTTCAATTGTTTTATCAATGCTTGCTTTAATTAATAACAAATTAAGCTTGAATCAAGCAACCGATTGTCATCTGATTATTAACTAATCTTTAATATTTTTTTATTTTAATTAAAAATTACAAAAAATAGTGTATACAACACGAGCAAAATTAGTTATTTTTTCACTTGTCGTATTGTCCAACTCGGCTGACGCCTCGTTAGACAAATTTACGACTCGTGAAAAAATAACTTACATTTTGCTACTTGTTGTATAAATAACTATTTTCTAATTTTGGCATGTAAAATGTGACTTTTCAAAATCGATTGTAGTTGGCAAACGGCACATTTTACGCAACTGGTGATGTAATGAAAAATATTTCACAACTGGTGATGAAAAGTTCCGAATAAAGCCTACTTGTTTTGATAAAATTCACTAAATTATTAATATCATAAGTTTAAAAAACTCTTTTTTGAGAAAGTTCTTGTAAAAATTAGAAAAAATCTTGTATGCAACATGTTAGGAAATGCTATTTTGTGTAACTCGCGTTATTTTGCAGAACTCGCTGCGCTCGTCCCGCAGAAATCCGCTCGTTACACAAAAAAATGCATTTCCTAACTGGTTGCATAAATAGCTAATTTTTTTATTTGATATAATATAGTTATAGTGTTTGTATAAATATAGAGATGGCCGAGAAGTGTATTTATCGGAGTAGGCCGATGTACAAACATCAAAGTAGGCCGATATACAAACATCGGAGTAGGCCGATGTACAATTTGTATATAAAGGGGGTGCGGTTTTTAGGAGAGTCAAGGAATAGAGATAATAAGGAATGGAAGCGTAGCGACTGTGAATGTACGAGTAAGTCTGCTTGCCACCCAACAGTTTGTCACTCACGCCGTCAGCTACGTAGCGCGTATCAAATAACGACAACGAACTTGTTTCGGTACAAAAATGCAGTTTTATTATCAACAAACAAAGTAATACGAAAAGTAACAGTAATTTTTGTTAAAAACACGCGTCTGTCTTCTCAGTAGGTAAAGATGTATATCTGTTTTTCTTTTTGCCGTTGACCGTGTATTATTGGTTGCCTATACTTGGTTGGTTTTGGTGCATTGCCACAGTACTCCCCCTCAAGCAACTTTGAGTAGTTGCGAAATGAGCAGCTCTCGGACCTTGGTACGTTCGTAGAGGTGTTTCCCTTGCTTCACTGGTTGGCTTTTCGGAAAAACAGGGCTTCAATCTTTCAGTAGATACAGTGGTTTCTTTTCCATTAACATCTAATTTATACACTCTATCTGAAACGCGTTCAATGACTTTGAAGGGTCCTTCATACGGAGCTTGCAGTGGTTTTCTTACTGCATCTGTTCTAACGAAAACGTGTGAGCATGTACTTAAGCTTCTATGGACAAAAGAAGTCTTCTTGCTATGATGTGTTGTGGGAGTTGCGCGTACCGTCCTCATATCTTCTCTAAGCTTTTCTAGGAAAATTTGCGGATCTCTGGACATTTCCTCATTAATGAACAACTCTCCTGGTAGGCGTAATGTTTGTCCATAAACTAATTCCGCAGCTGTTGCGTGAATATCTTCCTTAAAGCTTGTACGAAGGCCCAATAAAACGGTCGGTAACACTTCTTTTTTTTTTTTTTTTTTTTTTATTTAATTTAATTACGGGACTTGCCCAAGAGGATACATGTAAGGTACAAAATAATTTAAATATAAATATAAAATGTAAAAACACAAAGATAAAGATAAAAATACACAATACACAAACAAGACAAAAAACGAGACGAAGCAAAAATGTAAACAACAACAAAAAAGTGTAAAACAGCAATCAAACAAAAACAAACTACAAGCGCTTTTTAAGGCTCAAGAGCGAACAGTTGAATAAATCGATGGACGTCGTGTTAGCATTACGCGAAATACGGTTAATTGCGTGATTAGTGCAAAAATTGGTTTTATAAGACTTTGTGTGAAAAGTGCGACTGTTTCTAAGTGGTCTAGCTGGTACATAAAAGGATACGAGTGCAATAAGGTCAGGACTATCAATAATATTATTAATGATTTTGTACATCAATAAAATATCGCTGTTAATCCGCCTTTCCGCCAAAGTGCGCAAATTTAGTGAGTTCTGTAAAAATATATAATCTTTTTGCTCTTTTGGTATTCCCATTTTAAAAGACACGTAAGTTAAAAATTTCTTTTGAATTCGCTCAATCCTGTCAATATGGCACTTGGAATATGGTGACCAAATATTCGACGCATATTCAAGATGAGATCTCACCAATGAATTAAAAAGTATTTTGAGGCAGCTCAAATCGAAGAAATCTTTAGTGTGTCTTTTAATAAAACCTAAACATTTTAGTGCTTTGCTACATATGCCCTGTATATGAAGATCAAATGACAGATTAGACTCGAATATAATCCCTAGATCGCGGATGCTTGAAACTGTATTTAGAATTAGCCCATTTAGATAAAGGATGCATTCCAATGGTTTTTTTTTCCTATTAAAACATATGTGAGAACATTTGTTAGTGTTAAGGCTTAGTTTATTCGAGTTGCACCAACAAGAAAAGATGTCTAAATCCCTCTGAAATTTTAAGATGCAATCGTTGCTCTCGATTGTAGAGAACATCTTTGCATCATCCGCAAACAGTAAGACTTCACAAAATTCAAAGACATCTACAGCATCGTTCATAAATATGTTAAACAATAGTGGTCCCAGGTGTGAACCTTGTGGTACTCCAGAAGTGGCATGCATTTCTGTTGAGTACCCACCATTAACATGAACAATTTGACATCGATTGTATAAATATGAACGAAACCAGGACAGCATAGGGTCAACGATACCAAATTTGCTCAGCTTTAAAAGGAGTACTGAATGATTTAGTTTATCAAACGCTTTTGAAAAGTCGGTGTAGACTGAATTGACTTGTTTTCCCCTGGAAACGGCATTGGCTATGTAAGATTCATAAATGAGCAAATTTGTAACTGTGGTCCTTTACAGAACCCATGCTGTTCCTTAGCTATACGGTTTTTGAATAATACGGACAGCTTTTCTGTTAGCAATGATTCGAGCATTTTAGGTATTGTAGACATAATTGAAATAGGTCTGTAATTGACAATTAAGCTTCTCGTGCCAGATTTGAAAACAGGCGTAACATAGGAAGTTTTCCATACATCCGGAAAACTGCCAGTTGTTAGTGACAAATTGAATAACAACCATAAGGGTCTGGAAAAGGCAAAAGCACAACGATTGAGAACTAAAGGTGGAATATTGTCCGGTCCTTTACCCTTCCTAATGTCTAATTCATTCAGCTTGTGCAAAATTTCCGATATGGTAAACGAAAAACATCTGACTAAATTAGTAGATTCTGGAATATTAGAGTGTGAGTCTGAATTGTCATCATTAGGTTCATATACAGTGGCAAAATGTTCCTTAAACAGCTCACTAATTGAGTTAGCCGTGCTGGCCGTGGAATTGTTCAAAGTCATAGTAGCCGGAATTTGATTTACCGATTTGAGGCTGTTAATATAGTGCCAAAACTGCTTAGCATCGTCTTTGATTGAGGTTTCTACCCTTTTAATATGATCCTTGTAACAATACTCGACATGTGATTTACAAGCTGATCTGAGTTTGCTGAACGTTGCATAATCGTTTTCAGAGCCGGATATTTTGTATTGCCTATGCGCTGAACGCTTCAATAAAATTCCTTGTTTCAAATCGATGCTAAACCATTTTGGAAACTTATTTTTGTTACGAATGCAAATAGTGGGAATCAATTTAGCAAAAAGATCATATACACACTCATAGAAAACGAACACTGCCTGGTCTGTGTTTAGACCTGAAAACAGACTGTCCCAGTGCACACTCAATAAACAGTCACTTAAAGCTTGAAAATTGCATTTCTTGTAGTCGTAACACGTTACGTCAGTGATAAGAATTGGAACACTTGCACTATTTAAAATACTGATGGCTAGGGGTGGATGATGTAAGTCAATGGGTAAAAGCACGTCGATGGCCGCTGAAGTAGATGACTCGATGCAGTTAGAGAAGACCAGATCTAATTGCACATTGTTTTGGTTGAACACGTTATTATGTTGGTACGAATTATTAAACATAAACATTTCGATCAAGCTCTCAGCAATTGTGGGAACTTTTGCTATTGAAATGCCCATTTCGTCATTAGCCCAGTCGATGGAAGGTAAGTTAAAGTCACCAATAATATAGACAGTCGATTCACTATACTGCGCTAGGATTACCTCAACGGACTTGCTGAAGGAGTCGTATGTTTCACGGGGTGACCCAGGAGGAATGTAGACACTGCACAGGAGCAAGTCGGTGTGCGGAAGCTTAATGAGGACCCATAATTCATCCAGTATTTTGTTGCCGTTTGGAGATGGGATGAAGAGATGTGATAGACTGTTGTGCAATGCTATCAACACCCCCCCTCCTCTGGATTTTCCGGTGTCTGCTGCACTACGGTCTTTCCTCAAAACAACGTAGTTGTTCAGGCCTAGTTCAGCATGACTAAAATCGGAGTTTAGCCATGTTTCCGTTAATACGATGATGTTGTAGTTACTTAACTTAGTAGAGTGTGATAGCGCACATAACTTAGTCCTTAGTCCTCGAACGTTTTGGTAGTATAGACTTATATCTATGCCGGAGGATCTGTCATTTCCCCGTCCCGAAAATTTGTATTAGCTGCACCATCAACAACTTGGGTAGCTGTGGTAGATCCAATTTCCAAGGGTTTAGCAGCCGGGCTCGAGACTTGGAAGTTCGCATACTGGTTACTTGATCGACTAAAATTGAAGCGTCGTACTATGACCCCTTTAGGCCAAAACTCTGCTTCTTTTAGGCGATCGTAAAATTCCTGACGAAATCCAAGTTTGAAGGATTTTGCTGCTCCTTTAACTGGCAGGGCCTGAATGACGTCCACGGCATTAACATTGGCTAGTTTAGATGTGATGTAGTTTTTTATGGTTTCAGTGTTAACCGTGCTAGCAACTTTACCCACATAGAGCCACATTCTTTTAGGGGCACTCTGGAAAGCGTCATCTGGTGCAACCGATGCAGTTCCTTGGGTCGAAGTTGTTTTCTTCTTACGCTTCACAACGGTTTGAAAGCCGTCGGAAACAACATTCGCGAATGATAATGGAGCGCCAGGCAAGACGGTCGAGGCGGCAGCGTGTGGCTGGTTCACTATGCTGGTATGCGAGCGTACCGATCTAGACTTTGTACCCGAGCTGGGTGTTGTGGCGGGAACAGCAGCATCCTTATCACGGATATTCGGATTTCCTAGCAAATTATTGTTATTCTTGTTAGAACAAATACCCTGTTTTACGGTGTTCAACTCATCTCGCAATAAATGCGTTTCACTAGTGAGTGCCTCAATTTTGTTCCCCATAGAAATAATTGTGCTGTGCATAACGTCTTGTTTGCTAATCATCTGTGAGATTAACACAACAAGATCGCCGATTAAATATTCTCCCTCGTCGGGATCTTTCTTTCTGTCCACTTGTTTGTACTGTGGCACATAATAGCCGCTTTCAGTGATCGATGCCATCGTTCAATGATTCCATTCGAGGCCGGATGATAAGCCGTTGTACGAATTCTTTTGCAGCCAATGAGATTCGTGAGGGCTTTGAATAGTTGCGATTCAAATTGGGTACCTCTGTCTGTTGTTATCGAAGTTGGGGCTCCAAATAGTGCCACCCACGTATTATAAAATGCCGACACGACCGTATGGGCTTCAATATTTTTGATTGGAGTTGCTTCGGGCCAGCGCGTAAACCTGTCGATCATTGTCAAACAATATCGATATCCTTTAGATGTTGGGAGTGGACCGACGATGTCGATATGAATCTCGCTAAATCTAACATTTGCTATTGGAAGGTGTTCAGGAATATTCTTAATGTGACGATGAATTTTATTTCGTTGACAGGTAAGGCACGTTCGAACCCATTCTGTAATAACTTTGGACATTCTTGGCCACACAAATGTTTTTTGAATTAGTTTACGCGTAGCTCGGGCGCTTCGATGAGACATTCCGTGAGCTGTATCAAAAACTTGTCTTCGGAGCTGTAGTGGAACGTACGGCCTAACCTCGTTGTTGGAGATATTGCAATAGAGAGTGTCATTAGAATTGTCGATTCGAACTCTATGCAATTCGATTGCCGTATTTGATTGAAGCAAATGTTTTAATTCTCGGTCTTGTTTTTGAGCTTCTGCTAGTTCTGCAGTACTAACAATCACTGGCATTTCGATAGCTACCACTCGTGATAGCGCGTCAGCTGTGATATTTTCTGTGCCACTGATGTGAATTATTGTTGTAGTGAATTGACCAATGAAATCAAGTTGCCTCATCTGTCTGATGCTTTATCTGCTTTCTGCTGAAAAGCATAGCTGATCGGCTTATGATCAGTTCGAATTATGAGTTTACGGCCCTCCGCAATAAATCGAAAAAATTTTAAGCTCTCGTAGATTGCCAACAGCTCGCGATCGTATGTGCTATAGTTTTGTTGAGTACTGCTCAGTTTCTTTGAGAAGAATCCTAAAGGTTCCTATCTTCCATTAGTGAATTGCTCCAACACTGCTCCCATTGCAGTATTTGACGCATCTGTTGATAATGTTAGGGTACTGCCTTCGAGTGGATGTGCTAGTAACGATGCGTTGGCTAGCTGCTGTTTGCATTTGTCGAAAGCATCGTTAGTTTCTTCGGTCTAGGTTATCAACCGCTTGTCATTTTTCTACGCTCCGTGGAGTAGTTTGTGTAGCGGCGCTTGTACTAGAGCGGCGTTTTTGATAAATCGTCTGTAGAAATTAATCATACCCAAAAATCTTTTCAGGTCTGCCAATGTAATTGGCTTTGAAAAATGTAACAATGCGTCGACTTTGTCAGGAATTGGTCTACTTCCTGATTTGTCAATTAAATATCCTAGGTATTGAATCTCAGTCTTGGCAAATTGACATTTAGACACGTTAATTGTGATGTTGAATTTTCGAAGCCGTTCGAATACCAGCCGTAAGTTTTCCAAATGTTCAGTTACATTGGCAGACGCGATTAGAATGTCGTCAATGTAACAATAACAAAAGTGTAAACCTCTAAGTGCTGAGTACATAAATCTTTGAAACGACTGAGCCGCGTTACACAAACCGAAGGTCATCACATTGAACTCAAATAAACCGAACGGCGTGATTACGGCGGTTTTGGGTCTGTCTTCTGGCGCAACGGGTATTTGATGGTAAGCTCTTGTTAGATCCAGCGCTGTAAAAATGGTGCATCCCTGTAGTTGATGTGAAAAATCCTGGATGTGAGCAATAGGATATTTATCGGGTGTTGTGACGCTGTTTAGGCGTTTATAGTCTTCACAGGGTCTCCAATCGCCAGAACTTTTCCGTACTAAATGTAAGGGGCTTGCCCACGGACTGTTCGATGGTTGGCAAATGCCTTGCTGCACCATGAATTAAAATTCTGTTTTTGCTGCCTTGAGCTTTTCCGAAGCTAAGCGGCGTGGTCGTTCTGCGATGGGCCTGCCTGTCATTAAGATGTGATGCTGAACCCGATGCTGTGTTTGGCTTCCGTATTTCCGAGGAACGGTGATATCGATGAATTCGTGCAACAATTCCTGGTGCAAATTATCGCTGTGCACAACCGTTGAGATAGTGTCATAGCTAGTTCGAATGACGTTAGTAGGAACTGCGATCTTCGTGCGACCATCTATTAATTTCTTATTTTTCAAATCCACCAATAGAGCGTGGTGTCTCAGAAAATCGGCACCTAAAATTGCTCGCGTTACGTCTGCGACCGTAAAAACCCAACTAAAAGACCGCTTTAAACTAAAATCTACGTTTAGAAGCTTCTCACCATACGTGTTGATGGGTGTACCGTTTGCTGCATATAGCTTGAAGGTCGTCAGTGTATGGGTCCAGGTTGATTTGGGTCTAGGTATCACGGAAATATCTGCGCCTGTGTCGACTAAAAAGGTAGTGCCCGTTCTTCTGTCAGTTATGGTTAGGCGATTTTGTATGTTGACATTTTTGTCGTCGTTACTTGCCTGATACGACGACAAAACTAGTTTTTCGTCTGTCTCTGCCGCGGTGCTGCTGGTTGCCACGAACAAGGCTGTTGACATTTTTGTGCATTTCTTCCGAACTTATCGTGATAGTAGCATAAGTTTGTGGTTCTGTCGCGTGTCCTAGGACGGTACGGATTTCGCACGGCGTTGTCATCGAATGCTTTGTTGAAACGTGTGTTGAGCGCCTCGACTTATTGTGCGATTTCCGTGACCGATGTTTGCAATAGAACTTCGTTTGCACTTGTTGTTGTTGCGTACAGCTGATTCTGAGTCGATTGTTGCGCTTCCATGACTCTGTCCGCTATTTGCACTAAGCTGTTTAAGTCTTGCTGTGGGTTGGCTGTTAAAATGTCTCTGAACCTTTCTGGAATCTGATCCATAAACACAGATTTTAGTACAGCGTCGGAACATTGATTTGCGGCTAGGTTTGGCAGATGCTGTAGAAAATGGGATGGTTTCTGGTCGGGGAGCATTTGGCTTCTTAGAATAGAATAGAATAGAATAGAAATTTATTTTATCTAAGGATCATACAACATGATATAAGACAAGTCAAACAAAACAGGGTAAAATACAAATTGCAAATTGAGCTAAACATTTTAAAAAAGGAAAAAAGAAAAAAGAAACTTATAAAGAAAAAAAACTTATAAAGATTCACAATATACAATATAATCGTTAGTAGAGTAGAAAGCATTTTCACATAGCATTGATTTAAGTTTTGTTAGGTATACATGGAATAATTACAATTTTTTATCGAATGTGGTAGCTTATTATATAAGATTGGTCCTATGTAATATGGATTTGATTTATATAATTCAAGTCTATAAAGTTGTAACTGTATGTTAGTTCCATGTCTGGTGTAATAATTATGACTCTCATTTTGTAAAGTAAAAGAGCTAGCATTCAGTTTTACAAATTTCAATACTTCATATATGAATAAACATGGAAGTGTCAAAATTAGTACGCGTCGTAATCTGTTTTCCTGCGTTTTCACAAAAAACGAAAGGATACGTTGCTTCACACTTTTGTACTTGCCTGTAGTCGGAGGATTTCGTAAGATGTCGGTGACGTAGGGGAGAACATCTGTGCTGAGATTCGTAATCAGGTACTGGTATTTTGTTTCATCTCTTGTAATTTGGGCTACACCGAATGCTGCTTCGACTTGTAAAAACCAAACGTCCGGTTCTTCTCTCCCGAATGGTGGTAGTTTGGCGATTCTCGATGCGTGTATTTCGTCTACTTGGGTAGTGGCATCGTGAAAATGTTCGTCATCATCGTCTTCTGGTCGTCTCATTGTAACTTGTTTTCTGCTCGCGTTTAAGTCGTCGGGGTCATCAGTGTGGGTGTACGAGTAAGTCTGCTTGCCACCCAACAGTTTGCCACTCACGCCGTCAGCTACGTAGCGCGTATCAAATAACGACAACGAACTTGTTTCGGTACAAAAATGCAATTTTATTATCAACAAACAAAGTAATACGAAAAGTAACAGTAATTATTGTTAAAAACACGCGCCTGTCTTCTCAGTCGGTAAAGATGTATATCTGTTTTTCTTTTTGCAGTTGACCGTGTATTATTGGTTGCCTATACTTGGTTGGTTTTGGTGCAATGCCACACGACCTTAACTACTGGTGCTCTCTGGTGAGTCGAGACGTTCACTATTATGCTCACAGCCACCTATTTAATTAATGACAAGAAATGTAAACGTAATTATTGACAACTAATATATTAGTTACTTTAAATTATATCATTTGTGTGCGTGCAATTATAATTTTCAATCCGTACCAACATTTGTTTTTAAAAGTTAGAGAATTTAGTTCGTAGTATTTCCAGTTCGGTTTTATAATTGTTGTTGCGTTTTTTGAATTTGTTGCGTTGTTTTTGGTTTTAAATTTATTATTATTCGTTAATTTAAAATGAGTTATTGTTTAGTGAAAAACTGTTCCTCAAGCAAGAAATATGATGGCGATTTGACCTTTTTCAATCTTCCTAAACAGGAAGAAATGTAAGTATTAAAAAGTATATGCTATAGTTTATCAGCCGCTGCTTTGTAACAGCAGTAGCAAGTAGCTGCTGTTTTGGTGGGTTTTGACTTCACATTTTTATTTTGAACTGCCATTAGTAGTACAACAGTTGGCACAAACAAAACCTATTTCTTAAGTACACTTAGTATCTAATTGTGTAGTGACGAGGGGTTAACCCCGAATTTACGATTATTTGTGTACACCAGACTACTTGACAATAAAATTTCCAAAACTTGAGATTTCCTCAGATTTCCCAAGACGTCCTTAGATTTTTCAGGGACTTTCTTAGATTTTTTGGAACTTCCTCATACTTCCTGAGACTTCTTGAATTTATTTTTCTTGAATTTGAAAAAAATGTTTCAAGGCATTTATTTAATATTTTATGGGCGCCCTCGAATGTTTGTTTTTTATAAAATTAATAAGATTTTTTGAAAATTATTTGTTTCCGGTGGTTACAAGTTTTTGTCAGATGTAAAGTTAGATTATGCAATGGCCGTTTTTTTAGATGCTTGGTGAGATACTAGTCCTCTAAAAAGTAGTAGTATACTCAAAATAGCCGTTACTTGCTGTTACTTGAGTCGCTTACATGTATTTACTTTTTATTGACTTATATAAACCATAGTAAAGAAAAATGGGTGAATTTCTTCAATTTTTCACAAGAACAAGCAAGATGTAAAAATTTAAAAATTTGCAGCAAGCATTTAAAAAAAAAATACTTTAAAACAAACTATCCCAGGAAATTACTGACTTCAGGAGCTGTTTCAACAATTAAAGCTTCTATCTCTCGTAAGTTAAATTTAGTATGCACTATTAAATAAAATTTCTAAATTGGGTTGTCCCACACTTTTTTTTTTATTTTGAATTCTGATAATTCTTCTAAAATTAAATAATTTTATATATTTTATTTATTATTAGTGTTAACCGTTTTCAAGATATTAATTACTCAAATTACACATTTTTGAATTACGTCATCATCCAACACTTCCTCCCTTTAGCATTAGCCAATCATATTCATTCATATTCACCCAATCATATCCATGTGTCACTTTTGAAGGTTATGTTTTGTGAAGCTGCTGTTTACTTTATCTTGTTTATATTAACAATTTAAATATGAGTACAAAAACTAGCAAACGTGTTAAAAAATGTTTTCTACCTAGATGTAAAAATACAGAAATTAATAGCGGTAAACGGTTTTTCATAGTGCCAAAACGGAAAGATACCCGTAAAACATGGTTCGACGCTGATGGATGCAGAATAAAAACCGGAGACCTTCATTGTTGTGAAGATCATTTTAAGGTTTGGTTTAACAACAATATAAATATTGTAATACGTTACTAAATGATCAATATTATTGTAGGTATCTGAAGAAGTAAGGAATTTGATGTTCTTTAAAACATTGGGACAAATACCAATAGTTTCAGTTCCAATTTATAAAAAAATCGTCAGACGCACAAATTGAAAGTGCATTGACAGACAGTGCAAAAAACGTAAAATGGATAATTTGACAAAATTTCGTCTAAAAGAATCACCTGCAAAAATAAAAAATGTTTATTCAGTTTACCAGATGAACCGGGCCCATCAAATGATTTGTCTGATTTATCTGAAAGCATTTCGTCACCAAGCAAATCTAGCAGCCTATCATCTAACTTGTCATTCGTATGGACAACAAGTAGCGAAACTGAATACAGTGGAAACTCTTATAAAAATGAATGCTCCTATCCAAATATCAAAAACACTACAATAAACATCATCAAACGAAATCCTAGGCAGTACACTGGGATTCCAAAACGTTTATTTAATATAATATACGATATTCACGAGAAAGAAAATCTTAAAATTGAAGATATTTTGATAACATTACATAAAATTCGATTAGACTGGACGTATGCAGATTTAGCAGATTTTTATGGATGCTCTAAAAGTAAAATTCAACGAATTTTTATTGACACTGTGCCAAAACTTGCGAATGCATTTAAAAATTTTAATTTTTGGCCGGAGAAACTTATGATAATGAATCATTTGCCAATGCAGTTTTGGGCTAATTTTAAAAACGTTGAAAGCATTATAGATTGCTTTGAAATAGAAATCGAAAAACCTACTGATCCAGTTCTTCAGGCTAAAACTTGGTCAGATTTTAAACAATGCAATACTGCCAAATATCTAATTTTGTGCACCCCTAGTGGTTTAATTAATTTTGTGTCTATGGGATTTAATGGAAGAATTTCTGATAAAGAAATTGTAATCAAAAGCGACTATTTATCAAATTTGCCAGATAGGCATATCGATATTTTAGCAGACAGGGGTTTTTAACACCTTGATTATTTAATAATTTCGAAAGGATGTAAGTTGATTTGACCACACTCCGTGAGTATTAAAGAAAATCTTAATCATGATGAAGTATTAGAATCTAAGCGTATTGCGTCAGTAAGAATACATATAGAAAGACTTATTCGTCGAATTCGAGAGTATGCTATGTTGCGACCGCACGCAGTTGTCAATAATAAGTTTGTGCAAATTCTAGACTATATTGTTGTAATATGTTCTGGGATTATAAATTTGCAGGAACCAATTATTAATGAACTATGTAATGAAATAGTGTAATAAAACTGTAATGAAATATTGTGTTAATACATACCTACCTAATAATGAAGTTTGAATTGCAACAAAACCCCCTGTATAATAATAAAATAAAGTGTTACACTACTGGTATTAATAAATAATATATTTGTCTCGATATTAGTTTATTATAACAATATTAAAATAAAATTATGAACTATAAATTCGGATAAATTGCACTTTTCCAAAAACTTTCTGCGTTTTGCAAAACATTGCATAAATCGCTTCTATTAATTTCCACTTCTTTGATCTGCACGTTTTGATTTGTTTCAAAATTGGGTGAAGCAATGCATAACAATGCTTTACTTTTTTTACAAAGTAACATTTGCAGTTGAATTTGGTAATACACTTTCTTCTGAATAACTACATTGTTAAAATAATGTTTCACTGAACTTGTTTTCGACGGACATTTTACTTCTATGACATATTCATTGCTTATGCCATCCGGCGAAGCTCCAAAGTGTGTGTATTCCTTGGAAATGAATAATCCTCGAGATAAAATTCTTATATTTCGTTCTTTTTTAACTACTTTTAATACTGTTGATTCTAACTTTCTGCCTCTAATAATAGCCTTTGTTTCACGAAAAGCGGTAGCACCAAAAATGGTACTTTTTAACGAACCATCTATAGTAGTACATCTGGATGCTTCATACAAGATAGATGCTGTTATGCGTCCATATCTAACACATTTCCAAGCATTATTATTACTTTGTCCTCTTGCCATTTTCTCAATTTTTAAGGATAAATCAGTAATATGTGTCTTAAATATGCAATAAAATCTTCAGCTGATCGGCTGTCTTCTAATCGTTCGCTGTTGTATTTACATCGTAAATGAAACATAGATATGCATGAATATTTTGAAGTACTCATTCTATTGTAAACGAAATTACATTTTTCTTTGGAAAAATTTTGTAGCACAGTAAGTGAAAATTGTTCATATTTTTCCTTCAATTTATTACAAACCTTTTGCTAGTTGTTATTAATATGCATTTCCGAATCTCTAGCAGCTTTTCCTAGGTTAGACGCCTTCCAGTAGCATTTCGAAGATGTAACAGAAAGCTCTTCTGACCGTCGATGTAGCCAACAAATAAAAGTAGTGCTGCGTTTGTACCCACCAGCAGAAGCCTGACAATCCAAACACTTACACGATAAAATAACTTCTTTCTCTTTATCTATTTCTGCTAAAACATGATATTTTTTATTTACTTTGTGCTCGGGTGTAATCTTGCATTTCACAATGCAAACGTTTTTATTTCTTTTTAGTTGCACATACGCAATGGTGTTGTCTCCATATGAACTTCTAGCATTTAAATATAATTATGAAGAAGTATATTTCATGTATGATACTCCGGGTGCCGGTGCCGGTGCAGGTACGGGTGCCGGTGAGATTGATCGTTGAAGCGCACTGAATAAAAATCGAGTTTACCCGATTGATCTGATCTGCACCCGTACCTCACTCGCCGACCTCCACCGCCCATGAACAGAAATCCCTATGTTACGGTTTTGGTTAGTTTATCTGTATAAAAACATCATCGTTTATCAAAGATATAGACAATTTGTTTGATTGTGTAAATAGCATTCAATTAAAACCGGATTTAATAAAAATGAGATATGCAATTTCAAAAGACTCTCCCCATGAAATTTTTTTAAAAGAAATGTTGATTCTGCTAAATTTATTGGCACAAAAAGACCTGCCTGTCTAACTGGATAGATGACATCTATCTCTAGCATATTGCAGCTAGCAAAAGAGTTACGGGAAGAAAGATCTGTGGAAAGTCAGGTTCAAGGATTGTTAACAAGACATCTAAATCAAGATACTCTTGAAAACTTCTTTGCGATGGTTAGACAACAACATGGTTGTTCACAAAATCCAACTCCAATTCAATTTCAGAATGGTCTTTGGCAGCATTATTTATCTAATATTTCAAAAATGTCCAAACATGCAAATTGTGAAGATGATTTTTCATTTACTTTGGCCAACATTATTAAATTGCATAGTTCGAAGATTAATACCAGCAAATCTAATAATAGCAGTATGTCACAAAAGGATAATTCTGCTGCTCGTTCTGAAATCCAAATCCCAGAGTTAGATGACTATACGCCTGACATAGTAGAAGAAAATGCAATATTTTACTCTTGTGGTTACATAGGCAGAAAATTTTTAAAATTTCATTCTTGCCAAACATGCTCAAAAATAATAATGGATGAAAGTAAATCTCTGACGGATAGTCATAAATTATTTACTTACATGAAACAATCTGATAAAGTTTCTGAAGATAAAGGTCTTATGTTTGTTAAACAAAGTATTTATGAGGCTATCAAATTAATTGACCATCTACATAATTTGCATTTTCCTTATCTCTTAAAAAGCAAACACTTGACTAAAGAAATGATGGAGATAATTTGTCACCAAATTCATATAAATGTTAGTTTATGTAATAAAGAAGCCAACAGCAAATTTGTTAATTTTTGCATCAAAATTAAAAACCATTGGAGTTGCAGATTTTTGAACAGAAATAGAGAAAAAAAAACTAAATTTAAAAACCAAAAAATTTACTGCATGAATAAGATTACTTTAATAAACACATACATTATATTTTATTTTGTTTTATTTTAGAAAATGAATACAAAATATGTTGCATATTAGATTTTGTATAATAATAATTATCAAGTAAGTGAAAATGCAAAGGTACTAGATTTTATTTTTCTATTTTTAATCTAGTTACGACTCAATAAAATACAATTGCATTACTAAAGTTACCTTATAAAACGTTTAAAAGCGCCTTCTGGTGAGTCAGTATTGTCAACATAGGTCACCGTCCGTTCCTTATTATCTCTATTCCTTGATTTGAATGATCTTCAGGTCAGCCATTCGGAAATTTTGTTGTTGTCTACGACGTTGTCCCAACCATGAGCATAATATTGTAGATTCATTAGTAAAAGTACGGGCCATACATCTGTGCATATTTTCTTTTGGATTGCGTCCTCCAATACGCATCAAATACGACAACTAAAAAATAAATCATTTAGAAAACTGAACAGCACAAAAAAGATAGTAAAAAGTAACGATTTTTACTCACAAATTGAGCCCAATTTACTTCATTTAATAACTCTTCTTCAAAACTTTTAATTCCGTCTAAGCTTTTGATTGGAAGCTTTTCTAAAATTTTAATATTTGAATGTTCAAATTGAGTTATATTAAAATTTTCTTTTTCTTCTAATTTTATTAGCCTACTATCTAAAATTCGCAGAAGTAAATTGTTGTTCTCTAGCAAAGATTTTATAATTTCTAAAAATGATATAAATATACATACTTATATAATTAAAACCTAAAATAAAGTTACTTAATTCGCTACAAATATCTGTAGCATTTTCTATAGTATCTGCAAAATAAAAATGTATTAATTTGGTCTATAAGAGCTGGTCAATAAGACTAATTTTAGTACTAAATTAAGTACTGAAAAAAGTTGTAACAAAAAACGTATGTTCTTTTCTTATTTTTAAATATAAATCATTTAGAAAATATATTTTTACCGATAATTGAGTTCCAAATGATCAAATGAAAATTAAGTTTCAGTAGCACTCATTAAGTAACGACTATGAATTTGACTCTTAATCTAAATAGTGACATATACAGCTGAAAATAAATAAATAATTACCTTTTGACGAAACTGATGTTGGCGTAGTCGCTCCAGATGGTGTATTTCCATTTTGGTCAATTAAAGTATTATCAAAATCTTGGTAGTTTAAAAGACCTAATGATGTTCCAAGATCTAAAAAAAAATTAAAAAAACTATTGTAAATCTTTTACCATACGACTGTTCATGTGGTATTATTTTAAGTATAGTATACGATTGTTGAGGCGCCTTATTCGGATTTGATTCAACCAAATTACTATCCAAATCATTATCATTATAATTTGTTGGTGCAACTAATGAAGATTCTGCATCTACAAAATAGATTTAATATAAGTTTTAAAAATACTTGTTTCCAAATATTTGCCATAAATTTCAGCCGCTTCTTCATCTTGTTCCGGCGCTTCAATTTGCTTAGCAACCAAACTAATTTTTGCAACTTTAGAAGTTTCCGAGGAAGTTTCAGGTACATGTAGTTGATGATTTGAGTTCATTTCGAGAAAACCTTAATGAAATGTACTTATATTAAAAATGTATATTTACGGTCAGTTGTCTTTTTAAAATTATATTTCACAATTTGGCTTTACGCATTATGCTGTAGAGACAAACAGATTTTTAAAGTTGACTTAATTGAAGGTTTATTTGATTATGAAATTTATTATTATACGTTTTTCTGATTCCGATAGAGTTGGAATCGCTCTTTTTGGTTCTTCCATCGGTTGATCTTCAAGTTCACTCTCCGAATCCGAACTAGTATCATATTTTCTTTTCTTCATCATTCTTTTTCCACGTTCTAATGCCTCATCTTCGGTGGTTGAGTAATCAAATGATTCTGCCATTCTTCTAGCTTTTTTTAAAAAATAGATTATTATAGTATTAAAAATAAATTTTTGATTTTAAAATTTTCCTTACAAGCATATTTCTCAAAGCGAATTTTATGTTTTGTCCAATCTGTTTGGACTGACCAATTCCATTGGTGATATATAATTTACCTTTTTTAGAGTCCAAAGGCCACCAACAGAATTTTCTATTTTCGGAAAGCCATGATACCGGGACTTCAGATGCAAGTTTTTCATCAAGAAACCAAACAACAGCGTAATTCATCCTTCAATACAGGGTTTAAATATATAGTAAATTACATTATAAATATATAAATGTGAAAAAAATACTACAAACTTGTTGATATTATACATTTACAACAAATCGAATCAACGAATCATCAAAAATGTATTTAAGAAACAATTAAAAAACTATCAATGTCAATTGAAAAATACAAACACTTTATTTTAATGCATTCTATAGAAACTTTTTGGTATCATTCAAAACAACATTTTTGGTATCATTTTTGCAAACAATCACAATATTTACCAAGTTCAAATTTAATGGGCTATCAAAATAATTATTTTGTTTAGTAAAGTATTTCCCTCTAATATACGGCTTATTATTTTTAATATCAAACTGTTCAATCAAAATTTAATGACCATCTTTTGACATACGACAATTTTCATATTCTTTCAGTTTTAATTCAAAGTTTTGATATTTGAAATTTGTTGCAATGGTTTGCCAGAGTTTGTCACTTGTTTTTTTAATGTTTGCATATAGTTTTTAAACTTAAACGCACTAAAATTATCCAAAGGACCATACAATTTTACGTCATCAGCAAGATGTATTAAATTATGTACACTATAAGATAATGCTGAATTTTCATATAAATGACCGTATTCTTGAACAAAAAACACCAATATTTTATTCGCAAATTCATTTAAATTTATATGCAAGTCTTTGTCACTTAAAATTCGCACACCCACAGATAAATATAAAAAATGCTGATACAAATCATGCCTTAAATGTTTTTTTAAAACCAATGGTCCAGTATAAAATAAAAATTAACGAAATTCTGTGGCTTTCCATCGATCGATTTTACATAGTTTCCGCGGTTTTCTCACAAATTCAACGGAAATTGAGTCTTTTATGGAAACAAAATGGTTAGATGTTTCTTCTAACTGGCTTTTATTTAGTCTTAATAGTTTTGGTCCTCGGACCCAAAATTTAAGCAACCTTTTCATAATACATAAACAAACTAGGTGCATGTAGTCAATCGGAATTTGGTTAACCATGCCAATATTTAGGTTTTCTAAAATAGATCGAGTTTTATGATGAAGTGGATCCAACCGTATTTTGAATGAGTAATCGGTTCTTAAGTTAGCGTTCAGTTCCGGAAAGGTAACTTTATTATCAATATAGGTTCCTCTAGTAACGCACTTCGAACATCCATGAAATCTACAATATACGAACGAACGGGCGCGTCACATATGATGCAGTTTATTTTTATGTTGACTAATTTATTATTAATTACAATCCCTCCATCTTGAGTAATTTTTTGCATTTCTTTACAGAACAACAACAAAAACTGATTTACATCATTTGGCTTTTTAAATCCATGATATAACGCGATCAAAAATGGACTAGAACTTGAATCATCAGCAATGCAACCTAGAATAGGCCAAAATTGACTACTGGAACTTTTTGCAAGTGGCAAACCGTCAATATTGATGTTTATTTTGATGTCATTTATGGAAATATTTTCTTGAAATAATTGTTGCATTGCTGTATTAATGCCAAAGTAAACCAGTTGTCCAGGGAAAACATTTATAATATTTAACACTTTTCTGGGAGTTTGCATTAATGTCCTGACATCTTTTGGTAACTTGTATAAATTATGTTAGTTAATTATTACCAGTAAATCATTAACAGCAGAATGTGCAATATTGTTTTTTGTCGCCCATTGGCACAAGTCAGTTTTAAAATTGTTAGATTCACACTCATTTGGATTGCTTAATATAGTATTAATATTATTAATTGGCACTGAATTCAGTAACTCAGAGTTCGATTGATCATAATTAATTGTGTTAGAAGATCAGTCTCAATATTCACATCATTCACATATGTATCTGATAAAGAGTCTTGGTTTCTGCTTAATGCAATGGGCAATTTATTTTTTGATAGACTATCATTTATTGAACTTGAATTACTTAACAAATCACTCCCTAAATCACTTGAATTATAGTTATTTTCATTGTTAATTATTTTGTTTTTCTGTCTTAAAGACAACTCGCAAAACAATTTTCTTTTTCGACTCATATTTGCAACAATATCAAAATGATGTAAAATATTAACGGCACCGCGCCAATTCTACTTAACCTTACAAATTCAGCTTACAACGAGGCTTGCAATTTTGCGGTACATAAAATAATATTAACATTTATTAAGTAAAGTATAATAATTTGCATGTTTAGATACTTACATTTTAGATAGTTGCACCACAGATTCACTTATATATTAAAGAGAAAAACAAATCCCTTTAATTTTGTAGTTAAATATAAGATCACTTACTAACAACAACGGCCACACCAAAATACTTAATAATATTTTACTATGTATTTATTTCAATATTTGATTGAAATAAACATCAAATAAAACCGCTGTTTTGTCCCGTATTTGTTTTTAGCAAATGTATTTGAGAGAAATGATTTTACAAGTGCAAATTTATTTATTGTTCACAGTCGAGTTTTGTACGCATTAAGCTTTTTTGCGTGCCAACCTTTATTTGGTCTGTTTTTTTTTTGTGCCTGACAAGACGTTGTGCGGCTGAATATGGGCTAAAACCGCTCTCTTACATTTCAACGGTGCTCGGGAGCAGTCAATTCTTTTTCGGTGTCTAGAAAACTCACAAATTTTGCTTGTATTTCATGCTTTTAAACTTCATCACTTTCGCTAGTTTTTTCATTCTTATAAAACTCAATAAGTTCGCTTTGATTTGATTCTTGCGTCAAATTTTTACGTTAAGGTTCATTGAATCCTTTTCCGGCCTTTTCTTCGCCCACAACTTTTCCGTCGTTGCAACCATCGCTTACTCCTTCACTCCTACCACTCCAAAGGTCGCCTTAATTATTTGCGATTTTTAGACAATTACGCGCGCGTAAGAATTACGGATATCGAATTCGCACGTGTGAACCATTGTTCCAATCGAGTCGAAACTTTAGAAGAAAGCGATCATCTGAAGGAAGAAGGCGATCATCTGAAGGAAGGTAGGTGCACTCTTGTTTAATTGCGTACGAGCGTTTGCAAAGTCCAAAATTCAGAACCTACGCCACGATTAAACGTTTGGGTTTATTCATTTTGGTCCTTCGAGCCGGATTATCGGCACTGGCATTTCTGTAATTTGTACTTGTGAAGTTAATTCTCTCAAAACTTGCGTCTTAACGGTTTTATATTGTTACGGATTCTTCCAACAGCGTGTACACGCAATTTTTTGTTCGCATTTTTATCATCGTTGGGACGTGACGTCGATGGACGTGCGACCTCAACTCTATCACGCGTTAACTTTTGTTGCGGACGGGCTTGCCCATTTAATTCCTTCAATTTAATTGTATTAAATTCAATTTCGGTTATCATATCGCCATGCCAACTCTGGTCATTTAACAGATTTTTAACTGCATCAGGTTCTCGACGTGTCTATCGATCATTATGACTGCTGCTCTTAACAAATTTAAACAAAATCTGGCTTATGTTCAAAATATCGTTGACCAACTTATGGAAATAAAAAACATTGCTCAGCGAGCTCATTTAAAAGATGACCAACACGATTTTCTTTACATAGAATTAGTAAAAAATCTTGACGCGATATTCTAAGACTTCAATACTTTGCATTTGGCAATCTTGGCCCATGTGTGCACGCAGGAAAATGCGGATTTGCCCGCGCAAAAGGTCATACGCGAAGCCTTTTATAAGAACTACTACACGATAAAATCTATTTATTTAGACTTGCTTGATAACACTCCTCCAGCTAATATTCCCACAAACCCTTCTGTTTCGCACGTTAAGCTGCCAAGACTTGAATTACCTAAATTCTCAGGCGAGGTGAAAAAAAAGGAAACCGTTTATTGACATGTTCAATTCCACCATTTATGACAACACCACTCTTTCTAATATTGAAAAATTCAATTTTTTTACTTCTTGTCTAGAAGGTGAACCTCTTGCTCTCGTTCAATGTCTTCCTAAGTCAAATGACAACTATTTGACAGCATACGAATCGTTGATTAAACGTTACGATAATAAGCGCTTGTAAGCATCTTCACATTGGAATGCAATTGAAAATTCTCCAAAACTACCTGAGTCAAATGCAACTCCGCAGATGCTAAGATCGTTAATCAACGTATTCACAGAAAACGGCATTAAAGAATCTGGAATTTCCGGTTGCGCACTGGGATTTTATTTTGTTTCATATGTTTTTAAAATGCTTAAATCACGAAACTATTACGTGATTTGAATTGATTCATAATGCTAAAACCACCCCCGCTTTTAGTCAGCTAATTAACTTTGCTACGCAACAATGCAATGCATTGGAAAGTGTGAATATGACGGTAGCCTCATAAGTGTTCACAATTCCTTGCCAAATCTCCCCAAGATCGGTACGCATTAGCCAAGGAGAAAAAATGGTGTTTAAATTGTTTGGGTTTCAAACACCAATTTTGCGATTGTCAATCTGCATCTACGTGCAAGACGTGCCATAAGCAGCATCATTCTCTGCTCCATTTTCTTTCCACTATGTCAACTAGTTCGCCCTGTGGTGACTCTCTAAATAGTGCTGTTTCAAACCCTAATCCTGTGACGTCATTGACGAGTATTGCATCTACAAAGCCAACTGTTTTACTTTCAACAGCAATTGTCGATATACGCAACACAAAGGGCACATTTGAACCTGTTAGAGTATTACTTGATAACGGCAGTCAGGCAAATTTCATCTCAAAACAATGTGCAACACGTCTTGGGCTACCAAAGTCCTCATTGACCTGTGCCATAAGCGGTCTTAGTCGGATGAGTTCTACTGCATCAAAAAAGGTTACTTGTATTTTACGTCCAAGGGGTCAAACGTTTCCACAATTTTCAATTGAAGCGGGGGTGCTGCCAACTGTGTGTGGCAATATTCCCAATAATTCGTTCTCTCTTCCACCGTGGACTCATCTTGCATCGATTACCTTAGCTGATCCTCACTACCATCACTCGGGTCACATTGACATGTTGCTTGGGGCGCACATTTTCGCTCAAATATTAGAATCAGACAAGGCGTCAGGTAACAATAATGAACCAGTTGCTTTAAAACCAAACTTGGATGGATCCTTATGGGCCAAATTGATCTCTTTTGCACACCCCAACCAACAAACGTTCATAATTTTTGTGCAAACGTCGATAGTACATCGCTAGATATTTTAGTTCGTAAATTTTGGGAGGTAGAAGAAGCTCCAACGGTAATACCCTCGCCTGAGGATGATATTAAGGCGGAACATTTGTTCTCTACAACTTATACTCGGTTGGAATC
Source organism: Cryptophagus acutangulus (assembly GCA_963556235.1). NCBI lineage: Eukaryota > Metazoa > Arthropoda > Insecta > Coleoptera > Cryptophagidae > Cryptophagus > Cryptophagus acutangulus. Next base: position 122,222 of record OY744563.1, read on the forward strand.
TGGTAGATTTGTGGTTCCCTTGTTGTTTAAATGTGATCATCCGTCCTTCTCTGATTCGCGCAGCCTTGCTCAGTGCCGGCTCTTTAGTTTAGAACGTCGGTTAGTGAAAAACCCATCTCTAAGCAAATCTTACCATGAATTCATGCAGGATTACCTTCATTCCGGCCACATGGAACCAATTTCACCCCCACATAGCTCACTCAGTTAATACATTTCTCATAATTGTGTACTCAAGCCCGAAAGCAGTACCACCAAATTGCGTGTCGTTTTTGACGCCTCCGCAAAGACGTCCGATCATATCTCTCTCAACGACACCTTGTTTTGTGGCCCTAAACTATAGAATGACATTTTTACAATTTTCTGTCGTTTTCGCATTCATCCTGTAGTTTTCACGGCTGACATAAAACAAATTTATCGTCAGATCCTCATTTCTCCCTCGGATCGTATATACCAAAGGATCTTGTGGAGATTCTCGACTTCAGATCCTGTTCAAGAGTTCCAACTCAACACCGTCATGTACGGTACATCATCAGCTCTCTTTCTTGCTATTAGAACGTTACAGCAGTTAGCTGAGGATGGAAAAAAATGGTGAAAATGGAGAAGATGGAAGAAATTTCCTTTGGCATCCAAGTCCTTATTATCGGACGTTTATGTGGACGACATCGTTACCAGATGTAACAGTCTCACTGATGCAACAAAGGTCAAGGACGAGTTAATATCGTTGCTGCAGACGGGGGGATTTGAGCTTCGCAAGTGGGCCTGTAATCGTCCTGAACTTCTACTGTCTCTTCGCACGGATTATTGTCTAACTAGTCTTCCCACTAGATTATTGTCTAAGTTTTGACTCCGACTCAGTTAACTCTATCAAAATTCTCGGTTTGCAGTGGAACCCACATGTAGATTGCTTTGGATACAAGGTACAACCTCTTGATCGTCAATGTACAAAACGAACACTTTTATCTGAGCTTGCTAGAATTTTTGATCCGATTGGATTTCTTGCCCCCATAACTGCTTTTGCGAAGTTTTTGATCCAAACTCTATGGTGTCTACATCTGGATTGAGATGATTCACTTCCAAAAGAGATAGTTTACCAATTGGGAACAATTTAAGGCCGAACTTCCACTTTTAACTTCTCTGCAAATCTCTCGATATGTGTTCACGAGTGAGTTTGACAGATGCGAAGTTCATGGTTTCTGTGACATGTTTTCTGTCAAAAATTGCTCCTCTCAAACGCCAATCGATTCCCAGACTAGAGCTATGTGCTGCACTGCTACTTGCACGACTTCTTGATAACACTGTGAATATATATACGAAGTTGGTCTCTCATCATCTTATCTATGCATGGTCATATTCGACTGTAACGTTATCGTGGATAAATTAATCACCTCATCGATGGAAAACCTTTGTTGCCAATCGAGTTTCCCAAATTCAAATTCTCGTTCCCTTTGCTTCTTGGCGTCATGTACGTTCAGAGGACAATCCTGCCGATTGTGCATCGCGAGGCCTTTCTCCTAGTGCTTGTTTGAACCATTCGCTATGGTGGGCGGGATCTCCCTGGCTCTATGATCCGTTGCTCGACTTAACTCGACCCTTAATTCCGGCTGCTACAGAAGGCGCCGAGGAAGAACAAAAGGTGGTGTTAACTATTCAAAGTTCAACGACTATGTTAGACGATTTATTAAATCGGTTTTCATCTCTGGCAAAACTTCAACGCATCTTAGCCTACATCTTACGATTTGCGTTATCACGGCAAAAACTAGTTAAATCGGGGACTCTTTCATCAAACGAACTTGAACGTTCATTATTATATCTTGTCAAACATACGCAATCGAGCGTATTTGCTCATGAAATTGGCCTTTTAAACTCTCGATCACTCCCTAACGCGTTTACGAAATTGTCTCCATTTCTAGACACGGATGGTGCTCTTAGGGTGGGCGGCCGCCTAAAACATGCATCGCTTCCCTATTCCTCAAAACATCCCCAAATAACACATTTTTGTCTAATAAATCAATAATAAACATCGTAAAAACCGTTTAAAGATGGTTGTATTTGAAAGAACGTTGCATGCTTATAAAGCATCTAAATGTCCCCGAGATTTACATTTATTTTAAATCTAATTTAGATATATTTAAAATATCCATATTTTAATATACAATACTCATAATTATTATACATCTCAAAGTGGTATACTTGATGATATTTATTTGACATAAATTAATGTTAAATATTTTAAGTTATGTTCTAGACGTCAAGGATATGTATGTAATAGACGAATTTATAAATTCTAATATTTAATTTCTATGCGATGTATTAATCGTACGTCTATAATTAAAATATTTGTTTAGTATAAAATGTCGTAAATGTTAAAACTAAAAATTTACATTAATCCAAATACATACTTTAGAAAATAAATTTTTTATAGCAAAAAGTCCAGGTTTTTTGATAATAATTAAACGCATGTTGAGAAAATAAAATATTTTATTTGCAAACCATCCTGATATATTACAATTATATGAGTATGTATAATAACGTAAAATACATTAAAAATAAAAATTATACAAAATATACTATATATTATACTCTAAATAACTACAAAAAAAACAAAAAAATAACGATTAATTATCTAAAAAATTTAGAGTAGACCCTGGAACATCTTTGTAGGTCGAAGATATTTTTACTTAAATTATTTGATCTCCTAAATAACTGACATATATACTAAGACGCTTAAAAAATTTAAATGAAATTATCTTCGACTTACAAAGTTATTCGAGGGCCTACCCTAATTAATTTTTTATTAATCTCTTGTTACAACAACATATTACAAAAATTCTGTAAACATTTTTAAAATACCATCTTATATATAAAGTTGTCTTTACACAATAGCGTATAAAATATTATAAACAAATGTTTATACAATACAACTAAAGGGATACGTATTGTACATTAACATATTTAAGCAACATGATTTTTAGCATGATTTAACATTATTTGAAATGTATAAGTCAAACTCCAAAATATAATCAACGTTCATTAAATATTTGAACACTTTAAAAAATATTAGAACTAGTTAACTGAAATAAAAGTTAAAATATAACGACAAAAAACATAATGATGAGATCAATAACTTAAATGATGAAATATTTTAGGTACACGCGTGAAATATATTATCGACGCCAAAAGCAATAAATAGTATATTACTCAACGAGTTAGTAATGATAGTCATTATTCTTGAGAATGAAGTTTACGACCCGAGCGATAGCGAGGGGAGTAAATCATTCGAGAGAATAATGGCTTATTACTAACGAGTAGAGTACTATACTTTATCTACTCTTAACAACAAAGCTAAAAAAAAAATGGAAAATTAATAGATTTCAAAATAATAATTGACAATGTAAGTATTGCTGGTTGCAAACAATTACTATTTCAACAACACAAAGGTGCAATTAAAATCGATATGACATTTCCAATTAGTAATGATGACGTTTCTGATTAGTAATGATTCATTACCGCATAGGTGACATAATGTATAATGTTATGTATTGGAAAACGCACGCGTAAAGTGTATATTACGTGTTAAGAGTAGATAAACAAATTTATTTTGACCCTTAATGGTCATACCATTAATCGTAAAAATAAATTTAGTTTATTGCTTTTGGCGTCGATACTATATCTCACGCGTGTACGTAGTTGAAAATTATAATCAATTCAGCCTCATTTTTAAATACTACATATGCGGCTTAGGCCAGAACAAAAATAATCTTGGCGTTTCAGCATCGGATTCTTAATTCAGTCTTCTTGAAAAGACTTAATTCAGTCTTTTTTGATATTTATTTATTCATTCATTTATTTATTTATTTATTTATTTATTTTGTAAATATAACGCCTACAGAGCAAGCTCCACTTACAGGCGAGAGAAAACATATAATTTAAGTATTACAATAACGTGATAAAAAGCTACAGAAAATATAACATTGATAATAAATAACACAAAAATATATATACATACATACAACAATCAGTAACAGAAATTAAAAAAAAAAAAAAACAACACCATCAATAATTAAAATTCCCCAACAACTCGGAACGTGAAATACAATTTTACCAAGCAGCACAGGACAATAAAGTACATTATTTATTAAATTAAAAAGAAATATGGCTAACGCAAAGTTTCTGCGGTCTTTGAGGCTATCAATCTGAAACTGTTGCAAAAGTTCAACCTGTGGGGTACCTCTAGCTGGATAGGTTCCAGTAGTACGAAACGAAAGATATTTCAGAAATCGCCGCTGAACCTTTTCAAGCAAGACCATATGCAAGAACCATACTCAAGCCGAGATCGAACAAGGTCACAGTACAAAATACGCAAAATGTTGGAATCAGCAAAGTCACACGCATTACGAAAAATAAATCCAAGTTGTTTAAAAGCACTGGTAGATACTGACTGCATGTGAGGAACAAAAGACAATTTACTATCAAAAGTAACACCCAAGTCAGTATTTGATTCTGGTCTATTGAGGATAATATCAGCAAGTTTGTAATCGAAAAGGATAGGATGATTGGATCGGGAAAGGGATATGACAATGCATTTATTAATGTTAAGAGGCAACTTATTAACTGAACACCATAAGTGAATAGTATTAATATTCTCTTGTAGGCCGATGCAATCAGATAAATCACTGATTCTACAAAATAGCTTGAGATCATCAGCATACAAAAGACGGTGTACAGAAAGATTATCCACTATGTCATTAATAAAAACATTGAACATTAAAGGACCAAGAATAGAACCTTGTGGAACTCCTGATATCTGTTGAAATTGAAAAGAGCTAAAACCATGGCACTGGACGAATTGAACTCTATTATCTAAGTACGACCTAATTAAATTCAAGAGTGATATCGATAGGCCCATGCCATTCAACTTGCTTATCAAAATACCATGATTCAGTCTGTCAAAAGCCTTTGAAAAGTCCGTGTAAATCACATCAACTTGGCCACGTTTGTCTAAGGTTTCACAGATAAATTGTGTTTTACACGCAAGGTTAGTCGTTGTTGAGCGACCTGACATAAAACCATGTTGATGGATAGACAACATATGTTTAGTGTGGTCATTAACGATTCAAAGACTTTTGCAAAACTGGACATGATAGCGACTGGTCGATAATTGGAGACATCCACTCGGTTACCCTTCTTAAATACTGGAGCAATACGGGATACTTTCCACTTATTGGGAAAATGAGCATGACGTAGGATTAGGTTAAAGATAGATGTGAGAGGCTTGGATAGAACTGGCGCACAGTTCTTAACAAGGAATGCTGGAATGCCATCAGGACCAGCAGGCATATTATTCTTGGTTCTACGTAGTTCAATGTAAACTTCCTTTTCAGAAATACTGCGCCAGTATAGGGAATTTGAGGAAGGAACGCTATTGCTATCGTTATCAGTACTGGAGTCGCAACAAAAAGATTTGGAAAAATGACTCGCAAAAGCGTTGACAATGGAATTAGGAGTATTGAGTTTACAATCGTTAAAGGTCATGGATGAAGGGATTCTCGTTACACTGCGTTTAGAATTTACAAAAGACCACAAATTCTTTGGGTCAGACTTTATGGCATTAGAAGCATTAAGTGTGTACTGTTTATAAGCATCTTTGATTAATACCTTAACCTCAGAACGTAATTGCCTGAACTCAGTCTGATATTGCAGATTATCTGACAGATGGTATTTCCTCAGTGCAGTGTTCTTTAATTGGATCTTATGTATAATTGTACCATTAAACCATGGTGGATAAGTTCCAGTGCAATGTTTTTTAAGAGGCACGTGTTTAACAAATAGATGATTAAGGATCTCATAAAACGTTCCAACAGCTTCCTCGACATCATCAATATTGTCAAATACAGACCAATCAATTGCAGCAAAATCGGCGCAAAGATTGGGGAAAGCTGCTTTTTTAAAATTAAAAGTGGAAGATGGAATGTTTGGAAGGTCGCGCTTAGGTTCAATCCCTGTGCTTCGTTTGATAAATAAGGATGGGTGATGTGGGTCTTCAGGAATTATAGGGTCAATACATCTATCAACTGTGCACTTAGAGTTACACAAAACCAGATCTAGCAGTCTTTCACTAGTATTTAAGATGTTGTTCAGTTGAGCCAAGTTAAATAAACTATTTAAGTGATCCAACGACTCCATGACTTTTTTGGTGTGTGAATCCTTGGGAAAACAGTAATGCGAAATATTGAAGTCTCCAATTATGATGAGATTCTGACCAAATAAACAATATAGTGATGTAATTGAATCAAAAAAGAACTCATAGTTGTCAGAAGACAATTGAGGTGGTATATAAATCACCGAAACAAAGAAACATTTCACATCACAGGTAACTTTAACAACTAAAATATCAATATTAGGGAAATTGTTGCAAATAGAGTGAATATCAAGCACATTGGCATTGATAGTGCGCTTCGCAGCAAGCAGAACTCCGCCGCCTCTAGTTTTGTTACAACCAATAAAGTTCCTATCGGAACGAAAAATATTAAATAAATTGGCATCAGCAACCTCAGCAGTGTTAATTGAGTTGGAAAGCCAGGTTTCGGTGAGTGCAATCAGGTCATATGACGAATGCAGGGAATAGAGTGATTTATATAACAAATTGAGTTTAGTATTTAATTCTCTAACATTTTGATAATACCAGGTTAAATCTGTCGTATCAAGGTGTGACTTTGGTTCGCGTATTAGTTGTTATGATCCAAGTACAATTGACGATTTGAATTTAGCTAAAGTTTTTGAGTAGCAGTGACACTTGTTCAGATCCCAAGCAGCATGATCCGTGCTATGATTTTCGTTTAACCGTTTATTGCTCAACACACAGTTTGCACAAGTCAGAGACTCAGACTTACAATCTTTGACCTTATGCTCACCTGTACACCTGGGACAACAAACCTTCATCTTACACTTAGAAGCAAAGTGATGATATCCACAATGGTATGTTTTGCATGTTGGTAAGTGTAACGTTGCGAAGCTAAGCGAAGCCAGTCCTGCACTGCTTTCTTAATGTTGAAAATATCAAGGTCCGCCGGTTTCTCTACTGTGAAGTGCATAAATACTGCCTCTGAAATTTTGTAAGTTATTATTAATTCATTTAAATTTGCTATTTTAATTCTTTTAATTGTTATGAAATTGATAACATGAATATTTTTTACAGCTGCCATGCAGGAGAAAGAAATAGCATTTTAAGTTTATCATCCCAGTAAAATTGAATAAACAAATAAAATTGTTAATTTTATTAATTATTAAATTATTATTTTTTTGGCTAAATGAAGTTTAACATTATAAAACTTAAAAATCATTTTTAACTTTTGACGTTAATTTTTTTAATTAAATAAAATTAATGTTAAGAAAATACCTTGGATTGCTTCCATCCATTTGGTGCTCTTGAATGGGTTCTTGTTATTATTTCCTGTCCAGTTGAATTTTTTCGCAATTTTATTAGTTAAAATATATTTTAACATACTTGTAGTGGCATGTCTTACTGATGTACCACCTAACGAGGCCAATTTATGTTTCTAAAAAACATTATATTTTTGTAATTATTTTTGTTTTAATTATTTATTTATTTTTATTTGGGTGATTTGATAATGTATTCTAATTACATAATAATTATTAAATTCACAAAATAATTACCAAATAATTAAATGCTGTTTCATCTGTTATAAGTATCCTTTCTAGTTTCTTATGTTGGCTCCATTTTGAAATTGGAAGTGCTGGGAAAGTATCAGGTTTCACCAAATTACAAACTTCGTTTTGATTTAGCATACGTAATATTTGTTGAGTTCTTAAACTGTTTTGTTCTACCTCCTCTACTATCGTTTCCAAAGTACGAGCAATTTTTTCCTCAAATTGTCTTCGTGAACTACTCAAATTTGCGTTTGTAGAAATTGAAGACCATCCTGATAATGATGAATTAGATTGCGGTGTCCTTTCATGGTGGGTGGAATGGATCGTTTCCAGCTCACTAGTTGGTGATGAACTATCTGTTCCACTATTAGTAGAAGTAGCAATAACATTAGTTTTGGTAAGCGGCGTAGTTTTTGAAGAACATTGAGGTTCCTGGTCATTCCATGTTGAATTAGTAGAATGCACCAATTCTTTAAGCAAAAGTCCATTATTTTCGCCATCTGAACATGCTTCGCTTGTAGCTGCCTCAATGAGAGAGCTCAACAGATTATTGGCATTTTCGAAATTTTCTAAAAAATAAAAATAAATGTGATATAGCAAAGACAAAATATAAAATCAAATGATTTTTCCATACCCGCTGTAAAATGTACTTTTTTATGGTGTACGTAGTCCAGTTAGCTTTAGGTGGAACACATTCTTTTATTTGTTTTGCCATCAATTTACTTTGGTTGGGCCAATAGCATATTTTATTTTCTGTCGTCCAGATAAATGGAACAACAGCACATTGTTTTTTCTCGAATTCCACTCCAGCATACATCTTGAATGTAACTTTGATATTTTGCTTTACAATACTTACAGTTAAATACATTTTAGAATAGAATATGTGTTTTACGGTTTACTTAATAAAAACTACAAACCAAAAAACTAAATATTTTGTTAAGATATTATAATATTGCTTCAAATACTTTTATTTAATTTATTACTTTTTTGAACCAGAATTATAGTTATAAATTTAGGTTAGTCACTTGAAATAGCGATATAAATTAAATTTACTTTATTATAATTTACCAGGATGTTTATTGAATAGAGATTATAAACTGTTCAATGTATGTAAAATTGGAAACACTGCATACCCATCCTTGTATTTATGAACTAGACATTTACAACGAATAGAAGAAACTTCACAGTTTTGTAAAATGCATTCAACTCTGACAAAATAAATGTAGAGTTTAGAAGATTCTATTGGATAGTTGTAAAGATTTTGCATGTATTGAACTGGAACACCCATGATCTGGAACACCCATTATTTTATTACCTACCATTACCACGTTGTTTGGATTTGATATCGAAATATTAAAGTTATTCATAAATAAATGTTTACATTGGAAATAATTTTCTGAATATAGAAATTTATCTTTCGGCAAAAAGTTTACCTTTTTTTTTCTGGACATTGAAAACTATTTCGAAATTCTTCTATCCGATTATGTAGTTGTCGTAAAGGCCGGTTTGTACCTCTAATTGATTTTTTTAATTTGCCTAGAAGACTTTCGTATTCAAAGCAACTAAAATTTCTAAGTGACCAAATCTTTGAACATCATCGCAAATATGGAGTAACGAGTGAACGTTATAAACAACAAAATAATTATTATATATATTGGGACTTTCTTTAACAAATTTCTCTATGAGCTATATTTATTTTGTCTATGAAGACAAATTAAATATAGCCACATGAAGTTTTAAAAAATGCTTATATGCATTAGGTTTGAGATGATTTTTTAAAAGAAAGGGGGAGCAGTATAGTAAAAATGTTTGATATTCTATTGCTTTCCATCGTTTTACATCACTCAAGGCACTTAATTTTCGACCAAAATCATTTGTTAACTTTAATGTTTTAATTTTTTTATCCAGTTGGATAATATTTGCAATTTTAATTTTTTGTGCCATCTACCCAATATTTTTGAACTAATCTTTTAGTCACGCCCAAATGAATTAGGTGCATGGGTTCTAAAACAAATTGAGTCACTAATTTTAAATTTAATAATAATTAAGGAGACGCGCTTTTAATATAGAGATTTAGGTTTTCTTTTAAAAAATCCGAATCAAGCTTTCTTGGTGCATAAGTACCGGATAAAAATGTTTTTTATTTTCATATACAGATTCTAGATTGCACCTTTCGCAACCATTTTTGCTCGTGTGACCTTTAATTTGTTTCAGAATCGCCCTAGCAGGCGCATCGCATGATAAAAAAGATATTTTGATGTTAAAGTTTTGTTCATTATAAGTTATTCCAGATTTTAAAAGTTGTTCCATTTCATTAACAAATTTATTTAAATATGTTTGAATTGGTGATGGCTATCCTCTGCCACAAAAAAACGGCTACAACAAAAGGTTTCTGCTCTGCAATATTGCTAATCTTTCCCAATATTGGCCAAAACTCAATACAACTGTTATTAAATCTACATTAAACTGGAGGTTCACAACGTTTTCATTTGTTTTACTAAATTTAATTCTTTTTATCAATTCAATTTCCACTCCAAAATATATCATTTCCCCATTATCCAGTCTAGTAGTTTTTACTTGTCTAGGAGTACCTAAGACTGTTCGAGGATCTACATTGAGAAATGGATATTTTGGTCTTATTATTTTTATTAATTCGGACATGCATGTATGCGTAACATTGTTCTTACAAGCCCAGTTTTTAAAACATGCTAAAATACTTTTTCGTCAGATTCTTGAGAATTGATATTATTTTTATTGATTATTTTTATGATATTTATTTTATTGATATAAGTTTTCAAACTGGTCGCTACTATTAGTGTTTACTGAATCAACTAAATGGGGATCAAACTTATGTTCAAAGTTAAAAGATTTGTTATGTTCGAATATTTCTTTAGGTTTTATTAATTTAATAGAAGTTAATTTGACAATATTTGAAAAATTATTATCGAGTTCTTTGTTATATAAAGTTTTTTTTAATTTGCAACTATTAAATTTTGTAATGTTTTTTGTACTTTAAGTTTTACTCGACGACGTAAATGTCGCTTAGATATAATTTTTGAAGACATAATTATGTAAAAAGTTATGTAAAGCTCGATATACAAATGTTTACCTTTAAGTAATATGTATGAATCTTTCTGAAATGTATAGAAAATTATTATTTTTACATAAAAATATAATTTGAGAAAATGAATAATTGTGTAAAGGTCCTATCTCTCAAATTAAAATTTAAACAAAGCAGGAAGAGCAAGCAAGAATATAAAGTATGTAACATTACCATGGCCATACTAAAATGTTTATTTAATTAAATAGAAAAGAGTTGAGAAATTGTTAAATAATAAATTATGTCAATAATTAAAATTGGACTTTTTAGAGTTGTGTGAAATTTTGCTGAAACTCACAACCAATCTAAATATGATCTATACGTAGATCAGAATCAGAATTACACAAAATATTAACGAAATGCGTTTCAATAGGTATTTAAATAAATTAATTTGTAAAAACTTACGCCGTTTATAGAACTTTGTTTGTTAATTATTTAGAGTTTTGTGAAATTTTGGTGAAAATCACTAAACCATCTAAATATGATCTATAGGTAGATCAGAATTAGAATTACACAAAATATTAACAAAATGCATTTCAATAGGTACATAAATAAATTAATTTGTAAAAACTTACCGTTTATAGAACTTTGTTTGTTGATTATACTTTAATGTTGTCCAAAAAAACGTTTGCTAACACAAATTGTAACACAAAATGAAGATAACGCTCAGGCAGGTATATAGGCTATTGCAGATTGAAGACTGACGAGTGAAGACCGGAAGACGCACGCAGTATGGGATAGTGCAGATATTTTAACATCGACCACCTCCCATCGCTCTTGTAAACGCTTTTCACTGAAGTATACCTACTTTAGCGGTTAAACTACAAAAGATTCACGATGGATTTTGAAATGTATTAACCATACAAAATATTATAATATTTAGTACATTCAATTTTTACGAAGTGCATTACGTTGTAGACCTTGCCAATTTTGGTATCAACAGTTTTACGCATTGCCTACAAAGAAATACAATTTTAACAGCCAGCGTTTTGCAGTGGGGTGCTCTAAGGTTGCTAATTTGTTTTTGTGGAAAGCGCCCTAATTAAAATGATATGTTAAGTTGTGGCGCAGTGAAATAAAACCGCTAAATTTAAATTACATTATTTACAACTAGAATGGTTGCTATTAAAAGGTTTGTTTAATTTTTGTATTTGACCGTTCTACAACAGTCAAAAAATAGTAAACCAAATAAATCAAATCAAATAGCAAGTATATTCAAGCATACTCAAAATTTAATTTTATTACTATATATATTTGAACGGTTCTAGAACCTTCAGACACAATAGCAAAATAAACCTATAGCGAGCTCTGGGAAAACAATTGATTATTTATACAACATTTGACTATATCAAATACATATTTATTTTATACACCTAAATGAAAATAAATATTTGTAAGAAAATCGCACCATACTAATTTACGACCAATAGAAACGTTGCATTTGAGTATATTACCATGGCAACAACAAAATTTTTCGGAAATTTTATCCTATTACACCAAGCAGTAGAAAATTTCAGCGGAAATTATTATGTCAAAACAAATGTCAAAATAGATAATTTAATTAGAACTAAAAAATTAAATAAACTAACAAAATTAATGATTAAAATTAAAAACACAATTGTTTTATTTGGTACCGTATCTTTTTGGTACCGTATTTGTAATATTTGGTACCGTATCTTCCACAGCTTTATCAATTGCATTCAATGACTGTTTTCCGAAGCGCGACATTTTTGACTTTGACAGATTTAGTATTTTGTTTTCAACAATCGTTGCTCATAGATACGCAATTCTATTGCAACTTGATTAAAAAATATCAAAAACTTTTTGAATTCTGATCAATTTTTGTAAGTGTATTGGTGCGATTTTCTTACCGAATCTGCACTCGAGCATGAATTCATATCCTGGAAATTTTTTATCGTGCATTCCAACAACGTAATCGGGCCCTCGTGTTCCACTCGGGCCGATTAATACGTTGTTGAAATGCACTCAAAAAAATTTCCGGATGGAATTCATGCTCTTGTGAGATTACAAGTGATAATTTTGTATGGGTAAATAATTCTAATTTCTATTTATGCAAATTTTAAATAGAGAATAGTAGAGTACGACTGTCTGTCGAGACGATTCCATAAATCTGCAATCAAGAGAGAAGAATTTCTGAGTATCCAAAATCTAACTTTTACATAGTATGAATATTAGTACAAATGTCACGCAATTAGAGATGTTGAATAAGTATCGGGGAATGTCGCGCCAAATACTCATTGAAAAAGCATTGCATCTAAATTCGGTGTGCAATGAGTGTTAAGGGAAGTTCGCACGAAACACTCTCCGCAATCTAGATCGATCGAGTCTGCATTGAGTCAACTCAGCCGCTCTCAGGCTCATTGTACTACCAAGGGAATTCGGCACGCTAGGTAGACATGAACTACTACACAGTCCGAAGTGCAATGAATATTGAGGGAAAACACACGCACAATACTCTCGGCAATCTGTTAGTAAACACTCAAATGCTCCTCAAATGCACCTCATAACTAATCGATATCGTTTCAACATAACCACACTTCTCAGGCATGGACTATCACATGCAAATTGCCAAATAATACGCCGAATAAATATTCTCCAAATAATACTCAGTGAATTACTCACCCAAATCTAATATGAAGCAACGCAGTTAAATAACTTGGTTTTCGATTGATAGTTTCGTTTTATAGCACAAAAATAATCCACAACCGTGTGGAATGCACTTTGCCACCAAAAAATGACGTTTCTCCTCTTTTCCTCTCCAAATCACCAGTCACACGAGATGGCGCTATGCTCGATTTCCCGTGTCTCAAGTATCGTACAAACTATTATCTAAAGTCACGTTACAAAATACAATCAAACTCAAGAAATAAATGTAATTGTTTAATGTGATAAAAGAATACAAAACGCACGATCATACATATACAAAAAAAAAAAAAAAAAAAAATCAAAATTCTCACATATTAAATATAATACGTAAATATAAAAGTATATATTATACGTCTAAATTATAATCAATTTTATGATAAAAATAAAATTAATTAAAATAAAATTTGTGTAATAGATTATGTTTATGTAATAAATTCTGTTTATCAAAATTATGTTTAATAGAACATAATTTTGATAGGCATTTTACCATTTAAAACCCAAGACAATAATTTTCAAACAGAATTTTAAATACTAATATAAAAAAAATAAACTTTGAGTCCGCTGTTGTTGCCCAGCACGTGCAGGTTAACGGAACTCCTTATCGAACAGTTCCACGTTCGCTATCTTCATCCCGGTACCCAAACACATCATTGTTTGTTAAGACAACGGTTTTGGATATCTTCGGCCAAAAGAGTCATTTCGCGAGTAGTGTCTAAGTGCTTGAAATGTTGGCGTTTGCACCCTACTTCATTGCAACCACAGATGGGTGACTTACCCATCGTTCGCCTGTCGCCGGTCAAACCCTTTTCGTGTGTGGGAGTTGATTATGGAGGACCGTTCACAATTACTCTTGGTAAAACTTGCGGTGCAAAAACTCACAAGGCATATGTGTGTTTATTTGTATGCTTTGTTACAAAGGCTGTGCATGTGGAATTAGCCTCCGATTTATCAACCGAAGCATTTTTAGCTGCTCTTTAGGCAGGTATCAAATCGGTTAAGACTCATCTTGCGCGAGTGATTGGGGAGCAAATTCTTACATACGAGGAACTAAACACAGCTCTTGTTCTCATCGAAGCAGTCTTAAATTCACGGTCTCTGTGCCCTCTGAGCTCAGACCCAAATGATTTGTCGGCCTTCACACCGGGTCATTTCCTTACTCTCGAGCCAATCTCTCTGATTCCGGATCCTGACTTCACACAACACAAATTAAATGTTTTATCTCGTTGGCAACTACTCCAACGGATCCAACAAAATTTTTGGGCTCGCTGGCATCGGGAGTACCTTCATACTTTGCAACAACGAGGCAAGTGGACAAATAGTGACACTCCTATCGCTCTAAATTCGATAGTGTTGATCAAAAATGACATCCTTCCTTCTAGTAAATGGCATTTAGGACGAGTGACGGCCTTACATCCAGGTTCTGATGGAACAACTCGGGTAGTATCCATTTACACAAACAACGGTACCATAAAAAGATCAGTTGTAAAAGTTTGTCCGCTTCCCAACATAATTGTTTCGTAAAACCCTTCGCGTTTTCGGTGGGCCCGTATGTTTTGACCCGTATTTGTGTTTAGCAAATGTATTTGAGAGAAATGATTTTACAAGTGCAAATTTATTTATTGTTCACAGTCGAGTTTTGTACGCATTAAGCTTTTTTGTGTGCCAACCTTTTTTTGGTCTGTTTTTTTTGTGCCTGACAAGACGTTGTGCGGCTGAATATGTGCTAAAATCGCTCTCTTACATTTCAACAGTGCTCGGGAGCAGTCAATTCTTTTTCGGTTTTTAGAAAACTCACAAATTTCGCTTGTATTTCATGCTTTTAAACTTTATCACTTTCGCTAGTTTTTTAATTCTTATAAAACTCATTAAGTTCGCTTTGATTTGATTTTTGCGTCAAATTCTTACGTTAAGGTTCATTGAATCCTTTTCCGGCCTTTTCCTCGCCTACAACTTTTCCGTCGCTGCAACCATCGCTTACTCCTTCACTCCTACCACTCCAAAAGTCGCCTTAATTATTTGCGATTTTTAGACAAATACGCGCGCGTAAGAATTACGGATATCGAATTCGCACGTGTGAACCATTGTTCCAATCGAGTCGAAACTTTAGAAGAAAGCGATCATCTGAAGGAAGAAGGCGATCATCTGAAAGAAGGTAGGTGCACTCTTGTTTAATTGCGTACGAGCGTTTGCAAAGTCGAAAAATCAGAACCTACGCCACGATTAAACGTTTGGGTTTATTCAACCGCCAAACGTAACTTGCACTATAAATATTGCACTATAAATATCTAGTCCCAACGTGACGTCATGCGCGAAAATGAACGAAATTTGGATAGCTCGGTAGCACACCATATTATATACACATCACGCTAGTGACTTTAGTTGAAACACTACAACAACGCTACATAATAACACACGGCTCAGCTGAAACGACTTCGACTTGCAAACTACTACGCACTGAATTGTACTGCGCATACTCGATGAAAATTACATTGGGGTAATATGATATTATATTAAAAATTATATCTGATGTGTTTTTATGAAACTTTTGTTAATAAATAAAATGAAAAATTTGTTAATATTTCAAAAATATGCTGAGAAAATTAACGAATGTTATATAGATTTTATTACATTTTGTAATACACTTTTCCGAATTACAACCGAATACTGGCAAAACTGGGAGGGAATCCAACTACAATCAAAAATACGATAATGGTTAATACTATTGTATTGAAGAAATATAAAATTAGTACATTTGAGAAAGAATTATACGATGATGCACACAATATTTTAAGAAAACGTGGCATGCACCAAAAAACGTAGCGTAACGCTTGCCGACCGTATTCGTAGTAATAGTCTCCTTCCCGTTTACATCGTGCATTCTCGGGTATCGCGGTCACGTGCACCGTCACAGAAAGGGCGCGCGTTACATAACTCCCCCTTTGTATCTCGTAACGTCCCGGTCGAGATACAACTTAACAGGATTTGATTACAACATTCAGTTGTACATTTCTTTGGTCGACCTCTTCGTCGACGTAGGGAATGTACCTCGGGCACTTCTAGTTCAACATCTTCTTCAGCATCTCCTCCTTTCAGAAGGTCATCGATTGGAGAAACAACACGTTGACGAGGAGGGCGTCCGCGGCGTCGTATCGGATATAGTGGTTGTCCATCACACGGCAACTCCTCATGTATATAGCGAGTTAAAGTCGACACATGATATACACCTAACACAATGTTTGGTGTCTTGGGGTCGGCCACTTCGTAAGAAGTTGGAGAAACCTGTCTAGTCACTACGTATGGACCATCACGTTTTGGCAAAAATTTGGAAGTCAATGCTTTTGCGGCATTACTCAAGACGTGGACGTCTACTAGAACTAGGTCTCCAGGTGAAAACTTCTCGACGTCTCGTCGGCGTTGATCGGCAAAATGTTTCCTCTGATCCTGTTGATGTTCCTGGGTTATTTTAGCCTCATGTAGGATCTCCGCCATCTTTTTTAGCTGAGGGGTAAGCTCAGTGACAAAATTGTCGTTGTCCACGACTGCTCGAAAATCGTGGTGAGTGTCCATAGGAGTGCGCAACTCACGACCAAAGCATAAGAAAGCAGCGCTATACCCAGTAGTCACATTCTGAGCGCTATTCATAGCAAATCGAACCGAAGAAAGAGCCTCCTTCCACTTAGTATGTTCCTTTCCAACTAACATGGCCAACTGCGTCTTCAAGTCTCGATTTCTTCGTTCTTCGGGGTTTGCAGCCGGATGATATAAAGGAGTTAATGTCTGTTTAAAACCTAGGCAATATGACACTTGTTGCATCACTCCACTTACGAATTGGACACCATTATCACTTATAACTCGTCGTGGAGTACCATATCGCAGTATAATTTCGTCCACTAAACATCGGGCACATGCTTCGGCTGTAGCGCTCTGTAGTGGAAATAGCTCGATCCAGCGGGTCGCAGTATCCTCAACAGCAAATACCCATTTTTCACCAGTAGCTGCAGGTGGGAGCGGACCAAATAAATCAATTGCCAAGGTCTCAAATCGCTGAGACATAGTAGGCGTTTGCAAGAGTCCAGCTGGCTTCATATTGGTCGACTTGTACCTTTGGCATTTTTCACATTTTCGTACATGAAAAGTAACATCCTTTCTCATTGTAGACCAGAAATAGCGCTGTTGAATTCGCCTTAACATCTTCTCAACTCCGTAGTGTCCTGCCAATGGTTCATCATGACACTCCTGCAGCACCTTCAGCACATCAGCCTTAGGAACCACCAGCTGGGCCTCTTCAGTTTCGATATGCGGTGAGTAACGATACAGACAGCCTTTGTCCATTATATACCCTCGCTCAGTCCATCGAGAATTTTCCAGTTCATTCACAGTAGAATTTTCAAGACATTCAATTATGGAACGAACGTGCTCATCACTTAATTGGCGATCTCGGGTCTCACGGACGGAAGCTGTTGGCAGCGAGACAATTACTAAAGATACAGGTATACTGACCTCGTTGTCGTGTCGATAAGGTCGAGACAACATATCAGCGACGACGTTGGTGCGTCCGGGGATGTATTCGACTTTCAAATCAAAGCTCTGGAGTAATAATGCCCATCGCGCCAAGCATCCTGAAGCAGATTTTAAATTCAGAAGCCATCGGAGTGGTTGGTGATCAGTTGCGACTACGACCGGACATCCTTCCAAATACCCTCGGAACTTTTGCACTGCAAAAACTACAGCTAAGGCCTCTCGCTCAGTTGTGGTGTAGTTTTGTTCGGCGGACGTTAGCAGGCGGCTGCAATACTCAACAGGTCTTTCATCAGGTGGCTCCCCCTGTAATAGGCATGCTCCCAAAGCGTATGCACTTGCATCCGTCTTGAGTGTGTATGGTAGATTTGGATCAGCTTGTCGGAGTATCGGGGCAGATTAAGCAGCTGTTTAAGTTTCGTAAAAGCGTCCGATTGCTTCAAGTCCCATGTCCAAATAGCTCGTTTTCGCGTTAAAACGCTCAACGGTTGCGATACTTGTGCGAAATTGGGCACAAAGCGTCTGAACCAGCTACAGGTTTGCAGAAAGCTTAACAACTCCTTTACATTACGGGGAGCTTCCATTTCTGAGATAGCGGCAACCTTACCGGGATCTGGAGCGATACCATCACAATTGATGATGTGACCTAAATACTTAATTTTCTCTCTGGCGAAAGTGCATTTGGTTCGATTCGCACGCAGTTTGTACGTTACCAATCGTTTGAAGACGGCCTCCAAGTCAGCTAGGTGATCATCGAACGCAGGTGATATTATTACCAGGTCATCCAGGTAGGCAAACATTGTTATATTTGGAAGTCCGGATCGAAATCGATCGATTAGGCGTTGAAACGTACCAGGCGCATTTCTCAAGCCAAACGGCATTCTTGAAAAGCGAAACAAACCAAAAGGCGTGATAAACGCCTTTTTGTCCCGATCGGCTTCTCGAACTGCAACTTGCCAGTATCCACATTTCAGGTCAATACCGTGGACATGTATATGGTAGGCGTGGTTGAGTGTAGCAAGTCATCAATACGGGGCAATGGATAGCGGTCTGGAACTGTAATAGCGTTAAGCTTGCGATAGTCTATACATACCCTCAATTTTCCATCGGGCTTGTTGGGACTTCGGTTGTCAATTGTATTGTATGTTCCGCATATGGAGTAGGTTCCGTACTTCTTCCAAAAACTTCATAGTTTTCATCCAAGAGATGGTTTAGGCAGTCCTTTTCATTTTGAGGTAAGTGAGGAGCCTCATCATCCCGGAGGGTGATCAATCCAATTGATTTTTCATCGATAACACGCGTTGATGGTTCTCGAGCAAACTCGTAAAAGTTCATATCATCAACGAAGCTCCATCTTTGTCGTGGAATATCCAGAACCATTTCTGCATTCCGGATAAAATCAACGCCTAGTAACGTCTTACTGTTTTCATGGCTAGGTATCGAAACAAATTTGGTTATCACTTCTCGACCAGCAACTTGAACCGGAACTGTAAACGTCTCAGTGTCTACCATCTTAGGTTGACCATCAGCGAGAACTAGGTTAAGTTGAGCAGCAGTGCTTGGGCACTGAATCGATTTGAAGTAGTTGTGAAGTTTGTGACCAGCTATACTGCAACTTGCGCCGGAATCGACGTAGGCTAGGCCCGTCAGACCTAAAACACTTATACATATTAATGGTCTACTGAATTGCTCACCAAAATCACTGGATAGCACTTCCAGGTTGGCTGAATTGACGTTATGTGCTGAAGAATTATTCAGATGCGATCGTTGCGGACAATTTGATCGTACATGACCAGGTTGGCGACATCCATAGCAGATGGGTTGATTGACCTGGTTAGTTGGAAAAGTTGACACGACTTCCCTCGTAATGGGCGGTTTTGCTCCTGAAGCTTCAGTGCTGTTGGCAAATTTTCGACATTCCAATTTCACATGTCCGAAGTTTTTGCAGAAATCGCAGCGCGGTTGTTGCTTGGATGGTTTATCGGCCTGGTTAGGTGGTCCTCCATTGGCTTGTGATTCACAAAAGTTGGATTCGATAGCTCGTGCCTTCGTAATCAGTTGAGTAAAGCTGTCAAACTGATCTGGCGGTAAGCGTTCGCGAATGCGATGATTTAATAGTCCGTAAATCATGTTCATCTTGTGTTTCTCATGTAGCACGGGAGTTGCCGGCAACTCAGCAAGCAATGCGCGAGCCTTGCTAACAAATACGTCTGTTGGTACACTTGCACTTTGTTCATGTGAAAAAAGTTCTCGGAATATTACATGAGGAGGCCTATTCTTACCAAATGCATGCTTCAATCCGGTTATTGCACTATCCCAATCGGTGTATAATGAAATGGATCCTTGTAGCCACGTAGCTGCAATGTTATCAAGTAACATGGGTAGTCCTTTGAGGGCATTTTCATTGATTATGTTTAAACAGTCTTTATACACCGTAATTGCGTTAATAAATGCGTTGACGTCCTCGTCTTTCTTACCCGAAAATCGCGATTTACACTCCGAAAAATTTCCATTGTTTGTATTTGTACGAGCGGCGGAATCTTCGAAGATCGATTTCATTCCATCAATCAACTCCTTCAAATTTTCTTGGCTCATTTGTATAGCCATTGTTGTTTGGTTTATCTTACTTGATTCGCTACTGGCGCAAGACTTTTTTGAGGTTAGCCTTGTGTTGTAGTTATGCATACGACGTCGCAAAGTACCGTTTCGACCCGTCGTAATAATGATATTTTCCGTTTGTCGGTTGCTATGCAGGTCGGCGCACAACAAGTATTTGATGCAAGATGGCTTCCTTTTCACCAAAGAAAGTTCTTGAAGAATGCAAAACAAAATCACACGATGATTCTGCCTTGAAGTGATCGATGCACAATCGCGACAAAAGTCGAAGCACTATGAAATAGTGAAAAACGAAAAGCAAGTATAGTCACAAAACTTGAATTTAGCAGTTTGCCAGACGAGCCACACGTTGGGACGCCATTTGTAATACACTTTTCCGAATTACAACCGAATACTGGCAAAACTGGGAG
>OY744563.1:143400-221700 GCA_963556235.1 Cryptophagus acutangulus
CGAACGTTTTGGTAATATAGACTTATATCTATGCCGGAGGATCTGTCATTTCCCCGTCCCGAAAATTTGTGTTAGCTGCATCATCAACAACTTGGGTAGCTGTGGTAGATCCAATTTCCAAGGGTTTAGCAGCCGGGCTCGATTCTTGGAAGTTGGCATACTGGTTACTTGATCGACTAAAATTGAAGCGTCGTACTATGACCCCTTTAGGCCAAAACTCTGCTTCTTTTAGTCGATCGTAAAATTCCTGACGAAATCCAAGTTTGAAGGATTTTGCTGCTCCTTTAACTGGCAGGGCCTGAATGACGTCCACGGCATTAACATTGGCTAGTTTAGATGTGATGTAGTTCTTTATGGTTTCAGTGTTAACCGTGCTAGCAACTTTACCCACATAGAGCCACATTCTTTTAGGGGCACTCTGGAAAGCGTCATCTGGTGCAACCGATGCAGTTCCTTGGGTCGAAGTTGTTTTCTTCTTACGCTTCACAACGGTTTGAAAGCCGTCGGAAACAACATTCGCGAATGATAATGGAGCGCCAGGCAAGACGGTCGAGGCAGCAGCGTGTGGCTGGTTCACTATGCTGGTATGCGAGCGTACCGATCTAGACTTAGTACCCGAGCTGGGTGTTGTGGCGGGAACAGCAGCATCCTTATCACGGATATTCGGAATTCCTAGCAAATTATTGTTATTCTTGTTAGAACAAATACCCTGTTTTACGGTGTTCAACTCATCTCGCAATAAATGCGTTTCACTAGTGAGTGCCTCAATTTTGTTCCCCATAGAAATAATTGTGCTGTGCATAACGTCTTGTTTGCTAATCATCTGTGAGATTAACACAACAAGATCGCCGATTAAATATTCTCCCTCGTCGGGATCTTTCCTCTTCCTATTAGGTAAGTACCTATTGATGACTGATACGACAGGTAAACCCGTCATTGTGTCATCAGAATTAGAATCATTGGATGAAAGTCCAGAACTGGCACTTGATTTAATAGAACCTTTTTGTTGCACACATTCCACTAAACATTCCGCACAACTCCAATTATTAACTTGACCTTTCACTTTCAATGCAGTGAAATCCTCCAAAGTAATATTTACACACTTAATGTGGAAAACTTGAGCACATTTCTTTGTACAGGTAATTGTATATTCGTATCGCGAAACTGGATTTACACATGACGAGCATTTGATCGCCATGTTAACAGTTCGAGGAGAAGACGTCGAATTCCCATGTTATACATTTATTGTAATTTTTCAGCCCTTTTATTGGATGTATTCTGTTGGGCTTTGTGGTTAATAAATAAATAAATAAATAAATAAATAAATAAATAAATAAATAAATAAATAAATAAATAAATAAATAAATAAATAAATAAATAAATAAATAAATAAATAAATAAATAAATAAATAAATAAATAAATAAATAAATAAATAAATAAATAAATAAATAAATAAATAAATAAATAAATAAATAAATAAATAAATAAATAAATAAATAAATAAATAAATAAATAAATAAATAAATAAATAAATAAATAAATAAATAAATAAATAAATAAATAAATAAATAAATAAATAAATAAATAAATAAATAAATAAATAAATAAATAAATAAATAAATAAATAAATAAATAAATAAATAAATAAATAAATAAATAAATAAATAAATAAATAAATAAATAAATAAATAAATAAATAAATAAATAAATAAATAAATAAATAAATAAATAAATAAATAAATAAATAAATAAATAAATAAATAAATAAATAAATAAATAAATAAATAAATAAATAAATAAATAAATAAATAAATAAATAAATAAATAAATAAATAAATAAATAAATAAATAAATAAATAAATAAATAAATAAATAAATAAATAAATAAATAAATAAATAAATAAATAAATAAATAAATAAATAAATAAATAAATAAATAAATAAATAAATAAATAAATAAATAAATAAATAAATAAATAAATAAATAAATAAATAAATAAATAAATAAATAAATAAATAAATAAATAAATAAATAAATAAATAAATAAATAAATAAATAAATAAATAAATAAATAAATAAATAAATAAATAAATAAATAAATAAATAAATAAATAAATAAATAAATAAATAAATAAATAAATAAATAAATAAATAAATAAATAAATAAATAAATAAATAAATAAATAAATAAATAAATAAATAAATAAATAAATAAATAAATAAATAAATAAATAAATAAATAAATAAATAAATAAATAAATAAATAAATAAATAAATAAATAAATAAATAAATAAATAAATAAATAAATAAATAAATAAATAAATAAATAAATAAATAAATAAATAAATAAATAAATAAATAAATAAATAAATAAATAAATAAATAAATAAATAAATAAATAAATAAATAAATAAATAAATAAATAAATAAATAAATAAATAAATAAATAAATAAATAAATAAATAAATAAATAAATAAATAAATAAATAAATAAATAAATAAATAAATAAATAAATAAATAAATAAATAAATAAATAAATAAATAAATAAATAAATAAATAAATAAATAAATAAATAAATAAATAAATAAATAAATAAATAAATAAATAAATAAATAAATAAATAAATAAATAAATAAATAAATAAATAAATAAATAAATAAATAAATAAATAAATAAATAAATAAATAAATAAATAAATAAATAAATAAATAAATAAATAAATAAATAAATAAATAAATAAATAAATAAATAAATAAATAAATAAATAAATAAATAAATAAATAAATAAATAAATAAATAAATAAATAAATAAATAAATAAATAAATAAATAAATAAATAAATAAATAAATAAATAAATAAATAAATAAATAAATAAATAAATAAATAAATAAATAAATAAATAAATAAATAAATAAATAAATAAATAAATAAATAAATAAATAAATAAATAAATAAATAAATAAATAAATAAATAAATAAATAAATAAATAAATAAATAAATAAATAAATAAATAAATAAATAAATAAATAAATAAATAAATAAATAAATAAATAAATAAATAAATAAATAAATAAATAAATAAATAAATAAATAAATAAATAAATAAATAAATAAATAAATAAATAAATAAATAAATAAATAAATAAATAAATAAATAAATAAATAAATAAATAAATAAATAAATAAATAAATAAATAAATAAATAAATAAATAAATAAATAAATAAATAAATAAATAAATAAATAAATAAATAAATAAATAAATAAATAAATAAATAAATAAATAAATAAATAAATAAATAAATAAATAAATAAATAAATAAATAAATAAATAAATAAATAAATAAATAAATAAATAAATAAATAAATAAATAAATAAATAAATAAATAAATAAATAAATAAATAAATAAATAAATAAATAAATAAATAAATAAATAAATAAATAAATAAATAAATAAATAAATAAATAAATAAATAAATAAATAAATAAATAAATAAATAAATAAATAAATAAATAAATAAATAAATAAATAAATAAATAAATAAATAAATAAATAAATAAATAAATAAATAAATAAATAAATAAATAAATAAATAAATAAATAAATAAATAAATAAATAAATAAATAAATAAATAAATAAATAAATAAATAAATAAATAAATAAATAAATAAATAAATAAATAAATAAATAAATAAATAAATAAATAAATAAATAAATAAATAAATAAATAAATAAATAAATAAATAAATAAATAAATAAATAAATAAATAAATAAATAAATAAATAAATAAATAAATAAATAAATAAATAAATAAATAAATAAATAAATAAATAAATAAATAAATAAATAAATAAATAAATAAATAAATAAATAAATAAATAAATAAATAAATAAATAAATAAATAAATAAATAAATAAATAAATAAATAAATAAATAAATAAATAAATAAATGTCGTATGCAATTGCACAAGAACTTGTTTTTTATCGGATATTTTTTTAGTTTATACGAAAACGAGGTTGCCTGGAAATTTGACGAATCAAGCTGCCATGATAGAAACACGAGTCCTTAGGACGAGCGTTTTTATCATGGCAGCTTGATGAGGCAAATTGCCAAAAAGAAACCTCGTTTGAGTAATAAAATAAAAAAATATCCGATATAAAAAACCAGTTCAAGTGCAATTTAACAAGACAATTTTGCGAATGAAAAAATCTAAATCAATCGACTCATTTTGTATTTTATGTTAATTAATAAAATTTGACAAGTATTGTCAGAATACTTTAATTTTTAAGTTTTGTGTGCTTGTAGTCATAGAGATAACGAGGTATCACATTTGTGACGCTAATTTTCCGGAATTTCTGAAAATTGCTCGGGCGCCAGTTTTTAGAGAGTTTGCTCTCGATTGGGTAGCGGATTCAGTCGGAGTAACAGTTAAAATTTGGAAACGCACACAGAAAACTCGGTTAAATAAACTTTATTACATAGAAATGAACGGTTTACAAATAATAATAATGCTCACGACAACGAGCGGAAAAACGGTTTTACAGAACAGAACGGCTATTTTACTTTGGTGAAAGTGTGGTCTCTAATTCGGACTATTGTCGTTATTTAAATTAAATGGCGGCGTGCACCAGGAATAGCTGGGATTCGTTAGAAACGTGTTCGCTAGAAAATTTGGCGGTTTGCACTCGAGCCAAAAGATCAGAAACTGTCTCGTAGAACCCAGCCACCAATTACGTGACACGCTAAGCCTAAACGAGGTCGACGGAAAATTGCCGGTTTGCACTCGACCCAATCCCCAGAAGACCTTTGTGCAGAAAACTGCGGTACCGGAATGACAAAAACACAAGAGACTTGCACCAAAATAGAATTAACAAAGACTTACTGCATAATTTATTGAAGTTGTTGGAAAAAACGGTTCGAACTAATATTGCGCGATAGTACTGGATTGTTTCAGTGGCACAGGAAAAGAGAGTGAAATAATGAGCTCCTGACCTATTTATTGAATAAAATACATGCAAAAACTCATTGTTCTTCGGTGGATGAGAAGGAGAAACCGATCCCATACTTCTGGTGCCGAATCTGCTACCCCAAATTCGAAGACAATTCGAATTTCCGCGCGAACAAATACAACCGACACTGGCGCACATTTAAACACAAAATTACCCATGATGCACTATTTAACTGCACTTCCGCGGTAGCACACGTTGTAAACAATCCCATTAACCTCTGCAGTGCACATACGTTAGGATGTTGTTCCAAACCTCATTACGAAACGAAGAAATTCCAATTGTTTCGACCAGAACTTGCTTCAGATAAAACAAACGAATAAATCGATGCAATATTTGAAAGTCGGTTTAATTACTACAGCTAATTAAAAGCGATTCGGATTCGGTCGATTAACGCGTAGTTTAAACGCAACAGCTGACTCGTGAACCGACCGGTTCATACAGTTGACAGTTCAAACGTAAACAAAACGAGGCAGTTAGGTCGGCAGTTAAGTGTAGTGGTAAGTGCAAGGAAAGTGCAACAAAACGATGTGGACGCCGCCCAACTCCTGCAGGAAACACCCTCTAATGGGGTAAGTATGGTAACATAGTCGTTTGTAGCAGTGATTCGCACCTAACCTCAAACATTTTAGGTGTTTGCGGGAATCCACCTCGATACAATTCCTCGGGCCTTCGTACGGATTTGTCATAAATATGGGCTAAGACAGGCAGCCCTACCAGTTACGGTGAGTATGTAAAGTAGTGGTACCGTGGTAAAACCTAATTTAAGTGTTTGTTTCAGGGAAAACAGCGCAAAGACCGGCGTAACGAAAACGCTTCGTTACATCCCCCTCTTACTTCGGAAAACAAAAACAAGCGAGAATCTATCCAAGGAAAAACTTAAGGAAACATCATAAAGCGGTGTTCGGAAAAAAACAAAATAAATGTAATAGATTCTATAAGCCCCAAATTTATTAAACGGCACCCCCTAATAACAACGGTAAATAAAAACAAAATAATAACAACTTCTAACTTTATCGGTCAACTAAATCTAAGTAAACAACGGTAAATCAAAAAAAATAATAACAACTTCTAACTTTATCGGTCAACTAAACTAAGTAAATAACGGTAAATCAAAAAAATAATAACAACTTCTAACTTTATCGGTCAACTAAACTAAGTAAATAACGGTAAATCAATCGGATTTGCGGCTCGACTATTCGTACCACACGGTAAACGGATAGCACCGACACTTGCTAGACAACATTCCCCGACGCCCACACTTCGAGCAGAAGACTATCGGCGGGGCGGTACAATGCGTACGTCGGTGGCCTATCTCCCCGCATCGCCAGCAGAGGTCGGACCGATCCACGGGCAACGGAGTTTGCTCAAAACAAAGCTTCTGGCGGTGCATCAGACAGCTTACGTCCCGAGGAGGAAAACCCATCACCTTCAGGGCGATGGCGATTTCCCGAAACTGCGCCGGCTTGGCGTCTGGAAACGATACGTAATACCGTGGAAGCTGGCAAGCCGTAGGGGTTCGTGTATGGCACAGCAGTCGCCACAGGGTCTGATGCGCCGGCGGGAAATCCGGTGGAGCATATCTCCGTGAATGGAGATACTCCGGTGTGTACGGCGGAGACTTTGGTCGGAACACCCCGTCGATTGGGGCTGGAACTGACTCGGGGTTGTCCAGGTACCTCCAGTACTCCGGATAGGTATGTCCGTCTACCTCGGCTATCCCTGTGGGCTTTGGAAGGCGGAAATCAAACTCTGTTTTAGGTTTGGCGGGACCAGTGGGTTGCGGTGGCGTGGCAGCGGGTGACGCTGTAGAAGGACCAGGCTCGGGGCTTCCTGATTCCACGTTGGTTTTGGCGGCCCTTTCCCCATCCGAGGAAAGGGACTCCAAGTCAGGGGAGTCCAACGTCAGGATGTCCTCGGCCTCATGATAATTATCCCCGGAAGTCCTGAAACAAAACAATGAAACATAGACTACCTTGGAGAAAAATCTTTATCGGGAAAAAGACGGACACAGAACATACGGATACGGCCACAACAAGCACAAATACGGTTTCAAACACCTTATGTCGGATACCCCGGAACGGAAAAAGTGCGACGCCTTCCGGTGGCGTCACGGAAGCGGCAGCGATACGGCTGATGCCGCGGACATCCAACGGGACGTAACCGTAAGGCGGCAGACAACATCTCTGGCGACCAGGGCTGTGGCGTGTCCGCGCAGAGCTGCAGCAGGTCCTTACGGGTGGGAACCCAGATGTCCGGGGACGGTACATCGTCAGCCACCTCTTCCATCGGGGTCTCCTCGTCCCTTTCTTCCGGGACCGGAGAGTTCAGAGGGGTTACCATCGAAAAAATGTCCTCAATGGTTCCTCCCTCCCCGGTTTCCTTGTCGGCCTCGGCGGACAGGAGGACGTCCTGGAGGATAATAATCCGGGGCGACTCCTCTTGGCGACAACGCGGTACGGGGATTGCGTTCACCCCATCCGGTTCGTCCCTAAACAGAACCTGCAGACGGTGGGCCATAGGCTCAGCTTTTGGGTCCCGGACCACCTGTACCCGGAGTGTTTGCCGCGTGCTTGGCGGATAAACCGGCGGTTGCGGAGCCCGGCCCAAATAACGCCCAATGTCGTGGACCGGAAGGAAACGTCCCCGTAACGGATGGCGTCTTTTAGGAGTTGCGGAAAATGTTGCCCTGAAACAAAGTGGGTTTGGATCATTAGCTAGTCCGAGCTATTGACCGCGGGTTTAAGGTCTTTCACATGTACACGAGGCAACCGTTTGCCTTGGGCATCTTTAAGGGAGTAGACAACAGGAGACCAAACTTTCACCACGGTGTAAGGACCGGAATATTTAGGAGCAAGCTTGGCGGTAAAACCCTGATGAGCATCGGACAGGTGATGTTCTCTTTTCATCACTTGATCACCTACATGACAACGCCAGTCCCTTCGGCGAAGGTTGTAGTTGCGACTCTGCTGGGTAAACGCCCGATCAAGATTAAGGCGCACTAACTTGAACACATCTTGTAACTCGGCCAGGCGCCGAGTGTGCGGAAGCACATTTGGTTCGGTAACGTCGGCGGCATCTTCTTCCTCGTTAACAGGTGCAAGAGCTCGGTGTAACGCATGGGGCAAATTTAACTCTCTAAAAACCGGTGGAGTCTTGCTTCGCACTATTTATGGCCATCATCAACGACGGTAATTGCTGATCCCACTTCCGGTGTTCCTGGTTGCAAAACTGGGCAATCATAGTTTTCAGGGTACGGTTCGCCCGTTCCACGGGATTGGCTTGCGGTGTATACGGAGGAGTAAAACGATGACGGATTTCCAAGTCTTTTAGCAGCGTCCTGAACGTCTTACTGTTAAACTGGGTGCCGTTATCGCTGATGACCATATCCGGGCATCCGAAACGGGTGATAACTTCGTCAAACAAAGCTTTGGCGACGTTACCGGCAGTAGCTTTAGCCAACGGTTTACAATGAACCCACTTAGAAAAACGGTCTTGAAACACGACTAGACATGTGTTTCCCTTTGAAGATTTCGGCAAGGGTCCGACTAAATCGGTACTAATAGTTTCCCAAGGACGGTACACGACGGAGGGTTGCATTTTTCCGGCGGTGGCTTGCTGTTGGGCTTTAAATCTCTGGCAGGTAACACAGCCACGGACGTATTTCGTAACATCACGAAACATTCCCGGCCAGTAATAAAATTGTGATATCCTGCAGATCCTTTTCGATATACCCAAATGACCCGCGGTTGGTTGGTCGTGTGCTTCTAAGAGAACTGCTTTGCGTCGCGGTGTAGGAACGCAAAGTTTCCATGGCTCAGTAAATTCGGTTTCTTTGAGATCAGTGTGATCCCAGAAATGACGGTACAAACGGTTGTTACGGATCTGATAGTCGGGAAAAGAAACGGGATCTTTTTGTACTTCCTTTATTTTTCGGTCGTACCAATTACAGCCTTCTTCAACATCCACGGTTCACAGCTCACCGGCATCTTCTTCAAATGAAGCATGCGGCAACGGTTGTCGGGATAAGGCGTCTGCCATCCGGTTCAAAACGCCCTTACGGAATTGGATGTCAAAGTCATACTGCTGCAAGAAAACGCTCCATCTTGCAAGGCGACCAGTCGGACTTTTAATAGAATGTAACCATCTTAAAGACTGGTGATCGGTGACAACGGTAAACGGATACAGTTCGAGGTACGGTCGCATCTTTTCTATGCCGTACACGATGGCCAAACACTCTTTCTCGGTTACGGAGTAGTTTTTCTCGGCGGGAGACAGAGTACGGCTGGCGTAAGCAATTACGCGGTCATGGCCCTCGACTTTCTGGGTCAATGCGGCTCCAAGACCATAGTCGGATGCATCGGTTTGTAACGTGAATCTCTTAGAAAAATCCGGACAAGCTAACACCGGAGCTTCGGTGAGTGCGGTCTTCAGGGAGAGAAACGCACTCTGATGGGATTCGTCCCAGATCCAACGTTGACCTTTACAAAGGAGCTTATTGAGCGGTGAGACCAGTTTTGAAAAATTCGAAATAAATCGACGGTACCAAGAAGCAACACCTAGAAAACTCCGCAATGTTTTAACATTGATTGGCGGCTTAATTTCTAAGATGGATGCGAATTTGTCGGGGTCGGTGTGAATACCTTCGGCGGTAACTACATGACCAAGGTACGTCAGAGATTTTCGGCAGAACTGACACTTATCGGAATTTAACTTTAAGTTGGCCAGTCTAAGACGACGGAAAACTTCCCGGATATTTTCCAGGTGCTCCTGGAACGTTTTGCCAAGGATGATTATATCGTCCAAATAGGCAAAGGCATGTGGCTCCATTTCGGGGCCAATTATCCGGTCCAGGAGACGCTGAAAAGTTGCAGGTGCGGAATGTAATCCAAACGGCATTACTTTAAATTGGAATAAACCTTTTCCGGCGGCGGTAAAGGCGGTAATTGGCTTACTTTCGGGAGACAGTGGAATCTGCCAGTAACCCTGTTTTAGATCCAGTGTAGTGATATAGCGGGCTCCACGTAATTTGTCCAGGATGGCGTTAATGTACGGTAACGGATAAGCATCCTTCCTGGTCACATCGTTGACTTTTCGGAAATCTATGCAAAACCTCGGTTTACCATCCTTTTTGCGGACAATTACAATGGGTGAACTCCACGGACTATTCGAAGGCTCAATTACTCCCTCCGCCAACATTCGATCAACTTCCTCGTATACAATCTGCTGCATACGAGGATTTTGGGATCGGTATCTTTGCTTAATCGGCGTCTTGTCGATTAAGCTGATACTATGCTGTGCTAGAGTAGTTGGACCTTCTAGCCGCGTAAATCCTGCTAGTTCGGAGTCAAGAAACGCGGTGAGTTGAATTTGCTCAGCAGACGTCAACTGTTCGGACAAAAATGCAACGGATTTGGGGTGAGAAGACTCGCTCACCGCAATTTCGGCAGTATCAGGTGCGGGAAAATAAACTTTATTATTTACAATATCTACGGTCACTTGAAATTTCTTTAAAAGATCCATCCCTAGCACTACGTCGGCGACAAGCGACGGCAAACACCAAAATCTTTCGACGGAAGCGGTATTTCCAAAACGGACTTCAAAATTTACCATCCTAACGGTTTGGGTGGAAGACCCATAGGCTAGCCGGGTGTTGCAACGCACGTCCTCAATTTTAACAGTGGGAAAAGCGTTGATTACGGAGGAACCTATGTAGGAAACCATAGCTCCGGTATCTACTAAAGCGGTGAAAATTTTACGGTCTAGGGAAATTGGGATGAATAAACGGTCGTCGGTGCTAATACCACAAAATGAGGCCTCGTCGGATGACAACTGTTGTGGCCTCGTCATCCAACAGTTGCCACTCAGTTTCCCGAGCGGTTTCCACAAGGACAATCCCTGGAATACACACCTTCCGTCTTATAACGGGAACAGAAAATCTTTTGCGGATTGCGACACTCATTGCGACGATGTCCCGTCTCGCCGCAACGGAAGCAGATTTCGGGAGGGCGGTCAAATGGGGTTCGGGGTGAATCGAACCGAGACGGACTAGAAATGGGATTAACTCTTGATTGGGGCGGCGTGGGCGGTAAAGGACTTCTTATCGGTGACGGCGGTTGCGTCAGATCCATATTAAAACGGACATTAAGCGGCGCCCTCGAATATGCTCAGGCAGATGGTTCGCGGGAGCGATTAGTGGCCGCGTCCTGAGCTATTCGCTCCTGGACCACTTCCTGCTCACGCATTCGGAGGAGCAATTCGTCGGTGGTATGGCAATCGGCACGGCGAATATTCTGCATGAATATCGGCCGCATGTTCCGGTAGCACAAATCAAGCTCCTGTTCCTCGGTTATTCCACCCACTCGACGGATAAGGGTACGCAGTTCAATAATATACCTTACCGCCTTTTCATGAGTACCCTGGACACGGTTGCGGACGGCTTCCCAGGCTAGGTGTGCATGATCCGGGGGTAGAAAACACCCATGAAATGCTTGACGGAAATTTTCATACGTACCCCGGTTCAACTGTCCCAAATGAAACCACGGAGTGCTTGATCCCGTAATAAATGCGGCATTCCCCTCAGTAATTGGTTTTCGCAGAAACCATACATCTCTCGGAGCTCGTCGATTCGCTCTAGGAACGCCAGCGGATCGGACTCGCCATTAAACAAAACATTCCACCGTCTAATGGTGTCCATCGCAGCTAAATCGGCAGGGGCGAACGCGGTGGTTGAGGACGGAAAAACCGGGCTGAAAACCGGTCGCGGAGTTGTTCGCTTTAATGGTACATTTAACGAGAAAAGTGAAGGCGGCGGTATACTAGTTACAAAGGTGGTAGGCGGCGGTAACTGAGGCGGTTCCGGCGGCACCGAACCCAGGAACTGCATTAAACGGATTCTTAGAGCCAGTACTTTTCCATCGGACGGCAAATTCCTCGCTTCGAGCTCAGAAATTAGCTCGGATTTTCGTAGCTTATGAACCCAGGATAACTGCCTTTCTTCAACTTCACCTTCGGATGGAGCGGGCGAAGTGGGTCTTTCGGCGCCACTCAGCTGAGCATCGTTTGAAACATTTCCCTCGTGCTCGGGTATTTTGTCGAACGTAATTAGTTGTGAACACAAATTAAATAAAAGTAATATAACACACCAAAAAGAAAATACTTACTTCTCTTCGCACTTCTTTAACCCAGAACAAACTTAAAGTACTTAATCGGATTTATAATTTTTTATTTCGGACAAATAATAAATTGCTAAATACTTAAAAAAAACGGTTCCTAAATTTAGCATTTTATAAACGAAACGGGCCCGGAAAAATTATTGAAAAATTAAAAACAAAATAACGGTCCCTGCTCGGGCGCCAATTTGTGACGCTAATTTTCCGGAATTTCTGAAAATTGCTCGGGCGCCAGTTTTTAGCGAGTTTGCTCTCGATTGGGTAGCGGATTCAGTCGGAGTCACAGGTAAAATTTGGAAACGCACACAGAAAACTCGGTTAAATAAACTTTATTACATAGAAATGAACGGTTTACAAATAATAATAATGCTCACGACAACGAGCGGAAAAACGGTTTTACAGAACAGAACGGCTATTTTACTTTGGTGAAAGTGTGGTCTCTAATTCGGACTATTGTCGTTATTTAAATCAAACGGCGGCGTGCACCAGGAATAGCTGGGATTCGTTAGAAACGTGTTCGCTAGAAAATTTGGCGGTTTGCACTCGAGCCAAAAGATCAGAAACTGTCTCGTAGAACCCAGCCACCAATTACGTGACACGCTAAGCCTAAACGAGGTCGACGGAAAATTGCCGGTTTGCACTCGACCCAATCCCCAGAAGACCTTTGTGCAGAAAACTGCGGTAACGGAATGACAAAAACACAAGAGACTTGCACCAAAATAGAATTAACAAAGACTTACTGCATAATTTATTGAAGTTGTTGGAAAAAACGGTTCGAACTAATATTGCGCGATAGTACTGGATTGCTTCAGTGGCACAGGAAAAGAGAGTGAAATAATGAGCTCCTGACCTATTTATTGAATAAAATACATGCAAAAACTCATTGTTCTTCGGTGGATGAGAAGGAGAAACCGATCCCAAACTTCTGGTGCCGAATCTGCTACCCCAAATTCGAAGACAATTCGAATTTCCGCGCGAACAAACACAACCGACACTGGCGCACATTTAAACACAAAATTACCCATGATGCACTATTTAACCGCACTTCCGCGGTAGCACACGGTGTAAACAATCCCATTAACCTCTGCGGTGCACATACGTCAGGATGTTGTTCCAAACCTCATTACGAAACGAAGAAATTCCAATTGTCTCGACCAGAACTTGCTTCAGACAAAACAAACGGATAAATCGATGCAATATTTGAAAGTCGGTTTAATTACTACAGCTAATTAAAAGCGATTCGGATTCGGTCGATTAACGCGTAGTTTAAACGCAACAGCTGACTCGTGAACCGACCGGTGCATACAGTTGACAGTTCAAACGTAAACAAAACGAGGCAGTTAGGTCGGCAGTTAAGTGTAGTGGTAAGTGCAAGGAAAGTGCAACAAAACGATGTGGACGCCGCCCAACTCCTGCAGGAAACACCCTCTAATGGGCTAAGTATGGTAACATAGTCGTTTGTAGCAGTGATTCGCACCTAACCTCAAACATTTTAGGTGTTTGCGGGAATCCACCTCGAAACAATTCCTCGGGCCTTCGTACGGATTTGTCATAAATATGGGCTAAGACAGGCAGCCCTACCAGTTACGGTGAGTATGTAAAGTAGTGGTACCGTAGTAAAACCTAATTTAAGTGTTTGTTTCAGGGAAAACAGCGCAAAGACCGGCGTAACGAAAACGCTTCGTTACAATATTCACTAAATATCCACTAAAAATTTTGTTTCATTTTATCCGCTCATACATCGACAAAAACCGAGAAAAACATTGACTCATATGTCATAATATATACATGAGTAAAATTGTCAACAGTAATACTACAAGACCGGCTATTTTTTTTTTTTTTTATTAATTTATCAAGAAAGCTTGCATTTTAATAATTTAAACGAGAACTTATCAAGCATTAATAATCTGATTAAAGCCTGAGAGCTTTAGCTCGAGGGCTTTAATCTTTGATTAATAATGTTTGATAAGTTCGAGTTAAATTATTTAAAAATGCAAGATTTGAGATAAATTATAAAAAAAATAGCCGATATTGTAAAGGTCGAGTGGTATTTAGAAAGATTATTTATTGAATGAAAATTTTGATCGCTTCTCAATTGCTTTTCAATTGCTTTTGCAGTAAAATTATAACATGTAAAACTGTCAAAATTAAATTCGCGTCGCCTACTTAAAATTTAAAAATGTCACGTGATCGGATATTGCTACCGATTAAAATACTCGCTGATATTCCAGCTAACGCATACCTCATCCCGCAGTAAACACACATGAAATAAATAATCAACGTTATTTGATAAATATATTTTATACGTATATAAAACGAATTTGTATATAAAGCATTTTTTGTTAACAATTGGTTGGAAAAAACTTAAACAGAAACGTTATATTTATTCAATTATAAATCGTGGCTAATACATTTATTTACAACGTTACTGGATATTGGTTTATTATACGTACCAAAAACGTATACACGTATCTAGATATCAATTGGTTATGAATACACCGTATACAATACGTTGGCTATTTATCGTTATAATAACGTTAGTAAATATATCTAAAAATAACCTATATAATGCAATATTGTAACATTTATGTGGTTGCAGATATGTATATAAACTACGTTGGGTTGAAAGAACGTTTTCAGTATACGTTGTCAAATTCAACTAAAAACGTTGTATCAACAAATCATACCATTTTATCACGTTTATTCTACATGTAGGTGTTTATTGGGATGGGACTCGCGGTTAATTTCTAGCTCCTATAGAGCTGAAGGGATGTACGGGGGTATGGCCATATATGTAAGAAATAATGTGAAAGCTAAGTCGCGGTGTGATGTTAATCAATTGTCAATTTAAAATCATATAGAATGTTCTTCGTCTGAAATTTATATATAGAGAATTGTAATTTTTTGGTAATTTCAATATATAGACCCTCTAGGGGGGATTTGGCCATTTTTCTAAATTCTATACAGAGAATTCTCTATTGTGTCAAAACAAAATTAGAACAGTTTTTCCCCTGAAGGGTAAAAAAACTGATATTTTGAGTTTTGCTGAAGCTTGACCCATATGAGATATCGTCCTGTACTTTCGTCTGTCAAAGCGTGCTCAGTCCACCCGAAATTAGCCGAATCGGCGTCCTCGGGCCTCAGATGACGCGCAGCCTGCGCACCACCACAATAATCCGGCTAGTGCCTATGCTTAATCAGTACCGATTCAAGCCGGCAAGGACTTAACTCCATGGTTCAAGCTTCAGCAAGACTCGAAATACCAGTTTTTTTACCCTTCGGGGGAAAAACTGTTCTATTTCAAGTCTGTGCTTTCGCTTGACCCTGTAATAACGCGGGATTTGGGGTATTAAATAATACTCAAAGTTCCCCTTTTCTGACTTAACTTTATTTAACTTCTGCACTCATGTGCAATCTCGAATCGGGACGTCTCCTCGATTTGACGTTCTTAATTAGACTAACTATAAAATATACCCTTTTAATCGAAGATGTTCTAAACTGCTTATAGTTCAGTTTTAGCTATTGCCAATAATACTAATCATCGTTTTAAGTGCATCGAACTATAGAATTGCTTAGATAGCTAAGTAATGTAACACAATACTTTATTTCCCATTATAATTGATTAGTATCAATTAATTCTATTATTTTCCATTACTTAGCTATGATTTACCTTACACCTTCCCCGAAAAGCAACAAAAAAAACATACGTTTAAAATATGTTTTTTTTTTACATATAATACACCCTTACATGTAAAACATATGAATAATTATTATGAACTACCACTTAAGTTGTCTGTTCACTAAAACTTCACTCACCTTAAAATTAAATTACTTTTATTAACATTGAAATTGAACTATTTAACGAATACTAACAATAATATTTTTTAACGCGATTTTTATGTACTAACACATTCTTATTATTTATACTTAAAACAATATTAGGTGTTTGGTCTTCAACCACTTTATAAGGCCCTTTGAATAGAGGGTCTAATTTGCTTTTAATAGTGTTCTGTAACATGACAAGTTCATCGGGTTTGTATGTTACAGGGTTGATATTGTTGTCATAAACAACTTTTTTTTTATCTTTTGATTTTTGTAAGTTATGTCTTGCATCATTACTCGCTTGTTGTAGTCTATATTTTAATTCGAGAGGATAGTTATCGAAAGTGTAAAGCGGATCCATTTGATCGTCTACGCTAGAGGGTAGTCTAGCTTTTTTACCAAAAACTAGTTCATATGGTGTGTATTGAGTTGACGTGTGTACTGTTGTGTTGTATGAAAAACATCAAAACGGTAACCACGAACTCCACGTATTTCCGTGCTGGGCGATTTGTATTCGTAAATACGCACCTAGATTTTTGTGCGAGTTTTCGAGCGAACCTAACATTTAATGGTGGTAAGCTGTTGATGCTAATTGTTGGATATGTAATAACTTACATGTTTCCTTAAATGTTGAAGCTAGAAACTCCCTGATCAGTACCCTGATCAGTGACAATATCAGCAGGTATTCCATATCGTAGAATGAAATTATCTACAAAGGATCGAGCCACAGTTGCAGCCTCTTTATTTTCTAGAGGGTAAGTCTCAACAAACTTTGATAATTCACATTGAATAGTCAAAACGTATCGGTTGTTTTGTGAATCTATTTCTAGTTGACCCACGAGATCCAAAAATATTTTTTGAAAAGCCGATGTTGCCGTAGTGATTATAGTTAGTGGTTCTACATGCGGTGTGGAATGTTTGTACCTCTGGCAATCGTCACATTTTTGTACAAATTTTTCGACGTCTCTGCGAAGACCGCCCCAAAAATAGTACTTCTTAATATTGTTGCACATACGGTTTATGCCCGCGTGTCCGCCCGTAGGTAATAAGTGAAAATCATTTAAAATCAATTGCCTCGTAGGCAAATCACGAATATTGGACACATTAGCTAATATTGATATTTTAACATTACTTGATTGAAAATCATTAGAAAAGTTGGACAGTTGTGTTAAAATGAATGCGCATTCGTCTTTAAGTAAAATAATTTCCGGAATTTTATATTTGATACATATTGATTTCAGGCCTCTCAACGTTGTCCTAAGTACCGACGTTGATCGAGAATCCTGTTTATAATATATCATTTGCAACGTTGCATCGTAAATCAAATTATCGTTATAATATTCATACTGTTTCTTTTGTAATAGATTAACAAATTCTTTTATCAGAATTGGACGCAACTCAATTGCGTTCTCCGGCCTTTTCAGTACTTCAACCAATTCAGGGTGATTAATCCTGTCTTGGGAAGATTGCTTCACAGGCTCTTTGCTATTTTCTTCCAGTAAAACTTTCCTTGTGCTCGCTCTAGTAAGAAAATTCACAGTTGCGTCAACTGTAGCAGCCATGTTACGAAGGTCATTAGAAGATAGTGTAATACGAGACAGTGCACCCCCGGCGACATTGTCTTATTTTTTAAATACTGAATGGTAAAATCGTATTCTTCTAAACAAGCGAAATTTGATAAGTCTACTAGAAGGGTTTGTCATGCCAAATAGATAAACTAGTGGCCTATGGTCCGTATATATATATTAAATTGTCTCCCGAAAAGATATGGCCTGAAATGTTTAACTGCCCAGACAATACCTAGCAGCTCCTTTTCAATAGTACAGTAATTTTTTCGGCCTTACTCAAAGCGCGGCTCGCGTACGCTACTGGTCGGTCATCATTGTTTGCCAGTACTGCACCAATAGCAAGTCCCGACGCGTCCGTTGTTAATTTAAAGGTATTATTAGCAGAAAAATCAGGGTATTGTAATATAGGCGGATGTATTAGAGCATTTTTTAATTCTTCAAAAGCGCGTTGACAAGTGTCAGTCCACTCAAACAAAACATTTTTCTTAGATAGATGGTTTAATGGTGCGGCTATTTTCGCGAAGTTTCGAATAAAACGTCGATAGTAATTAAGAAAAGCAACAAATCTTTTAGTAGCATTAGCGTCCGTTGGTACTGGATATTGCCGTATTGCTGTAATTTTGGCGGGATCAGGAGAAACACCCGACGCCGAAATTATATGTCCTAGATATAAAATATCCTTACGTAGAAAATTGCATTTATTAGAAATTACTTTTAAATTTACCGTGCGAAGTCTATCAAACACTTTAGTTAAATTCCTATTATGAATAGATAAATTATTACCAAATACTATCAAGTCATCTAAATATACAAAGCAACTTTCGTAATTTAATCCTGACATCGCGATAGTCATTACCCGAGAAAAGGCGCTGGGACTAATTTTTAATCCCATAGGTAACCTGGTCAATTGGTATTGACCCCTGTCTGTAGTGAAGGCTGTATACTGTCTACTGGCTGGGTCTAGTTCTACTTGATAATACCCTTGTGACAAGTCTAGATGCGAAAAATACATCGCACCTGACAAAGAATCTAATATATAAGTGATGCAAGGAAGTGGAAACTTATCATCTTGTATTCGCTGATTCAATAAGCGATAGTCAATAACAAGTCTCCATTTTTTCTCACCATTTTTATCAGCTTTTTTGGGAACCACTAAAAGAGGTGCGGACCATTCAGCCCTCGCTGGCTCAATTATGCCATTGTCGAGCATTTGATTTACTTGTTTATGAATCTCCGCTTTTTGTGATTGTGGTAACCGATATGGTTTTACATAAGCAGGGATCGCTTACTCTTTTAAATGAATGTTTTGTTTATAAATATTTGTCACGGTCAGTGGGTCATCGCCTAAATGAAAAAGTCAGCAAATTTAGCGCAGATATGTTCAACTGCATTCTTTTCTTCTCTGTTTAAATGTGTCATACTTAGTAATTCGAGTACTTTTTTTACGCGACCTACCGATGAATCATGAGTTCTTGGAAACGTATACATCTCGTAATTGTCTAGTTTTGTAATGTTAGGCGAAAATTTTTTTAACGTAACGTCTTCGTCCCGAACATTTAAAATTCGAACAGGCACAACGTTATCTTGTGGCCTAACTAGGGTGCTAGCGACAAAAACACCCTCTGGTAACTGATCTGAAATTACTACACAATCCCTATCTGTATTCACCTTCCAATATTTTATGACCTCGCACCTTGCTGGAATATAAGTATTGATGTTTTGTCTTGATTCAATTGGTACTACAATTTCTTGATTATTTAACCAAAAAGTGAAATTAAATGTATCAAAATTAATATTTGCGCTATGTTTTTGAAAAAAATCTGAACCTAGAACACCATCACAGCTGAGCCACATGAAACCGTTGACCCGGCTAAACCATTTATTTTAATCGTTTTTGATGAGTTGACAAGTTCATCCTGATGTAAAAATTTAGAAAAAAAATACTAACTGCGGCTCCTGTGTCTAATAAAAGTAACAATTCTTTATGGTTATAACAGATACGAATGAAATTTAGACCGTTTAAATTCAAAACTTCTACTTTCTCCTTTTTTGGTATATTGTTATTGGGCACGAAAAAACGTTTCACCCGAAGTTGGTGAATCGTTCCCTGCATTTTCCATTGGGTATTCAGTTTCTTCAATTTTATTCATAAACACATTTTGCTGTCTATTAAACTGAGTGCGTGGATTAATACTTTGGTAACTTTGGTTAGAACGGGAGTTAGTATATCGGGAATTACTATTATTTCGGTAGCTATTATTATAATCGCGATTATTAAAATTCTGGCGTTGATTACCCCGAACATGACGGCGATTTTGTTGCGTGTTTTCACGTTGAGAATTGTTATAGCTATTGTAATAGTTTGATTGCCTTTCGTTATTTGGCCGTCTGTTAAAGGCTCCACTATTTCGGCCTCCTCTGTCATTTTGTGGGTTTGAATAGCTACGACCTCTTTGAAAAGAATTTCGTCCCTGTAAATGAAAGACCGGAGCTGTTGTGGAGTCATAGTCAGGCACTGAAGCCTCTTTAGCCCCATCAATAGCATCTCTAAGTTTTTCGAACCGCCCGGCTTTAACAATAGTTCGCAAATCTGCATTTCTTAACCCGTTTGCAAATCCGTTGATTGCCAATTTTTCGTTAGTTTCGCGCAAAATTTCTAAAGCCCCATTTAATTAATTAATTGGGGCTTTAGAAATTTTTATTTCATCCACCAAGTCGCTGAAACCTGAAGCTGCTGGCGAGGGCATCTCATTCTTTCATATGTTTGACAGAGGTGATGATGCTGACACGTTGATGTCCTTCCACAATGAAGATGCTGGAGACCATTTTCTGGAGCAATGTTAGGCTATGGTGACGATTGGCAGCGTTTTTATAATTTTTCTGTAAAACGTGCAATTTCCCTTCTAATTTTGTAGTATTTGTACATTTGTTGTAGACAAAATAGAGTAACACCAACACTGCCGCAACTAAGTTGGCTCCCCATATTGAGATAAAAAAAAAACTTCACAACACTTGGGTAAATCCTGGCAAGATCGCCATGTAATACGCGGGATTTGGGGTATTAAATAATACTCAAAGTTTCCCTTTTCTGACTTAACTTTATTTAACTTCTGCACTCATGTGCAATCTCGAATCGGGACGTCGCCTCGATTTGACGTTCTTAATTAGACTAACTTTAAAATATACCCTTTTAGTCGAAGGTGTTCTAAACTGCTTATAGTTCAGTTTTAGCTATTGCCAATAATACTAATCATTGTTTTAAGTGCATCGAACTATAGAATTGCTTAGATAGCTAAGTAATATAACACCATAGTCTATTTCCTATTATAATTGATTAGTATCAATTAATTCTATTATTTTCCATTACTTAGCTATGATTTACCTTATAACCCATATGAGAAGTGTTTGATTTCTGCCGGGATATATACATAAGCGAACTGTGAAAATAGTAATAACAACAATAATTAAGGGAGAAAATCTAATATTAAAACTATTTATTTTAAATAAATCATTTGTAACACAACTATTACATGAAAATAACTTAAAAAATACAGTATCCAAACTCAACAATATTTACATAAACTGAAATATGAATAACCAAAATGTCGTTTTCGTCAGCCGCTTGAAAATGATTTAATTCAGATTTGACTGGAACCCATTTCATTATTTCTTTGCAGTAATGCCTAAAGAATGTCTTATCATTTTCCAGTTGGATTGTTTTAAAATCAAGTCAATTGGGGTATCTTTAGAAAATCTAGAGGAGGAAACTGCCGCTCTACAGCTTCCAGGCAAAGCCGGAATACCCGCTTTCTTTAAATCTGAGCGTACCCATCCAGCAAACTGTTCTTGATGCAGGTTTTACCTTATCTCTGGTTGTAATAAACAACGCACTTACATCCTTATCCAAGTGACAATATTATGCATAATAGGAGAAGATATATGCATAACAGGAGAAGATACTGCAGATCAACGCCTGAGTCACCTGAACAACAAGAAGACGCAAATGAGATATGGAAAGTAATCCGGAAGAAACTGAAAGCAGCCATTCTGAACGCCAAAAAAGCCTGCTGGGAAAAGGTCTGCCAAGAAGTAGACAATAACGTATGGGGGGAAGGTTACAAAATAGTAACCCGAAGACTGAAACTAATAATGCCATCAACAAGCATGTCTTTAGAAAAAGCAAAAGAGGTAACACAAGCTCTTTTCCCTAAAACCTCACGCATCAGATGGACAAAGATCACAGTAGCTCAACCCGAATATTTTACAAGAGATGAACTACAAAAGGCCACAATAAAATTAAAGGATAAAAAAGCAGCAGGCCCAGACGGCTTACCCTCCTGAAATGGTTAAACTTTTTGCCACAACAAACCCGGAACTCACACTAGAACTGTTTAAAAAAATCTTAAATAGCGGGGAGTACCCTGACTGCTGGAAAATAGCACGCCTAGTGCTCATTCCTAAGCCAGGAAAATCATTAGAAAATGCATCGGCATATAGACCTATCTGCCTTCTGGACACTATGGGAAAGCTTCTGGAGAGTATGATAAATGAGCGACTAAAAGAAGAACTAAATAAAACAGGCGATCTTGATCCAAGACAGTACGGCTTCAGGGAAGGAAAATCCACCATCATGGCAATAGAAGGGATAGTAAACATTGCACTGGAACTCAGAAAAACGGCCCCCAGAAACAGAAAGATCAGCGCAGTAATACAGTTAGATGTTAAAAACGCGTTTAATACTGTACCTTGGACGAAGATTATATACGCGCTTAGAAAGAGAAAAATTGTCGGATATCTCACGCGACTATGTCAGAACTATCTGGAGAACAGAAAGATTATGTTAGAGTACGAGAACCAAACAGAAATGATGGATATGTATATGGGAGTTCCGCAGGGTTCCATCCTCGGTCCAACTCTATGGAATATATTTTACGATGACGTACTCAACACCTTGGTGCCTGACGGGGTTACGACCTTAGCGTATGCCGACGACCTAGAAATAGTGGTGACGGCAAAAACAGAACTACAATTAACACAATCGGCGAATAGAGCTATTGAGATGATTGGCTTCTGGCTGAACGAAAACGACTTACAAAGAGCAGCGGAGAAAACTGAAGCAGTAAGCCTCACAACTAAGCGGAAGCTAGACCCCATCAAATTTACCGTGAAACAAGATGTCTACCCAAAAGGCGCTGTCAAATATGTGGGTGTCTGGCTGGACAAAAAACTAACGTTTGCCACCCACTTTACAGAAGTAACAA
This sequence comes from Cryptophagus acutangulus, assembly GCA_963556235.1. Classification (NCBI taxonomy): domain Eukaryota; kingdom Metazoa; phylum Arthropoda; class Insecta; order Coleoptera; family Cryptophagidae; genus Cryptophagus; species Cryptophagus acutangulus. The sequence goes on from OY744563.1 coordinate 166,243, forward strand.
AACGAGCAGGAAGGATTGCAGGAGCCCTAGGGCGACTTATGCCAAATACTGGAGGCCCGAAGACTAGCAAACGGAAGGTCCTGGGAACAGTAGTAAATGCAACTCTGCTTTACGCAGCACCAGTATGGACCAAGGCTATGAAGTTTAAGACGCACCGAATGGTAATGCTCAGAGCCCAGAGGAAAGTAAGTCTTAAGTCTTGTAAGTAAAACATGTAAGTCTTGCAACGAGAATGAAGACACCCCAGAACACACTGTCCTTAAGTGCGCACGATGGATAGCAGAACGGGAGAAATGCCAAAGAGAAACGGGAGCGAAGGCACTGACCTCCGATAATATAGTGGAAGTAATGATGACATCAGTAGAAAATTGGAACACCGTAGAAGGGTTTATGCGCAGAGTTTTAACGCAGAAAGTCGAAACTGAAGGAAACAGGGTCGCTCAACAGTAATCGACCTTGAGCAGGATGGGAAGGAGGAGAGACCTGGCACATCAAAGTAATACCGAGAGGCAGTTCCGACGTGTTCAGGGGAAAGAAACAGAAGGGATTTTTAGCCGGTAGGAGTCTGGCACTACCTAACGCGCTAGACCACCAAGCGTTGGGTGTACATGACAGATTTCCCCCTTCTACAAAAAAAAAAAAAAAAACTCACACTAGAACTGTTTAAAAAAATCTTAAATAGCGGGGAGTACCCTGACTGCTGGAAAATAGCACGCCTAGTGCTCATTCCTAAGCCAGGAAAATCATTAGAAAATGCATCGGCATATAGACCTATCTGCCTTCTGGACACTATGGGAAAGCTTCTGGAGAGTATGATAAATGAGCGACTAAAAGAAGAACTAAAAAAAACAGGCTATCTTCATCCAAGACAGTACGGCTTCAGGGAAGGAAAATCCACCATCATGGCAATAGAAGAGATAGTAAACATTGCACTGGAACTCAGAAAAACGGCCCTCAGAAACAGAAAGATCTGCGCAGTAATACTGCTAGATGAGGCAGTTCCGACGTGTTCAGGGGAAAGAAACAGAAGGGGTTTTTAGCCGGTAGGAGTCCGGCACTACCTAACGCGCTAGAACACCAAGCGTTGGGTGTCCATGACGGATTTCCCCCTTCTACAAAAAAGTGACAATATTCATATTTTCAATACCATGACTTGTCAGCTTCCAACCCGACTGCTGATAATTATATCTGTTAGTTTTTGAACCAAACCTAGGCCAAAAAATTATATAATTTTGCATGTCTTTGAAATGCTTTGCATCTGTACTTCAAATCACGTCAAATCATGGACTCTTCTTCTAGAATAAAGCAACAAGAGTGAGGCTATATGTCTTGAAACCTGAAATAGGTTGGTTACGTCTGGGCCATTTTCTGTCAACCAAAATAGAATTTCTGCATCCCATATAGTACCATATCTAGGAGGTTTTTGGATACTTATAGCTTTCAGCATATGCTTAACAAGCGGGTGTGAACTAATCTTGTCACTTTCCAAAGGGTTTGCAAACGTAGAAATAACCGATTTGTGAACCAAAGTAGTGTTACAAGAAATTTTCTCAATTCGATGCAAATGACTCAAGTAAGCTACCAGTTGCTGTGGTTGAGGATTGTGAACCGAAATATTATTTTTTTTCACCCAGTTGGTCCATCTTTTCCACGGGCCCTGGTAACATGAAGCGTCTGATTCCACCATACCAAGCCTTCCAGGCTTTGTATTTTTACTTTGAAGAGTTTCTTTGGAAAATTTTCTGGTAGGCGACGACTCGCTATTTGCAACCGCCCACAATAAAGACGTCCTAGCGGAATTACAAAGGACGCGAAATTCAACTCCCCCAGCAGAGACTTTGCCATCTGCCAGCTCCATGTCTGACATTAGTATTTTCTGAATAGTTCTCCTTATCTTTAGTCTTTTCTTCTCCGAAATATTCCATCTAATTCCCAAAAATTCTAGCTGATGAACCGGTATTAATTATGATTTCTTGTAGTTTATTTGCCAACCTAGGTATTCTAATAGTCTTGTTGCTTTTTTGCCTGACAATGCAGCACATAAGGATCTTGATTTGCTAGCAGAAAATCGTCTAGATATACCACTACTCTGATCCCCCGTTTCCTTAGAATACTTGCAATCTAATTGGATAAGCTTGCAAACGCTTGCGGGGCCGATGCCAAACCAAACGGAAGCCATATTGTATACTTTGCCTTTGACCGCAAAACCGAGAAACCTTTGATGAGCTGGCTTAAGCGGAATGTGAAAATAAGCCTGGTGCATTTCGATCTTTAGAAGAAAGTCGTCCTTTTGTAAAAAATTGGGAATTTTGAAGTTTCAAAATTCCCAATGATTTTGAAGGTTCAAAAGACGAAATTTCTTGATAGAAAGGAACTTGTTTAATCTTTTCAGATTGAAAATTTGCCGATAAGTTCCGTCTGGTTTTGGGATTAAGAACATTGTTGATAGAAAACCCATATCTACTTCTGCTTCTTTTGCAATGTTTAAGGTTCTCATAGTAAAAAGCTCTTGAGCCATCTGAGTGGACGGTTCTGCACTGAAGTTGCTTATTACGCTTTCGCTGAGCTGCACTAGGGGGGACGTTGATTAAATGGAATCGAATAACCGCTTATTATTCTTAAAATGCTTTTTGTGACACCTAGACATTTCCATTGATCTTGATAATTTTTCAAACAACCTCTTTGAAACATTGGTAAACCATCAAAAACGTCGAGAACTACCACTTGGCTTTTTGCTAGACGCATAATCTTTTTTGTACTTTTTTTCTTGATGAAATTTCTCGTTCGAATCTTTAGATTTAAAAGCAGACTTGCTGCTCGTTCTTGACTTGCTTGGATAACTTTTTGGCCACTTTTTGGTTTTGATTGATTCGTCGAGTTAGAAGGAATATTTTTTCGATAATAGTTAGCAGATGGACCTAAAGGTTTTTTTTGTTTGAAATCATGACGAATAGGATTTGGCAATTCTTTCCTTAGTCGCTGTTCATCAAACAAATGCGATCTAGACATAGGTACATTTTTCATAATCTGAGCGGTCACGTTGTTAAATGGTTCACACAATTTTCTTATTGTTTTTAATACTTCAGCTCTTTTTCCACAAACATATTGTAACAAGTTGTCCGAGGTTGTTCTAAATTTAGAGTCTAAATCCGTAAATGATTTCTGAAATTGTTCTGATATCTGTGGATACTTATTCGTTATAGATTTCATTTCTTCCTGAAATGCTTTTCTCTGAAGCAATAACCCATGGGATAGGGTTCTAATGGAAGAGCCCATTTTTTCCCACATCTCAGAAACCGGTTCTTTTGGCACAAATTTGGCAAAGTGTGCATTTACTTGCAAATGAGAAAACACCCCTCCGACTTGCAACTTCTTTTGAGCTTCTACATATCTTATCTTATTCCAGGAAGATTCTCCAATTCTTTGGCATTTTAGGCCCTGCTCTTCCAATTCTGGTAAAGGATTTGGAATTAAAGGCTCTTGTTTTTTTGTTTGCGGAACAAAAGACAACAAACATTCTTCTTCCCAATCGGGCGCAGCCCAAGAAGTACACGGTTCCTGATCTAAAGATGACGAAGAAGAGTAATTTGAGCCATCCTCCGGTTCAGGCTCGGGTGATTGTCTAATAAGTTGTTTCAGTAAATCTTCTACTCGAGATTGTCTAGCCGCCATTACATCCCATTTCGACCGTTTGCGACTATTCGGTGCGTTATCTAGAGATTTACACCTTCTCTTTCTGTTTTCCTTTTCCTCTTCCTCCATGTCATTATCGCTTAGTTGTGTATCGTCATCTGTGGATGAGTCATTCATCGTAGCTCTTAATTGCTTATCTGCCTCATTTCTAGAGATCATTAACGGTCTTAAATGAGCAATAGATTGGGTTGCTAGTTTTTTTTGTAGTGAAGAACCTCTCATTTTGATTGCTAAATCTAGAGGCCCAATAATCAAACCTCTGCAGAACGGCCAACGCAGCATTTCTTTCTTAAGCTTACGATAAGATTTCTCTGATAAACTTGTCGCATCAGGATTAAAAGCTTTGGCAACTCCCACAGTTAGCAACGCATATCTAAGCTTGTTTAACGTTTGAGAATCTAGCTTATATTCATCCGATAGATGCTCTGAAGAAAAAGTCCACTTTTTCCAACCTTTGGGAAGAAAATCGGCTGACAATTGTTGAATTCTAAGTCGAATTTCGTTACCTTAATCCACCAACAATTCTTCCAATGTTACTATATAGATCCGTCGCTAAAACCATTTGGAAGGATATAATACCTATTAACTGGTGCCAGTAAACTGCCTTATAATAATAAAAATTCGCTGGAAATGAGATTCCACAGTACTTCTCTCGTTGCTATGTTAAAATTTCTGTTTTAAATTTTTAGAATTTTGAGGCATCTTTTGTGGAAAAAAATTTATAGGGTTATTTAAAAATGCATTGAAATAAATCCGAGCATTTTTACTGTAAAGGGTATATTAAGAGTTAAAGTTGTAAAATAAGGGTTGCATATTATTTTTAATTAGATTATTTGTAAATCTGTTTTAAATCTATAGTGGAAATTAAATATTATGAAAATAATCGATCTATATGAGTCAAACGGTATATTACAAGGGGTGGGGTGTGTGTTAAAGGTTTTAAATTATTTGTAATAACTCATTATGTAAATATATATAAAATAGCTGATGGAAAATGGTGGATTATGCTGACATATAAGAGCCAAAACACGGTCATTTTTTGAAAAATTAAATTAAAGGGCAAACTGGCTAGAAGGGCTTATTATTAAGGGATAAAACTTTCATCAATATTTTTTTCAATGTATTCTTAATATGTATTCCAAATTTGGTTCAAATCAAATATTCCTCCTGGCAGATATTCACGTTACAACTTATACATTTTTACAACTTTTTGATCTTTCAACCCTTAATAAAAATTCAACCCTGTAAAAATCTCTAGATTTTTTGAAAGCATTTACCACTTGGGCTATACACGATACATATGTTTAATATTTAGTCAAAATCGGCCCGCAACTTTAGAAGATTAAGGGGAACTACCGATTTTTCCATTTTTATCATGTTTTTGGCCTATAACGCGCAGGTCTTCGAGAATTTTTTCTTTACTTCTATATCATCTATGGGCGGGTAGAAAAAAAGGACGCAAATTATGTTTAATTCGGGTCAGTAGATTCCGAAATATAGTGGTTTAAAGAAACGAACAGACCGACCGACAGACCGACAGACGGAAATTAGTGACTAGGATTTTCGTAATCTACGCATTTTATAAGGTCGAAAAAATCGAAATTTGGAATTTTTTTTTTTTTTTCATGAATACAATACTTCCCTCTACGAGAGAAGTAATTGTCACTTGTAATCTCACAAGAGCATGAATTCTATCCGGAAATTTTTTTGAGTGCATTTCAACAACGTATTAATCGGCCCGAGTGGAACACGAGGGCCCGATTACATTGTTGGAATGCACGATAAAAAATTTCCAGGATATGAATTCATGCTCGAGTGCAGATTCGGTAAGAAAATCGCACCAATACACTTACAAAAATTGATCAGAATTCAAAAAGTTTTTGATATTTTTTAATCAAGTTGCAATAGAATTGCGTATCTATGAGCAACGATTGTTGAAAACAAAATACTAAATCTGTCAAAGTCAAAAATGTCGCGCTTCGGAAAACCGTCATTGAATGCAAGAGATAAAGCTGTGGAAGATACGGTACCAAATATTACAAATACGGTGCCAAAAATATACGGTACCAAATAAAACAATTGTGTTTTTAATTTTAATCATTAATTTTGTTAGTTTATTTAATTTTTTAGTTCTAATTAAATTATTTATTTTGACATTTGTTTTGAAATAATAATTTCCGCTGAAATTTTCTACTGCTTGGTGTAATAGGATAAAATTTCCGAAAAATTTTGTTGTTGCCATAATAATATACTCAAATGCAACGTTTCTATTGGTCGTAAATTAGTATGGTGCGATTTTCGGAGAGAAAGACTGCTTCTTAAAAAAAACAGCTTCTGAGGCGCAGCCTTTATTTAACAACGCCTAAGAAATCTTGGTTTAATTTTCTTATTGTAAAGTATGAACTATAACGTCAGCTAAGTTATTGTGACGTCAGCTGACTTATCGAGACGTCGGCAGACATAAGACGTCGGTTGCCACATTGAGATGTCGGCTGACATTTTGAGACGTCGGCTGACATATTGAGCCATGGCTAACTTAATGGAAAGTCAGCACCAAGTTTCCCAACAAAAGCTAAAATTCCCAAAACAAGCAAATCCATCTTCATAAATTTAATTAACATAATTATTTTATATTAAGAATAACCTATATTTATGAATTACAGTGCCGGTCATTGAATTTCGAGCAGAAATTTCACTGTCAGTTTAAATAGCTATTTGTGTATTAAGAGCGCAAAGTGATACTTTGTCGCGCGAGCCAGAATGTTGTGGTGCGACGCGATAGCGGAGCACGACAATCTGGCGAGAGCGACAAAAACACTTTGCGCTCGAAATACACACAAGATTTTTCCTACAATCGATTTTAAATTAAATTTTTGTTGCAAAAATGTAAAATTAATATTTTGACAACAAATAAAAATGTGATTATATCATCGGTAACCAAGAAACGCTCATTTCTAAAAACAAAAACTATTGTTTTACTGCATTGTTTTGATTTAGCGAGCGGGAAAATCAGCAAAAAGATCTAAAGTGGGAAAGTGACAACTCCTCGGAAAACGCCAACTTTTCGTTGTCAAATGGAAGCACAAAGGCTTACTTTTATATGCGATTGTAGGAAATAGCTATTTGTGTATTAAGAGCGCAAAGTGATACTTTGTCGCGCGAGCCAGAATGTTGTCGCGCGACGCGATAGCGGAGCACGACAATCTGGCGAGAGCGACAAAGACACTTTGCGCTCGAAATACACACAAGATTTTTCCTACAATCGATTTTAAATTGAATTTTTGTTGCAAAAATGTAAAATTAATATTTTGACAACAAATAAAAATGTGATTATATCATCGGTAACCAAGAAACGCTCATTTCTAAAAACAAAAACTATTGTTTTACTGCATTGTTTTGATTTAGCGAGCGGGAAAATCAGCAAAAAGATCTAGAGCGGGAAAGTGACAACTCCTCGGAAAACGCCAACTTTTCGTTGTCAAATGGAAGCACAAAGGCTTACTTTTATATGCGATTGTAGGAAAATTACATTGTATTACAATCTTAGATCATGGAAGACTAGATTGCTAAAAGAGAGAAATTTCCAATCGGCTCAAGTAGAGTGAGATGAAATCAGTTAACTCCGCCCCATGATACTGACTCCGCCTTTATACCATTCACTTCCGGGCGCGTATTTTAAATTTCAAATATTATTAAATATTATCTGCAATTTATTGTTGTATATTTATTTAATTTTGAACACATTATAAAAAATATCTAAATGCATTTCTGCGGTACTTCTTTCGTAATTATATTATTAAACAAAGTGAGAATATAAAAAAAGTGCTTTCAAATTTATTGAAGGTATGCTGGCGGTTTTAAGAGTACGTCTGGTGCTGTTGTGTATTGAAATTTCAAAACAACATTCTTGAAAGTGATGCCCACAAATTTTAGTAAACCATGTGATCTTTGACGGTTCTATTCCTACGATATTACACCATTGCTCTGCTTTCACATTGTTTCATGGAAACCTAAACAAAAATACGAATATAGTAAGCCAATCATGGCAAAACAAATTACTTACTTATGATAAGAAAGGCCACTTTTAGATTTACATAGAATGCAAAACATTCTGATTCTTTTTCATATAAAAGTGAAGTTCAAGTAAACTAAAACAATAATATAAACACGAAATATCACAGCAAATAACATAAACTAATCACAAAAACTAAATTAAACAACGATGGTCGATGAACGATTCAGAAAAATGCTAGCTCTTAACAAGCAAAGCCAAGAAGAAAAAGTAAACATTACCCAATATTGACATTTAACCGGATATGACGAAAATGGGAGGAGTTTCTAAAATAGAAGCTTGTTATACGTTACTTGAATTGGACTACTTGGCTCTATCTCACTTTTTTTATTACGAGGGCTACTCTTTATCTGACGCATTGCTAGAAAACTGTATTAGCAATCCAGTATTCCATGATCTAAGATTACAATGCTATAAATGACAGTGACAGAGAAGTTTGCCCAAAATTCAATGACCGGCACTGTACATTTGTCCTTTAATTAATAAAAGCTCAACTAAATACCTTTATAGAAAAAACTTATAAACAAATAATCCAGAACAAATAACTATTTTGCATACTTTATCCAGTTGTTTTCAATTTTTGAATTGTATTTTTCCTTTTGACTGAACACACCTTAACATTGAAAACACAAGAAGCGTACTGATTAAGCATAGGCACTAGCCGGATTATTGTGGTAGGGCGCACGGATAGTAGACTATCCGTGGGTCTACTACCCGTGGGTAGGGCGCAGGCTGCGCGTCATCCGAGGCCCGAGGACGCCGATTCGGCTGAATTCGGGTGGACTGAGCACGCTTTGACAGACGAAAGTACAGGAGGATATCTCATATGGGTCAAGCAATAGATGTATAAAATGTATAGATGCAGTCCAACCTATCTTATGCTTAACAGTCTGCTGTAACATCATCAGTGGGGAAAATCAAGTGGGATGATGGACAAAAGTAGGTGGAAAATGCAAGCCTTTGTTCTGCGCTTGCGTCAAATGAAGTGCGAAATTCAAATTTGTGTGAACTAGCGTTTTTAAATTGATACACCGATCCAAACTAAGTGCATTGTTTTGATAACAAAGTATAGATGCACAAACTTTGAACTAGTGTCTCAAATCAAAAACGCTCTAAAAGGTAAACAAAGAATATTATGAATAAAATGTCTATTCTTCAAACTACCTTAAAATTAATAGTGCCTTATTAAACAATTATGTTTTCTATACTGGGGTATTGGTGCTAAAACTGCATGTGCAGGACTCGTTGGATTTTCAAGAATTCGTTACCGGGTAAATACATCAAAATAAAAACGTTCTTTTGAAATATTTTTATACTGGGTTTTAGGTTCCAGCAACTGAAGAAGATTAGAAAGTTTTCAAAAGTTTATGAAGTTTTTTATTGGACAACTTTCACTAATTTCGTCATCGAACTCGACCGCAACCGTTCATCTCCCAAAATCTCCGCACACCGTTTCGACCGAATCTCATAGCTCGATTTAATCACCGATATAATCATCCACAAACTCTGCTGCGGATACTGCTGCAACAACCTGATAATAATCGACTCAACTCAACATAAACCTCGCGTTGTGGATGACAAATGCGCGAAACCAGTTGCGAACATGCAGTCAGAAAAATATACGACGGCAAACGCTCCAAATACGAGTTGATCAACTTCGTCATTTTCAACAGGTTGACTTTGCGCTCTTCTTTAACGGTGCTCGACACAACGTCTAGAAGTTGTTGTTGAATGACTTTTATTTAACATTTGTGGTTAGAAAAATTATATGTCTGCTACATCAGTCCAGAGCCGAGTATCACATACGATAGTCAACAGTAAGACAGACATAACAGAACACAGATAGAAAATATTTGATAGAAGACTAGGTTCCTAGCTATATAGCTTTACTATAGTGAGAAAAATATATACATATTTGGAACTAGGTTCCAATTAATAAATGACAATATATCTGTGTGACCACAGATACATTGTCATTTTTACAATTAAAATAATTTAGAATTAATACAAATTTAGGATTAAGGATTCCAGGAAACAAAAACGAAAAAACCTGTTTCAGGAAAATGGGGATTAAAGCGTCACTGACTGCTAGTCAGCCCCGATAATAAATATCGAGTCCGAACAGCAACCAGTAGCGCCATCTATGAGTGAGTAGCGTTGGTTGACAGTGGGCCGCAGTTGCTGCCTTTGCTGTGGCAGTCGATCGCTCGCTTGCCAAGCGCCAGTCAGCTGGGCGTTCCCATTGCCATTTGCGTTGTATATGTTATGCTTATGATTTTAGTGTTTTTCGTTAATAAAGTGTTGTTTATATAAAATAAGTATGCGCTATTTGTGTTTTAGAGTTGCGGGAGTTAATAAAGGAGTTGTTTTTATTTGGAATAGGGATGGAATGGAAGTTGGGTCGTTTATTTTGTTTTGGGTGAGGGAAAAGTACATACAAATTTACATTGTTTACAATTACAAGAAGGAAATTACCAATTACACTTATAATACATGGTATGCAAATTCATCAGTGTTTTTTGGGGGTAAGTTTTTGAGCTCGCCAGTGTAATAAAATCAGCTGTCAATCAGTCAGAGAGCAATTTTCAAATTATTAATAATGTACGTTTGTTTACTAGGTTAGTGGACAACAATTCAGCCCTTGACAGCAGCCCCAAATCCAGCAGCAACAGCGAAACCGAGTCGGCACCGAATCCGAAGCCGAGGGCATATATCCTTTGCAGTTGCAGAGCTTGTAGCTTGAGTTAGAGTAATGTTCATAAATGTTAAGACAATTTGCGGAGATTAGACAGTTAGACAACTATATAGACAAAAATGCATCAGTAAACAAGGGCTGGTAACAATCACAGCTGATTAACAAATCAAGTAGAACAAAATTAATTTTGAGCTATTTCCAACTAGACATTCACAGAATAAATTAAATTAATAAATAACAGTTAATTAAAATTGTAAAATAAATAAATAAATAAATAAGTAGATATAAAAATGAGTAAATGCAAAAATAAATAGAGAATAAAGAGTTTTGAATTATCACAGTAAAATATCACAGTTTGTTAAAATAATTTAATTTGTTTCAGTCTAGTTTAAATATCTAAAAGTCCCAGTTCGTGTAGTCTTTGAAACGGAAGTCTGTGTATTATTCTGCCAGCGTTTGTTCTACTGACTGTGTTTATTGTATGTACTATGTTTTCAGTCAAGGTGTTAATGTTCATTTTGAAATTGTAGAAATTTGCCGATGTTCTTTCCACGAACTCGTTCAAATACTCGACTTCAGCAATTTGGTGCAACTCGTCGATTCTGGTCCAATAATGTCCGCCAACTGCCAGTCTTAAGCATTTGTTCTGGATGCGTTGCAGAGCCAGCATGCTGGTCTTGCTGATGCTGCACCAAACTGGAGCAGCATACACTAGAATCGGTCTTATTATGGTTTTATAGAGAATTACTTTCGTTTCCATGCTTAGAGCCGAATATCTGTTAAGCAGTGAATAAACTTGCGATAATGCAGCCAGGGCTTTCTTTTTGACAATGTGCACGTTTTTAATGAAGCTCAATCTACTGTCCAACAAAACTCCCAAGTAAGAGATTTCTTTTTGTGGAAAGAACACCGAGCCTTCCACCACAAGTGGATCAATCACTCTGTGGTCTTTGTGGATTTTGTGAGTGAATAATGCTGTTTCCGTTTTAGTGCCATTTAAAAGGATTTTCCGCTTAATGAAATATTTGGTCAAAATATCGGTGTGGAGCTGAACTTGACGATTTGCCAACTCCGCCGTTGAACTGTGCGCATAGATTGCGGTGTCGTCAGCAAATTGCGCCAGACTTGTTTGAGTAAAGGTTGGTATATCTGCTATTAATATGTTGAACAGTGCTGGTCCAAGGACTGATCCTTGCGGAACACCAGCCTGGATAATTCTCCTAGAAGCAAGGGATTGATCAACTTTTACTTCAAACGATCTGTTCTTCAAATAATTGTCTACCAGGTGTATCAGGTAGCTGGGATAGCTAAACGTGCGCATTTTACAGATCAAAGCCCGATGCCAGACTCTGTCAAACGCTTTCTGTATGTCAAATACTGCCATGATTGTTGCTCCTTTTAGATTAAAATTGATGCTAATTTCGTTTGCGATTCTAATTAGCTGATGCACAGTGCTGTGCTGCTCCCGAAAACCAAACTGGAAATCAGACAGTATTTGATTACGTTTGGTGTGTTTGTTTAAGCGATTTAGGATTATTTTTTCAGTGATTTTGCTGAGAGTTGACAGCAGGCTTATAGGTCTGTAATTGGCAGGAAGGCTGTGGTCCTTTTTAGGCTTTGGTACTGGTACAACTAACGCAGTTTTCCAGGAATCTGGAAAATGTTGAAATTTCAAAATACTGTTTATTATGTACGTTAGTTGTACCAGTACTTTTCGGGGAAAGCTTCTAACAATTTTGTTTGTTACGCCGTCAAGACCAGGCGCCTTGCCATTTTCTAGCAGTTTAATTACGCCAGCCACCTCAGCCGGAGTAGCAAATATACTTGAAAATTGTCGCGAGCTAATTACATAGTTTTCGTCAATTATGTCCCGGTAGTTTTGTATAATTTCGTTTTCTACTTGAGGATCCTGGTGATCCATAAGTGTATGGACACTTTCAAAAGTGTCAGCCAATATTTGGCTTTTCTCTTTATCAGTAAAATAATTTCTTCCGTTTAGCGTTATTGTATCAATTTTAGCTTTTTTCTTGTTAAGTTTTTTTAGTCGTTTTCCATAGGGAGTTATCCTTAGGCGTCAACTTTGTGAGAAAATTGTGCCACTCAGCGTTTTTAAAAAGTTTAATTTCATTTCTGATGATTGTTGTCAGTCTGTTTGCTGCAATTTTCTCATTTGGGTCAAGCGTCCTTTGGTATCTCTTCCTATGTCTATTTTTTTCACTAATTAAATCTTTTATATAATCGGGCAGAACTTCTGTTTTTTTGTTTGTAATTATTTCTGTGTGCTTGTTTACAATAAATTTAATATTTTTTGTTAGAATTTTGACTTCATTTTCTAGTTGGTCAGTTGTTTCAATTTTATAGTTAATTTTAGTTCTCTTGTTTAAGTCTTCTTTTAAGTTTTTCCAATTTGTGTTTTTAAAGCTTCGAAACTCAGTTGAATCAATCTCTCGTGCATTGTTATTATCGGTATCTATGTAGATTGGGTTGTGATCCGAATCTAGCTCGCAGAATTGATTCAACTGAATTGGGAAGTTTATGTTTTTTGAAATTAAAACATCAATAGTGCTAGGTCTATTTCCATTAGCGGGAAAATGAGTAGGCAAATCTGTATACACTAAATTTAAGTTTCTACTTTCTAAGTAATTGTTCAAAAATGTTCCATTGCCGTTGTTTCTAATGTTGTTCCAATTGATGTGCTGACAATTCAGATCACCCATCAGGACTATTTTTCTTCCGGCTGAAAAGATTTTATTTAATTCGAGTGCAAGTAATTTTTTTAATGGCGGATTATAAGCCGTCATAAAAATAGTTCCATTGGGAATCTGAATTGCCAGGATTTCAAGCCTGGTAATGTTTTGAATGTGGATTTGTTTAAAATTTATATTATTTTTAACCAGTGCTGCGACACCTCCGCCTCTGTTTTCGCTAATTCGATCATTCCTAATTATTTTGTATTTGTTAATTTTAAATTTGTCATTAGGTTTAAATCTTGTTTCATTTATGAACATTATGTCTATGTTGTTTTTTAAAATAAAAGCTTCGACAATTGTCTTTTTATTACACAAGCTGTTGGCATTCCAACTGCAAATTCTAAGGCCTATAAATTGTATTTGTGTAAATTGTTATCTATAAATTGAATCAGATGGAAAAATCGATCTGTTGCTGTAGAAAATTGGGCTAGGTAATTATTAAGGTCAGTTAGGGCTTGAATTGCTGCGTTTAAATTGATCAAACTATTAGTTTGACTGATTAACGAACCGATCTTACTAAACTGGGCGAACTCACCCGATTTAGAAGTAGATAGTCCCGATTACGTCGAAGGTTGAATTGTTGGTTGCCTACTTTCCTGGCGTTGAACCCATGGGTTGGTCGTCGGTTGTGGAGCTGGCACATATGTCCTCTGTGCTTGAGCGGGATGGGTGGTTCCACTCCGGGTGGCCTCTCTGGTTGGGGTTTTGGCGCTACCTTTCAGCACATGTTTCATGCGTGCCTTGTAAACCGGGCACGCTATGTTGTTAGCGGTGTGCTCGTCTCCGCAGTTAGCACATTTGGGGGCAGTTTCTCGTGGGATGGTGCAGTCGGAAGTGATGTGATTTTCGGCACACTTTAAACATCTGGGGATGTTGTTGCAGTTTGAGGTTGCGTGTCCCCACACTTGGCATCTTTTGCACTGTATAATATACTTTTTATTATGGTGTCGGCTCCATGTTATCTTCGTGTAGGCCAGATATCGGACTTCGTTTTGTAGCTTATTTAGCGTCACACTGCGCTTGGTTACCACCATGTAGAGTGGGTTGGCCTTGGTTTTCATTTTCAAGATCTTTTCAACTGGGATTTTAAAAGTGTCCATCAGTTCCAATCTTATTTCCTCTGGGTCGGCTAGTTCCGCCAGTCCACTTAGTACGAAGGCGTGGGTTTTGTCGTTTTGGGCGGTGCAGGTGTGGAACTCGTCGTTCCGCTCCTTGTACACGTCCACCAGTCTCATCTGTTCTTCGAGGTCCGTCACGTAGATGTTGGTGTTGTACCTGGAATATTTAAGATAATAACCTTTCTTAACATGACTGTTAAGAAAGGTTATTATTCCATTATGTGAGTTCGGTTTTCCTTTGAGGATAATTGGGGGAGGGGATTTTGGTTTTTTGGGAATAGGTACTGTGGTGGGTTTCTTTGTCTGCTGTCTCAATACAGAGGTTTCTTCATCAACTTCGATTGACATTTCGTCGTCCGATTCTTCATTGTCCAATTCCATCTGGTGGGTGGAAGTTTCTTAAAGAACTGCGAATCCGTTTGTCGTTATTGTAGGAATACCAGTTCTTGGGCGATTCAGCAATCTTTTTGGTGGTGTTCCAAGTTCTGAGGAATTTAAATTTAATGAGGTTTGTTTGCGTTTGGAATTTTTTTTTTTTGGGTTTTATCATATTTAGCCCTGGTTGCAAGCTAGGTGGAGCGGTTGTTGAGCCAGTGGAGGGTAGATCAGCACCAGGCGGTTGTAGAGTAAGGGTAGACGACAGAAGATAAGTTTTCCTAATTGCTCCAGTACTCGCCCCAGTGCTTGAGGTGGTTGTTGTTGTCGAATTAATAGTTGCAGTAACATTGGAAGTGGTGATGGTTGTCATCGTTATTGGTGGGCTTGTAGGCGGCATTGTTATTAGATGACTCAGGGGCTGATTGCCAAGATTGCAAGGCTCGCTAACATTTAAGCTTGCGCTTGACGAGCTCGAGATGCTTGAGTCCGGCTCTGTGGCTGACCGATCGGGTGCAGCAAGCTTTGCCCTGATGGCTCGGCTGGTGTTGCTAGGCAGGGGTATTCTAATGACCTTATCTCGCACTCGAAAGAGTTTAAATTTTGGCGGAATGTTAATGTAAAAACACACCGAGAGTTTTCTATTTGGTTCGCAAATAGATATTTTTAAAAACAATTTATTTGTTTATTTTATTTGAACAAGATTCATAAATACGAACAATATTTAATACGATTGTAATTGAATATAATAATATATGCTTATATGAGCCAAAGTAAATCTTAACTAACTTTTATTATTAGATTAACAATAATATATAATATCTTAGAACAAAGGGATCACTAATTAAAACAATAGTCTTTGTTAGTTATCAATATCGGTAGGCACTAGGTGTACAATATTTAATGTTGAATCGGCAGATCCCATCATATAATTCCTCCCTCATTAAAATTGACATTAGGGGACGTAATGGCTACCTCCCTTGGATTTCTTCGGCTGAATGCGTGAATCTTTGGGTACGACTTCCAAATTCCATAAATTATTGCTATCATGGTTCCTACAACAATAAAATATCCCATCCAATTAATTGATTGTAATGAGTCATAATTCGGAAGGTCCATAGGTTTGATTGATTTGATTTGTTTCTCAATTGTATGAAGCTCTGCTAAGGGAATTTCTCCAAGTTGAATCTTCGGTCTAGATTTGGAAGGTAATTCTTCGTAGATTTTAGGTAGAAACATTGGATGACCTGTGTGTTTCATCTCATAGTTTGCGATTTCTTGACCATCATACTCTACTCGGCAATTTTGAGGAACATGGATAAGTTTGTTGCCGTCGATATTTATATATTGGGATTCTTCACAGCTTCCTTTAATTTGAAGAGGATATTTTGTAAGAATGATGACAGTATCTGAAGTGACTTTTTCCAATATTGGTTTATTGATTTCTATTGATACGAAATTGCAAGATTTTGGCTGATTACTCCGTATGATTGGAACAATGCATTCATCTCTGGTTAGATGTTCTTCTTGAATACAGATGTAGCTTCCGGTGATGAATTCGCATTCTCTTGATTGATATTGATGTTTTTCTTCATTGAGTACAAGATAAGGGTATGGAGGTATAATTGTTTGGTTAAGATTTGTAGGTATTGGAATCAGGTGATAATATTGATCACTTTTAGGGTGGATGATTGGAATACTGAGTGCAAATATTAGTTGACTATTTAATACATAAGATCTTGTTTTGATTATTGAATATAGATTTGCAAAGTCTGTCTGAATCAGTTCACTCTGACTGTGATACTCCCGTAAAGCACTATAAATTTCTTGCATTTCTGACACTGAAACAATTTCCGGATGGAGTGTTCCTAGTTTTGCAAAGGTGACTGCATTTTCAAGTCTTTCTAAAAATTGATTAATCATCTTTAAATTGGTAGCAAATTTAGTAAATAGTATATGACAATATATTGAGTCAAATCGAGTCTCGGTTTCATTGTGAAACTGTTGTAACTCTTCATTCAATTTCTTTTGATTCAAGCTCATTTTAGTTAAACTTTCTTTAAAGGTATCTACTAACTTCTGTGATAACGAAATCTGTATATTTGCATTTTGAATTATTTTATTTTGATTATTTTCTAGTTGAACTATTACTTTATTAATCTTTTCCCCATCATTTGCGTCCAAGTTTCCAAATAAGAATTTATTTGCTGATCCAATAAAATTAAAAAGACCTCGTTTGAATTGGATCTGATTATTAGAATTTAATATATTATCTAACTGGATTTCAATTTCATGAGTTAACATAGTTATTTCCGAGTTTCCATCAAAATATTTATTTACCACTTGTTCATTTGAAGATACTCTATTTCTAGCGTTAATGCTGGATTCTTTAAGAATACTGAAATTTTCGATAAGGGTCCCTAAATCAATATAGTGAATGATTACATGATTATAGTTAATAATAAATGCTTTTCCTAATTTAAATGGCAAAATTCCGGTATTATCTGGTAAGGATGTTATGCTAATTTCTCGACTAAGGGTAGTTAGAAGGATTTTTGTAAAGACTGCTACTTGTAGAAAGAGTCTCAACATTATCTGCAACAAAGTTTTCATTTTCAATTGTATATTTCCGTTCTGGTTTGAGGAACTTTTTATGAACAGTTTTTTTATTTAATCGTACATGAATATTCTTATTTTCCAGAATGTTTTGTTTTTTAAATAAAGGGTTAAGTTTACTACGAGTTTTTTCTGTTAGGTAAGCCTGTTTAATCTCGTCATAGTCTGGAGGGTCAATCCTTTCCTCATTTAATATGTTAATGATCTTAGTTTTTGTGTTAATGTTATTTTCATAAACTTTTTGATGTATTGTTTTGATTCCTTCACGATAATTAATGATGTATTCGTTCATTAGCATTTCATCGGTACATTCTAATGGGTTATTCCCTACACATGCTCCCGTTAAAATTTCGAATGGTGTAAATTTAGTTACACTATGTATTGAATTATTATAGCCTAGAATTGCAAGAGGCATGAGTTCTATTACTGATTTATTAGCATTTTCAATATGTAAACAACGAATATGTTCAATGAGGCTCGAATGCATCCGTTCAACTGGGCTGTTTCCATCCGAATTTCCGACTGAAGTATAATGTATTTCAATATTGTATAGATTACAAAAATCTTTTAGCATAAAATTTTTAAACTCAACTCCTTGATCTGTTGTAATCTTTTTCGGTATACCGTGATGTGATAAAAATGTTATCAGTTGTTTTATTACATTAATGACCGTACAAGTTTCCAAATAATACGCTTGTCCATAGCGAGAAAATGAATCAATAATTGTAAGAAATTTTTCTTTGTTAATCTGAAATACATCGATATAGATATGTTCAAAAGGTGACTTACTACTTTCGGATAACATAAATTTGATTTTATGTGGGTGCCTTTCGTATTTTCCTTGTAGACAGGTCTCACAATTATTTATGAATTTACAAACATCATGAAGAGAAGGCCAGTAATATGTACGCCTTAATGCTAATTCGGTTTCATTAATTCCACGATGTACAGTTTTTGTTTCATGTTGAAACTGAATTTTCTCATTGACGTCTTCTGGACTCAAAACATCCTCTAAGAGGTTGGTACTTTGTAGTAATTTAAAAGAATTATTTTTAAAAGTTTGACGTATTATGTTACAGAATATAGGTATCAATTTAAGATCAAAAAAATAAAAACAATAAGTTATATTTGGCATAAAGTAGTCCTTGAATAATTTGACAATATTTTCTTCAATGTTTTCTTGCGGAAAGATTATTGTTAAGCGATGTTTTGTTTCGAACAATACTTTTTCCGTGACTCTCATTTTTTTAATAAATTTGTTAGAGAAAATCATACATTGGTTATTATACTGGTTTAAACATCGTTCTGTTATTTTCATTCCAAGTATTGGATCCTCAAGTGAAGAGTGATTCGTTTCTAGTTCTGCAGTCATTGTCCTTACATTCTCCAAATCTCCAGGAATCGTTCTTAAATTCCCTTTAATTTGAATATCCGACAAAATTTTAATTTTTGGTGATTTGGGTTCTTCTAAATATTGATCTAGTTCCGTCTTAGGTATATCTAGTACACTTTCGTTTCGTAAAAATTCTTCTATATCAAAGTCTATTTCTCCGGCTTCCGCAATGTTCGATTGAGTTTCAATTTTAATGATTGCATTGATTTCGATGCGAGATAAAGCATCTGCATTCGTGTTAGACTTCCCCTGTTTATAAACAATTTCGTAGTCAAATTCTTCAAGTTTCAATCTCCATCTTACTAATCGAGAGTTGGGATCCTTTAAGGAAAAGAGCCATTGTAATGGTTTATGATCAGTAACAATTTTAAATTTGTGCCCAAAAAGGTAAGGTCTAAAATATTTTGCTGCCCACACCACCGCAAGTAGTTCCTTTTCGATTGTTGAATAGTAGCATTCAGCTGGATTCAATGTTCTCGAGGCGTAAGCTATGGGTAAATCATTCTTAAGATTTCCTTGTGACAAAATTGCTCCAATTGCAAAATTAGAAGCATCAGTTGTTAGATTAAAAGGTTTTTCAAAATCAGGGAATTGCAAAATGGGTGAATTAGAAAGGATAAATTTACAAAGTTCAAATGCATCAATAAATTCTTTCGAATGAGTTATAGTAGCGCCTTTTTTTAAACAACTAGTAAATGGTTTAGTTAATTTTGCAAAATCTTTTATGAATTTCCTGTAATAACCTACTAACCCCAAAAATCCTTTAATTTCCCTGGTTGTTTTTGGAATTGGGAATTTTTTTATTACTTCAGTTTTCTTGGGATTTGGCAAGATACCGTGAGGTGTCACAAGATGTCCTAAAAATTCAACTTCCTTTCGTAAGAAATTTGATTTATCTGGTTGAATTTTCAAATGTGCGTCATGAATTGTCTGGAAAACTAACTTAAGACTTGCGATATGTTCTTCTAAAGAAGTAGAAAAGATTATCAAGTCATCTATATAAACACAAGTTATGTTTCGTAAGTGTTTAAATATATAATCCATTGTCCGTTGAAAGGTCGCTGGGGCTCCCTTTAGGCCAAAAGGCATACGAACAAATTCGTAATGTCCATTTTCGACGCTGAATGCTGTTTTTGGGATACTTTCTTCTGCCATTTCGATTTGATGGAATCCTGAAGCCAAATCAATCGTTGTAAAGTATTGACAACGACCTAGTTTATCAAGAATGTCTGTTATTAATGGAAGTGGATAACGATCATCAATCGTTTTTTCATTCAACTTTCTGTAGTCAATTACGACTCTCCATTTTTGCTTACAACTTTTGTCCAATTTTTTTGGAACAATCCAGATTGGTGATGACCATGGACTTGCACTATGTCTAATAATTTCATCATCAAGCATTTTATTAATTTGTCGTTGCACTTCTTCTTTATGAATGTGAGGATAACGATATGATTTCGTGTAAACGGGAACTTCATCCGTAGTTCTAATGAAATGTTTGATTTTATTTGTGCAGCTTAATTTATCTTTCGTTTCGTCAAAGAAAATATGACTAAACTGTTTACATAATTTTAATATTTCTTTCCTTTCTTCTTGATTCATGTGATCAGTTTGGATGAAATCCTCGAAATTTGATTTATACTCATTATTCATATGACCAAAATTTACGTTAAACATTTCAAATTCTGTTGCTTTGATCGCCCTTACTGGTTCTGTAAAATCTATCCGTTTGTATTCGGTTGTACAATTATGTACCTCCACTAAAGCTTTTCCATTTTTTGCTACAGTTAATACTTCAGGAATATAAAGCTCATAAAAATTTTCATTTTCCGGAATTACAATCTCCCCGTCTGATACATTTACTGGAATTGTTGTTTGAAGAATTTCATTTGGATTTAATTTAATAGTTTTTAGAGGTATTTCTTCTTCTAGATCACGATACTGCAAACGTATTACAATTTCGTCATTGTATATTATATTATTACAAAAATCAATTCCAAAACCTAATTGTTTTAAATGTTCAAGACCCAAAAGTCCATCGAAGTATTCGTGGAAATCGTATAAGTGAATCTCTAAATGATCGTCAATATTAAATTCCTTAAGTAAAGGTATGTTTGCTTTAAATCTACACTCTGTTTCACCTACACAAGTTTTTATTTCAAATGGGTCATGATAAATGGAATTAGGAAAATGTTTTTCGATAACTGAAGGTTTAATAATAGATATTCCTGAACCTGTATCAATAAGTAATTTAATAGATGGATTTTGTAGTTCAATATATGGTAAACTGTTTTTATTTATGACATTTAATTCTACTAGCCTTTGGGCTGACTTGGGCCCGCTAGGCAAAAATTTCCTGATTGAGACTCACTCTCTTCCTGAGATTCCGCTTGGTATAATTCAGAGTGTACATTGGAATTTGGTTGGTTTTCCTGATATTCAGCATGATATAATTCTTCGGATCTAAAAGAAGGATTTTGCTGACGTGGTTGAAATCTATTTTGTTGATAATTATTTCTGTAAGAGAAATTGGTTGGTGTACGAGAAGTTACAGACATTGGTTGGATTTGATTTTTTGGAACCCTACCTGTGGGTTTAAAAACATTCCTTGGTGGACCAAATGTTTGTTTATTAGTTGGAAAGTGTTGATTTATTGGTCTTGATTGAATATTCATAGGTTGAGAAGGAAAATTTCTTACTCCGTAATTTGATTGAGGGTTATAATTACCGACAAAAGGATTGTATTGATTGTAACGTGGTGTAATCGGGGCACCACTTCTGAAGTTTGGTCTGTAACTTTGTTGGCGGTTAAAATTATTTGTATGATTAGGTACAAATTGATTTTGTCGCCTATTTTGATTAAAATTTTGATTTTCCCTGTGAGTATTCTCCTGAGAGAAGTTTAATTGTTTCTGATTATACATAAAATTTTCTTCTTCGATTACTATGCTCATGGCGTTTTCGAGACTAACGGGATTCCTTAATCTGACTATATCCTGAACTCTACCAGTCAGTCCGCGAATAAATGTAGTTAATGATAAGGCCTTATAATTATTAATATATTGTCTTTTCTGTTCATTGGTTTGATTGGACGCATTGACTTTAGAAATTATCAAGCTGGTAATGTCCTGAATTCGAGAACCGAAATTTTGAAATGATTCGCTTCTAAATGGTCTTAATATTAACAAATCTTAAGCTAAATTTTCCAAATTTCGCTTATCCCCAAAAGTTAGTCGAAGAGTTTCCTTCACTTGTGCCCACGTATTTAACTCTGTTCTATTTCCTACCAAAATCAAAGCTCGATCAGTCAATTTCCCAACAATTGCCCGTAACAAAAATGTATTGATTGCATTACCCGGTTCTGCAAAATTATAATACTGTTCAACAAGATGATCACACCCAGAAATGAACACCTCAAGTGTTTCCGCACTGCCCGAATAATTTGGAATAATATCGATAGTTAATCTAAGTAATTGATAGTTTAATGCCATATTTGGATTTAAATGAAACTGTTCGTTAAATTGATTAATTATTTCGTCAAGTTCTTGTTCATTCATAGAGTACTAATTAGTTCAACTAATATTGGTTAAAAAAAAGGAATACAAAATAATAGGAAGTTCAAATGAAACTTGTACTCACTGATTTATAGTTGATCCAAGTCCAAAGTATTCCAGTTGAAATGATTTTCAATGTTGTTGAAACCACTGATTTGTAGTTGATTTCACTAACTGTTCTTAACCGTTAACGATTAGAACCGAAATATATTTTGCGAAATATACACGTAAATCCTACCGACTGCGCCAGTTTTCTATTTGGTTCGCAAATAGATATTTTTAAAAACAATTTATTTGTTTATTTTATTTGAACAAGATTCATAAATACGAACAATATTTAATACGATTGTAATTGTATATAATAATATATGCTTATATGAGCCAAAGTAAATCTTAACTAACTTTTATTATTAGATTAACAATAATATATAATATCTTAGAACAAAGGGATCACTAATTAAAACAATAGTCTTTGTTAGTTATCAATATCGGTAGATACTAGGTGTACAATATTTAATGTTGAATCGGCAGATCCCATCATATAATTCGAGATTAATTTAAAGAATGTTTACTGCAAAAAGTCTACAACGAAGTCTAGAAGTCTGGTACTTTAATCGAACCAAATCGATATTAGACGAGGTATTGACTGGTAGACATAGGTAGTATGAACGCCCATATACGTCCTCATGAAGTAGTTGATCGAAATCGAAGGTATCATGCATTCAATATTCTATCTATATTCAGCTTAATTTTAATTTTATTCCAGAGTACAAAAAATGAAATTATTAAATAAAATACTAATAGACAATATTTACAATTTATTTTACAAAAGACATTATGACAATTGCATACAACAACAACAAAAAAATACACAGCAAAAATTACGACAATTACTGCCCTTTGAAAGTAACTAATTTTGTAAATTTATTTCTGATGTGGGTAGTCCTTTCCGAGTTTACTTTAGCCAGATGAAAACATCTTAGATTTAAATAAGTTTTAATAATTATGGTAATCAATTGAAATCTGTGATTATCTAAGATGTTTTCAATCTGGCAATGCTCAATCATTTCTTTAGTTGTGAAAATATTATTGCATAGTATTTCTTGAAATACTTGCTTTTTTTACAAGCGCCAAAAAATATTTTTTTTTGTAAAATATTTCTTTCGTTTGCCCGAACTGCCCGTTCAGTAGCTTCGCAAACTGCATTAAGATTTTTTGAGCCCCAAAGAAGCCCACCCATATTTTTAATTTTTGTTAAAATTGGAATAGTATCGGATTCGCTTGCCCTACAACAATTTATACAAATGTCGCAATCAATTTTTTTTACAATAGCCCTCAGTACGTAACCTGCCATGTGTTTCGTAACAGATTCAACATAAATCGACATTTTTCCAATTGTTTTATAATCGTATTCGATTTCCGCGTCAATGTCATTTCCGCATCAATCGGGCTCTTAATTTCAGTATTATTTACATTTAATTTAGTGCGGGAGGACACTATTAAAATGGGAACTCCATCCTGAAGACAATTTAAGTTTTCAAAAGATTGCACTTCGTGTCTGACTAATAATCTTTTATATGCTGTTTCACACTGCTTCACATTTGGATTATTATTAAAGCCCCCACGGCTGCGAATAGCAGAAAAAAAAGTTTCAATCAAATCTTGCGATAACTTAAAAGTAAGTAAATATTCCAAGCCTCTGGGTTCGTAATACTCGTATAAATCAAATATATTATTCAAGCATACGATTATTCCTATAAATCCGGTTTTCCGCTCAGATAGAAGAACACTAGTGCCGTTTGGATGTTTTAAGCCAATAATGTATTCTTCTATCAGAGTGGCTTCATTTTTTAAAAACTCAATAGTATTCTTATTTATTACGTTGCTATATGATTTTTTACCGAATTTTGTGCGGCAATTAAAAATATCAAATGCAGTGTCAAACATTTTACAAAAATTGACAGTGGGTAAACAACCTTCAAATTCCTTATTAACTATCTGCATAAATTTTAAGGCACTAGCCACGCCGCTACTAAGTGTTTGTACCGCTAATTTTGTGCGCATTTTATTGTCCTGATATTGGACGTACCTTGCCGAAAGTTTGTTGGCCGCATGAAGTTTTTCTCTCTGCTGAACTTGGTGCAATTTGTTTAAAAAATCCCAACTTATTATATCACTTTCGTGGCGTGACAAAATACACGCCTTTTGTTTACTGGATTAATGAACCACGGTTTAAACCTCTCGCCGTATTTGAAATTTGCGCCTAAAATTTCGCATATATTAATGTTTGAAGTGTGGCCGTCAAAAGTGAAATAAAACATTTTTCTGGGTAAAAATGAAACATTTTTTAAGAAATTTCGCTTTTAGTTTTCCGTTGCAGCCCCTCACCAAAAAATATCCAAGCGGGATCTTAAAATGGTCGTTCAAACCCACTAAAACATTAGTTGCAAGCATCCTTGTTTCGTCCGATTTAGTGGATGATGTAGATGGCACAGATGCATCAGGATCGTCCCCGGCATCATGCTCAACTCCCATCCCCATGTCCACAAATCCACAAAATCCGGCGTCTTTCGTAAATATGACTTGCTTGCAAATTGACATCGCGTCAAAAACAAGATTTATAAACGATGGTCCCTTTTTGTACGTTTTCGTAACGCTGCAAAAGATTCCTTTGTGAATCCGGGCTTTCCATTCACCACGCTGTACCATTTTGAAATTGTAACGGGGTGAGGCAGTAAATTTCCCCATTGTGACCGCACATACTGGTACGCCTTCGTTGAGTAAAAGTGCAGCGTTAGGGCAAACGATCTAATGTCTGGCGAATAACTTCTTTTCTTGCCCTCGTTTAATTTTATTTTCAGCATTTCTTGGACGCTGGGTGGCATTTGCTCCTATTAAGAAATTAAACAGGAAGGTTAATTAATAATTCAGCTAATATTTAATACATTTTATTATGCGTGTCTTGACATCGCTTATTAATTGATTTATCATCGCTTATTAATTAATTCATATACAATAAACAATTAATTATATCATATCTAATATAGAATTAAAAAGTACGTTACATACCCATACTCATGTTTTCAGTCAGATTCGTCTTTTTAATTTCTGGTTCTGCCTCGGGTTAAGCAGTTTCTGCTATTTCTTCCAAACAAGGTTCTTCAGCATGCTGACTAGTGGTCGTATCAGAATGAGATGCTTCAAAACTCGCTTTAGAAACACGTTTAACAAAAGGAATACTTCTAGACTTTAAACGTTTTGGATTCACCATTGCGTTATCAGCACGGAGCTAAAAACAATCGATTGAAAAATGTTCACTGCAGACAAACAGCGATTTCGCATTATCAATGCCGTATACTAAATCGCAGACTTCGAACCAAGCTTTTCTGGTTTCTGCATTACTCGGAAATCTACAATATAAAATATTACATTTTATTAATTATTTTTTTATTAAGGATTACTGAAAATATTTTCTGTTTTTCGTTTATTGATGCTAACTAATTCCATGAATGCATGCTATTAACACATTTATTTAGGCCGAGATTTAAGCCATCTTATTTATTCTTAAAAATATGCATCAATAATGCATTATCCACTTAAAATTTTCAAATGACCTCTAAATTTCTGAGTAATGGCTATTTAGGGCTATTATTCGTAATAAATTTTTAAGTATATGCATCAATATTCAACAAAACTACAGTTTAATTAGAGCGAAAATTAGGCATCTTAATCTAATAAAGTTATTAAATAAATATATTATTTTTTATATATAAATTATAATAGTTATTGAAATGTTTATTAGGAGATGGTTATCCATTAAGACATAGAATTGAAATCTAAATTTCGTTGCACAAAAAACATCCAAATAATTATGAGAAACATGGCATTAATTAGCATTCAAATCATATTTAAAGAATGATACGAAATATAAATAATTGTTAAATTGTTACTTACACATGATATGATAAAGCTGGCTGCAATGTTTTCGTCTTTGCAGAGCTATTTTTGCAAAGAAAACAATTTCTAATATGCGGCGGCTTCATATTCAAATTAAGCAAACCACAAAAATAAGATTCGTCACTAAACAGCAAACACGTCTAACAAAAATCAAACAAAAATCAAAAACTAAAAGCACAAAAATCGCAAGAAGAATAGGTTGTTTACAAACACTACGTCAAAACAGAATGAACTGTCATGACATCAATTTTCTAGACTAGGTAAAACTATTACACGTCCTTCGTTGCTCATGCGCAGTAAACACCCTTGCATTGTCCTAAATTTACATGCCTCACACCAATGTGTGCTGTGCGCTGCATGTATACATTTTATACATCTATTGGGTCAAGCGAAAGCACAGACTTGAAATTATCAATTTTTATTTTAGGAGATTTTAATATTGATTTTATGGGTTCTAGCAAGTCGAAATTGGATGTCTTGTCGTGATGAATTCTAATGGAATGCATTCAAAGATTCGCGAATTTACGAGATTCAGTGGAATGTATTGACAACATTTTTACTAATTACGGTAAGTGGCATGACGTACAGGTAATAGATTCATGTATATTGTTGTATGCCTTGGTTGATGATGATCACACAAAATACAAGGTATCTTCAAACACCAGGAATACACATCATTGTTGATTAGTAGAATAAGACTAAGAAAAACAATTAGTTATCTTCGCTTTTATATGTTTTTAAGAAATGCTGAACTAAGCAATACCTTAATACAAAGGGCTTTTTATATTAAGGGTGGACAACATCTCCGAGGGGTAGAAAATTTTTGTTAATCTTTTTAATTGACTACAAAAATTGAAATTTCTTAAAAACATTCAAAATTTTCTTAATACTATTATTAGTAAAATAATTAATGTATAATTATAAAATAAAACATTTTGTTTCCTCCCTAATTATCTTTTAAATCTACATTATATTCTAAGATTGTTCAATTTTAAATTGTTTTGCGTGAATACGATTTGAACGTCTTAAATTTGATGATCTTCCAGGATCTCCATCCAGGGACGCTGTTGATCGAGGTATTGTAGAAAGATTTATTGACTCTGCATTAGTATCGTATCTTACTGTAATTGGTGTGGCTACAATTTGCCTTTCTGGTAATTTATGACATTGATTGAAAATTTGAAAACAAGGTGGACATGTAATTGCTTTAACTTCTCGTGGTTCTTTAGTAAAACAACAATATGTTCGAAAAAGTTTAAGAATTCCACACCACTTTAAAACATTATAAATTACTACTAAAATCACAATTCCAAAAATAAAAGATAAAATCGAAGTATACCAATGTGTTTGTTTTACAATAAAAGGTTTAGTTAATTGTTCTTGAAGTTGTTCATCAAATTGATTTAATTTAAATTTAGCAAATTTTAATTCTTTGAGATCCAAATTTGTTAACTTTAACGGTTCAAAATGTATGTTATCAATCGTTAAGTTTTTCTTTAAATTGATACAACAATCATCTTCTACAATGTTAGTAAGCGGAATTTCGTTAGAAAGATTTGACATAAATGACATTCGTGTTTCAAGCATAACATTCGTAGTATAAGCTTTACAATTAGGTACTAATTCTAACAGTCCCACTTTTTCAATCGAAGTTTCCTCGATTTCTTCATGTTGGTTTTCGTTGCACAACACAAATAACTTCGTTGGTTGACTTAGAATAAACAACCATTTATTCTCAGATAATGGATGCCAAACTTCCATTTCTGCTATCAAATTTCGAGTTTTGCAAGATTTTGGTGTAGACTTCTGTATCAGAATCTCTATTTCGCATTCTTTGGTACCAACCTTCTTTGTGATCGGAATATCTTTGCATAACCATTGTTGCGGAAGTATCTCATTGCAGTTTACCAAGCTCTCCAGCATGAAATAATACGTTCTCGTGGAGGAAATTAGAATATAGGGTTTTGCAGGTTCAATATAGGAAAATAAACTTGAATCATTTTTATGAGGAGAAGGCAATGGAAATATTTCATATAAGTTATAATCATAAATATTTTTAATCGGCACATTAAATGCGATTACTAACAAATCATTTTTGATGAATGATTGTAATGTAATAATTTTGTAGTAATTATATGCATTTTCAGTTGTTACTGGTAAAGGTAATGAATATTGAGTGGCAACTTTTCCTAACTCATTAAATAATTGTTCAGGTGGCAAAATTCTATAGCTAATTATTCCGTGTTGGATTAATGAAATATCACTCACGTAATTTTCCAAAAGATTAGACATTTCGTCTGTCATTTCAATTAACAGTATTATATGATTTGAAAGGCGCAATTCTAGATCTACCTTTTGACTGAGAACTTTTATCTTCTTTCCTAATTTATTAAAGTTTTCCAAATTTGAATTTAGAGTGGCAATATTTTCATTCATTCTGACTAGTGAATTATTGAAATTAGTAATAGTTTCAGAAATAATAGACACCTGCTGTTGCATTAACATTTCTGTATGTTTTTGATTTTCCATTAATGA
The DNA here is from genome assembly GCA_963556235.1 of Cryptophagus acutangulus. Taxonomy (NCBI): domain Eukaryota; kingdom Metazoa; phylum Arthropoda; class Insecta; order Coleoptera; family Cryptophagidae; genus Cryptophagus; species Cryptophagus acutangulus. The sequence goes on from OY744563.1 coordinate 195,001, forward strand.
ATTAATTGAATCGGTATAAAATTGTGCGTCATCAGAATCTGGTATTCCAAATAACCATTTTAATCCATCCCCGATTCCGTTTATTAGACCTCGTTTGGCTCTAGGGTTATGTCTTACTTTGAATTGATGTGCAATAATACGATACGATTTTTCAATTGATAGCAACTTATTTTTGATATAACGTAATTGATTCTTGCAATCAAACATATAATGCTCAGATACAGCTAGACCACAAACGTCTACTGACCTAAGATAAAATCGATAAATCATCTCCACTTGTGAATTAATTTGTGTTAAATTATAATAAGATAAAAGCGTAAATTTCTGATTTGATATTACTGTTTTCCCCAAGTTATGATAAAATAATCCAGAAGGATTTTGAATATTTTCTACTTTAAACTTCAGTTCGACTAGTACTGGGAGTAGGAACAGAAGGAAAAGAGATATTATCTTCTTCGATTTCATTGCTCTGTTCCAGTTCAGATTCTGAAATCATATAAGGTTTTAATAAATTAAAATGATAAGTTTTCAGCTTATTTGGACCTATTTGCAAAGTTGCATTTTGATTATCATGTATCTGAATTATTTTAAATGGTCCTTTATAATTGGGAGCAAGTTTCTTGTTCTTACGTTTAGACTCCATATCCAATAATAATACCCGATTTCCTTCGCGAAATTCATAAGTACGGTTATGGCTTTTATCGTAATACTGTTTCGATTTGCCTTTTGAACTAATTTGATTTTCCCTTGCAACCTCTCTAATTGTTTGTAATTTATTAGATAAGTCCATAGCAAAATCTGAATAATTAGGTTTATAAGCTGGTTTACTTAATAAATTTGGTATTCTTGGGTGTTGACCAAAAACTAACTCATAGGGAGTTCTTTGTGTAGATTTATGAATTCCCGTATTATAACTATAAGTAGCAAAGTTTAAGTAATCATCCCAATTATTAGCGTCCTTATTCACATAGCACCTAAAATAATCTTTTATAGTTAAATGTGTTCTTTCTAATGAACCATTTGTTTGTGGGTGATAAGGAGTTGTTAATTTATGCTTTATGGCTAATAATTTATTAATTTCTTTAAATAATTTTGATGTAAATTCAGATCCTTGATCTGAAAGAACGTTCGTAGGAAAACCAAAGTATGTGCAAAATTTTAAAAATTCAATTGCAACTGTTTTAGCCTCATGATTTGGAATTGCATATGCTTGAACAAATTTCGTTAGATCGTCTTGCAAGGTTAGTATAAAGCGATTTCCATACATAGTTTCTGGTAAGGGTCCTACTATGTCCATTGCTATCTGTTCGCAAAATTTAGAAGCTGTGGTCGTAATTTGCATTGGGCTTTTATTGCTACGAAAATCCGTTTTTGATTTTTGACAAACTTTGCAATTTTTGATATAATTCCTAATGTCACTTTTTATATTTTCCCAATAATAATCCTCTTTGATTTTGTCATAAGTTCTTTCAAATCCTCTGTGTCCGGCAGTAACAGAGTCATGATTTTCAAACAAAATTTCTTTTATTAGTTCTGGATCGCTTATGATCATCCTTTCGGATTGCAATATTTTATAATTAAATTTTCGGAAAAGATAGTACAAAAGACTGAAATAAGTATCTTGTCTAATGCTTGAATTGTTTTCTGAGACATCTGGTATAACGAAAGTGTTTACCTGATTATGTTCCAGTATTAATTTTAGATTATAAAGAGTCTGATATAAGTCTTTATAAATAGCTGATTCATTAGCAAATTCTTTGATAAATAAAAGATATAAGGATTGTTGTGGTAATCTTTTTACGTTTATCTCATGTACTTTAGGATTAATCGCTAAACTTTGAAAATTTTCTTTTATGTAATCCAAATATTTATTGGAATTAGAGTAATCACAAGAAAGTGGTATAGCAAAATTTTTTATCTTAGTGATTGGGAGTTTTACCCTATCTGGTTCTGCAAATATTTCCTGTTGATGGAAAATCTTAAATTTATCAAAAGAAAATTCTTCCTCTATATGATTTACTGACAGAGGTATTCTACTTAGTGCATCAGCGTTTGTATTCATTGTTCCCTTTTTATATTTTATTTCATACTCAAAATCCATTAATTTGAGTCTCCAACGAACTAAACGACTTGATGGATCCTTACAATTCATTAACCAAGTCAATGGCTTGTGGTCAGTTATTATCTGAAATTTTTGTCCGAAAAGGTAAGGTCTAAAATGTTTACAAGCGTTTACTATTGCTAGTAATTCTTTCTCCGTAGTGGAATAATTTGTTTCTGCTTTGTTCAAGGTTCTTGAGTAATATGATATAGGAAGATCTTGTCCTATCTCCCCTTGAGATAATACTGCACCGATCGCATCATTGGATGCGTCCGTTGTTAGAACAAAAGGTTTACTAAAGTCTGGATATTGTAATAATGGTTTTGTTGTTAAAATTGTTTTTAATCTTTGAAATGAATCCTCGCATTTATTACTCCAAACAAAGTCTTTGTTTTCCTTTTTTAGCAACATTGTAAGTGGTTTTGAATAGTGAGAAAAATCTTTTATGAATTTCCTATAATACCCTACCAAACCTAAAAATGACTTTATATCTTTTGGATTTTTGGGAGTTGGTATCTGAGTGATTGCTTGGATTTTCTCTGGATCTGGTTTTACCCCTTTACTTGAAATTATATGTCCCAGATACTTTATTTCTTTATGAAGAAACTCGCACTTATCAGGTTGGAGTTTCAAATTATGTTTTAACAGTCTACTAAATACTGCTTTTAGTTTTTCATTATGATCTTCTAGTGAATTTCCGTAAACAACAATATCGTCCAAATAACAAAAACATTTATCACCTAACAATCCTGATAATACTACATTCATTAAACGAACAAACGTTGAAGGGCTATTTTTTAAACCGAATGGCATTCGATTGAATTCGTAGTGGCCCATAGGAGTTGTAAAAGCTGTTTTTACTTTGTCATTTTCTGACATTTTGATCTGGTGAAAGCCAGATGCTAAATCTAAAGAAGAAAAGTAAACAGAGTTTCCTAACTGATCGATAATATTTTCGATGTTTGGTATTGGATACGAATCTCCTATCGTTACTTCATTGAGCTTTCTATAGTCTATCACTAATCGCCATTTCTTTTGTCCCGATGCATCTAATTTTTTGGGAACAACCCAAATTGGACTTGACCATGGTGAAAACGAAGGTCTGATAATATCTTCGTCCAGCATTTTACTTATTTGAGTATTAACTTCAGTTTCGTGTACTTTAGGATATCTATAGATTTTGCAAGATATTGGAGCATCAGTTTTTGTATGGATTGAATGTTCCATAGTATTTGTTGTGGTTAAACGATCTCCCGATAAATGAAATATAGTTGAAAAGTCTTTACAGATTTCAATCAATGAATTAGTTTCATTTAAATTTAAATGTTGAGTACGAATACTTTTGACAACTTTGTTTTTTCGATCGTTTAAATAATTGTTATTTACACCGTTACTCAAATAACTAACTTGTTCTGGAAAAGATACATCTTCGATTTCGAAAGATGGTTGATTAATGATTACTTCATGATCATTTAAATTCAATATTGGTAATAATGTTTTTTGATTAATATTGTTTACTAGTGCTTCAGGAATGAACACATTTTTTTGTATTTCGATTTCAGAAATTAATCCTTGGTTCAAGGAATTTTTTATGTGGATTTCAGCTATTAATTCCGTTTTGCCAGGAATTTTAATCTGATTTGGTATCATGTTATTAAACTTTATTGGTACGTTATTAATATAAATTATTTCTTTTGAATAATCAATTAGAGCATTGTGTAGTTTTAAAAAGTCATTTCCTAAAATCCCGTCATATGTAGAGTTAATTTTTGCTGAATTAATTACATGAAATTTATGTTCTAAATTCAAATTTTCATTTTTTAGCTTTAATATTGTTGAACCTAAGGAATGAATTAATGTATTGGCATCTATTCCATTTATTTCAATTATATCTGTTTTATGCAGATAAGTTACAGAAGGAACTAGCATATCATGTTTCACTAAAGAAACCGTAGCTCCGGTATCAACTAAAAATGTTATTTTCTTATCTCTTGAATTATCAATATTAAATGTTAAGGTTTTAAGATCAGAACATAATACACGATTTGAACAGTTTGAGCTTACTGTGTGTTGAGAAATGCCTCCTGAATTTGATTGTCGGCCAGTGGGGCATTGATCACGGTCGACTCCAACGAGTTTAAATGATTGACTCGTGGATTTTGTTGATTTTGGTACTGCCTTTTCCTACATTCATCGATAGTATGCCCACGATACTTACAATAATTACAGAATTTACTATAATTAGAAGTAGATGGCAAATTATGATTATTCGTAGAATTTGGGTTTGAATGATTTGATGTAGTAGGTCTATTTTCGCTTTGATTATTTGGTTTCGAGACATTTGAACGATAATTTTGAGATTTTGAATGATTACCGCGTTTTCTGCAATTTTGAAATGTATGATTCGTTTTCTTGCAAAATGAGCAATATTGTCCCGTATTAGAGTTTGAATGTGAATTTCTAGGATGAGTTTCTAAGGATTTGCAATGAATAATGAATCTGCGTAAGGCTGTTCTTTGAATTGCTGTCCTTAAACCAGGTAATTCGTCAAATGCTTCGTTATTACCGATTTCAGCTTGAATACAATCATTTTTGGCCTTTTCTAATCGTTTGAAAAAGTCCGTGATATTTTCATTATGATACTGCTTTATAGTTTCTAATTCCTCGTGTGCCTGAACTAAATGTTTAGTTTGACTATAAAATAATTTAAGTTTATTCTTTAAATCAATCCATGAATAGACATCTGTTATCTCTAATTCATTGATTACATTAGTTGACAATTGAGACACAACATATAATAGCAAACCTTCTTTTTGATTATAAGCAGCAAGTGAAAATGCACTGTTTACATTTTGTATGAATGTATTTAATTCTGTACGTTCACCATTGAATGGTTTGATAAATTTAAATAGTACAGCTAAGGGTAATTCATTTACCCGATTTCCATCTGGTAAATCATTTCTTTGGTCATCATTGTGATGACTACCAGGTGGACTGTAGTTTAATTCGTCGTCCATATTCAATAGACTTGATAAATCAGGATAGAGAGGAATTTTGGAAAATATTTAGAACGATTATAACAATTAAGAGCTCACCTTATTTCTGATGAGATTTGTTGACTCAGTGGTCGAATTCCTCTTGATTTATTGAACTCGTTCCTTCCTTCGACTTTCGGGTAACCTCCAATAGGTCGGTGAACAAGATGTCCAGTACCACGAATGTTTCGTACAACTAGCGTGTACCAATCAGGTTGAGCAGCAAAGGTCCGTTTCTGTTGAGAGTGAAAACTCACAGCGAAGACTTCAATTCAATGTTGAAACTTCACCCAGTTGTCCTAGACCATCCCTCTTCTGACACCAAAAACGAAGTTGTATGCCTTGGTTGATGATGATCACACAAAATACAAGGTATCTTCAAACACCAGGAATACACATCAGGATCTTGTAACTTCTGACACCAGGGCAGTTTTGTATGACAAAACTCCGTAAAACACTTTTGAGAATTAGATCACCAATTAACTAGCCGCAAACTCGAATAAGAATTGGTAGAGTGGACAATAAATCAACATGTTCGTTAAACGATTATAATATTTATTGTATAGTATAGTATTTATTGTATAATATGATATATGATATGTTGATTAATTACACTGAGATGCGACTCGGTTGATTAGTAGAATAAGACTAAGAAAAACAATTAGTTATCTTCGCTTTTATATGTTTTTAAGAAATGCTGAACTAAGCAATACCTTAATACAAAGGGCTTTTTATATTAAGGGTGGACAACAATATCAGACCATACAGCTCAAAAAAATTTATTTTAAAAAATAATAAATAACACAAAGAATTATTTTTTTAAACAGGATTTGTCTGATGAAAACAAAATTGAGTTTATTAGAAAATTAAGAGCGGTTAATTGGAATTTTTTATGGGATGTTGGTTCTCACAAAGTAAATGATCAGTGGGATATATTCAGCAATATATATATATAATAACATTTTCAATGACTGCTTTTATAAAATAGTTATTTATACAACCAGTAGCAAAATGTAAGTTATTTTTTCACAAGTCGTAAATTTGTCCAACGAGGCGTCAGCCGAGTTGGACAATACGACAAGTGAAAAAATAACTAATTTTGCTCGTGTTGTATACACTATTTTTTGCAATTTTTAATTAAAATAAAAAAATATTAAAGATTAGTTAATAATCAGATGACAATCGGTTGCTTGATTCAAGCTTAATTTGTTATTAATTAGAGCAAACATTGATAAAACAATTGAAATCGCCCCTAGGAACAAATTATCAAACAGCTTCCTTCACATAATTCAAATCGAATAGAAAAGTGTTTGCTAACTCAAATTTAATAGAAATGTGGCTTATATGTTCTTGTTCAGTTAAATAATCTTACTAATTGTACAATTAATATTGTTAGTAAATAAAACATTGCGGTTTTATAACTTTTTGCCACGCTTTTAGCAATTTTTAAAATAATGAAAAAAAGTAAAAAGAATGAAAAAAAGTAGAAAAAGAGTGAAAAAAAGTCTTTTTTTTAACGCTTTTTTTAGAACAATAAAAAAAAGAAGACTGTTTCAATATCAAAAATGGCAACTAAAAAGATGTCATTTTAATCGCAAATTGTAAAAAAAGAATTTTAGTTGCAAATCGAAAAATTTTTTTTTTAATTTTTTTAGCGATCCCGAAGTCAGAGATTTAAAAAATAAATTAAGCGGGAATCTTATTTTAAAGGTAAATGCACAACCCAAACCAGCCTACAATGAATTAAAAAATGTTAAAATAAATTACTTGTTAAGAAACGCTCAGAATATTATGATAATAAAATAACACTGTTAACAAACTTGTCAAAAAGCAGTTGGGAGATTGTAAATAATTGGGAGGTTCTAAATAATTGTGTTGTTGTAAATAATATCAAAGGGAAAAACAATGTGAAAGACCAAATTAAAATTGAGGGAACGTGTGTGAAATAGCGAATCGGTATAACAATTATTTGATTAAGAGCACTCAAGATATAATAGTACAAATGCAAAGCGCACCTATTGTGAATAATATTAATTCATATAAAAAAAAAACGATTTTTTTACAACCAGTTGAAACAAGTGAAGTTGTATTAATTATCAACAAACTCAAAAATAAAAAAAGCAGTGGTATTGATGAGATAACCAGTTCCATAATTAAATTAAGTGCAGATTAAATAATAGACCCTGTTTGGTTTTGAAGGACCAGAGTAGAAAAATGTGATGATAAGCACTATTTATTTGGGTTTATACAAATGTAAATGCCTCGCGTAAGCAAAATAATGTAGTGACTTGTACAAGTGCTTAAGTTCTACTGCCGCATTGCGGCACTTGGTCTCATTAGAGGCTGCGCCACAATAGGAGCGTGTGCAAAACACAAGTTACTTAGTTACTAAGATAGACATGCAACCATATATACATTGGGTTTAGATTATTAATTTTAACATACTCCCCTCGTTGGAAGTACCAACACGTGCTTCCAAATATAAAAAAAAGTATAAAATTATACAAACAAACTACGTAAAAACAATTCAAAACAACAAAGTTATGAACAACAAAGGTTCTTATTTAGTCAATGAATATACGCAACAACACACGTCACTTTACGCTCACTATCACAGGAAGGAGATTCCTCTGGCGAATGAGTGGGTAGAGGACATATCTTTGAGATAGCTCGACGAGTCAAGCCCATTTGTGTTCGAAGAGTAACCACTCGAACGATGTTGTCGATTCCAGGGTGCAATTCTTCGACTCGACCTAGCTTCCATTTAGCAGGTGGTAAAGCATCGTCCTTGATTAAAACGAGACTTCCTAACTCGAGATTGTTGAAGTCGAACTTCCATTTGAAGCGCTGCTGGAGCTCTGATAGGTATTCTTTGGACCATCTGGTCCAAAAACTTTGGATGATATGTTGAAGGCGTTGATAGTTTGAGAGTCTGTTCTCAGGAATGTGCAAAACAGCTGGATCGGGTGCAGTCGTTAACGGTCTACCGATCAAAAAATGGGAAGGAGTCAAGCGGGTGAGATCGTCAGGACTAGAGGACATGGGAATAGCGGACGGGAATTTAAAATGCCTTCAATCTGCACAAGAACACTGTAAAAATGTTCATAAGTTAATACAGATTCGCCAATGACTCTTTGCAAGTGAAACTTCGTGGATTTCACTCCCGCCTCCCAGAGACCACCCACCACCCATATTAGGAGCATATGGGGGCAAAAAGCTCCAAGTAAAACCTTCATCAAGTAGTTTGCGCTCTAACGGATCTTTATTATCAATTAAACAGTTCCCTAATTCCTTTAACTGGGAGCTAGCTCCACAATAATTTCGCCCGTTATCCGAAAATATTTTGTTTGGCATACCACGCCGAGAGGAAAACCTGCGCAGACACAGCAGAAAAGCCTCAGTCGTCAAATCCGTCACCAGCTCCAGATGCATGGCCTTGGTGATAAAACATATAAAAACGCACACATAGCATTTTGAAATTGTAGCTCCGCGACCGGTCTTGTTTTTTATCATAAAGGGACCGCACTAATCAGTACCAGTAACGCTAAATGGAAATTGAGGAGTAACTCTTTCTATTGGCAGATGGCCTAACTGGTTATTGAGAGGTTGTGGTTTAGCTTTAAAGCAAGTAACGCAATTAAATACTGTCTTTTTAGCCAAATTACGACCGCCTATTATCCAAAACTGATCGCGAATTGTGCTTAGAAGTAATTGAGGACCGGCATGCAATAGTTCATTGTGTTTATAATGAAATAACACTACTGTAAAATGATGCTTGGATGAAAGAATCGTTGGATGTTTTTTTTCATATTCGTAAGGCGAATGATCTAATCTGCCACGAACTCGTAAAGTCATATCGGTATGAATAAATGGAGCTAAAGATGATAACTTATTTCGTTTATTTAAGAATTTACCCGAACGTATCTGCTCATATTCGACAGAAAATGACTCTCTCTGTGCAAGATTTGATAGGTATGTAGTAGAGCAATTTAATTCTTGCATCGACAGAGATTTGTTAGTCATCTTCTCCTTTTTCGTAGGACAATTGTTAATGAACCGCAAGCAATAAGCCATGACCCGTCTCATAACTCTGAAATTGGAGAATCTATCAAAAGGAAAAATGGATTCAAAGGGCTTGTTAATCTTAGCGATATTGATATAAGATACCGTGGGGGGAGTTACAAGTGTTTCTAAAGCATGTTCAAATTTAGGCCAACATGTAGGCAAATGGGACAGAAATTGAGGCCCATGCCACCATGTGATCAAATTTGGTAGGATTTTTGGAGAGACTCCCCTCGTTAGAAAATCTGCCGGATTTTCTTCTGTAGGCACATATCGCCAATTATCGGTAAGACATATCTCTTGGATTGAGGAGATTCTATTTGCGGTAAAAGTTTCAAGTAAATGAGGTGGCGTTTTAACCCAAGATAGAACTGTTGTAGAATCATTCCAATAAAATATTTCATCAATTTGAAGGTCAATGATGCTCTTGATTTTGTCAACGAGTTTGGCCATAATTAAGGCGCCACATAATTCTAATTTCGGAATAGTTACAGTTTTTAATGGACTGACTTTAGTTTTAGAGCATAGAAGATTCACGGCTATATTTCCAATAGCATCACAAGAGCGTACATATATGCATGTAATATAGGCAACCTTACTGCTATCCGAAAATGCATGAATTTCTATTTTTGTACAAGATTCGCATGTGATGCATCTAGGGATGCGCAATGAGTTAAGTGAAGACAGCTCCTGACAATATTGCAACCATTGCGATTCAAGATTTGGTGATAATTTGTCATTCCAATCAACCTTGTCAAGCCATAATTGCTGCATGAAGATTTTTGCAGTAATAGTGCAAGGGGATAGTAACCCTAAAGGATCAAAAAGTCTAGCAATAAAGGAAAGAACACTGCGTTTTGTAAACCCACCATAAGGCTGGGTGATTTCCTCAATCGTATAAAGAAATTCATCGGAGAAACTATTGAAAGTAAGCCCTAAAACGTGAGAATTTTCCTCAGAGCCAAACTCTAGAATGTTATTAGAAATACTTGATGATTTTACTGCGCTCAGTACTTCGGGAAAATTTGAATTCCACTTTCGGAGTGTGAAGCCTCCTGATTGTAAAATGCGTGAAACATTAGAGCAAATATATTGAGCGACTTCAAGGCTAGAGCAACTTGTTAATAGGTCATCACAGTACATATCTTTCTTAATTAATTTAGCAATAATAGGATACGTCTCCTCACACTGATTAGCCAATTCAAATAAACATCTAATTGCTAGAAAACTGGAAGCCTTTTCGCCATAGGTGACAGTGCAGAGTTCATATACTTCGAGGGGGAAAGAGGGTTCGGATCTCCAGAATATGGGCTGAAGCGATCGTTGGGAGTTTGTTATCCAAATAGATCTGTACATCTTTGAGCAATCGCTAGAAATAACGTACTTAAAACGGCGAAAACGTACTAATATGGAAAAAAGATCATTCTGCAATATAGGACCATTTAATTGTAGGTCGTTTAGTGATACACCAGTGGTAGTGGGTGCACTTGAATTGAACACTACTCGCAATTTTGTTGTTAAGCTTTGCTCTTTGTAAATTCCGTGATGAGGAATATAGTAATTGACATTTGGTTCACTGGATTCGTCACACACCTTCTGCATGTGACCCAGTTCTATATCCTCGTGCATGAAATCGACATACATTTCCTTGTATTTTTTATTGGCTTGGAACCTTTTTTCTAACGATAGAAATTGTTTTTTTGCGTTTTCTTTTGAATCACCGAGAACATTTAAAGGGGAACCAAAGGGGATGCTCACAACAAATTTGCCGTCGGATTCGCGCTTAGTGGTATTTAAAAAATGTGATTCGCAGTAACTTTCCTCGGGTGAAGGTGGTACATTGATAGGAGAGATATTCTCGATTTCCCAAAAGGTTGACAATTGTCTTGACAGATCAAGGGTAGTCAAAAGGCAAGGAATTTGCTGGGCTTTACTGGCCATAGGAAAGTTTCCAGATATTACATAGCCTAACTGGGTGTTATGGAGATACGAATGCGTATTTGCAAATGGTTGGTTTGCGTATAAAATTTGCCAAAACACATCTATTCCAAGTAAGATGTCAATTTTAGCTTCATCGTTAAAATTTGGATTAGCGAGATTTATATCCTTTGGCAGTGCGAGTGATCTTAAACTAGTGTCTGATGGCAATTTATTGGTAATGTTTTGCAACAATAGAAATGATAAATTGGCTGTGAAACTTGTATATTTCGATTTTATTTGAGCGCTAGTTATCTTGCTAACTCTAGATTTACCTTGATTGATTCCGGAAATAGGAATGTCAACGCTCATTGTTTTAAGATTCAGTTTGTTACATAGGCCGATTGTCATATATGATCGCATAGAGGCTGAATCTAATAGTGCAGTGCATTCTCGCGAATTTCCGCGTTCGTCATATACTAGAATCACCGCTGTTGGAAGAATTTGTATGGAGTTATTATATAATGGAACATGACTAGTAAGAGCATGCGTAGAAGTTTGACTAGAAAGTAAATTAGAGTTTGCTGCATTAGAATGATCAGTATTGTCTTCATGCAATAGACTCGAATGAAATTGGGTGCATTTTTTACAATGCCCGTATTTGCAAGCTTGCACTGAGTGATGGTTATTTAGGCAATTAATACATAATTTCAGTTTTTTAACTTCCGTTATTCGATTAGCCACAGACAAGTTTAAGAACTTTCTGCAAGTGTAAATTTTATGGTTAGCTTTGCAGAAGTAACAATTGCTATTATTGGTAGCTAAATGAGTGTAACTGGAAGGATAATTGCCTTTTGACTTATGCTTAAATTGCTGTGCAGGCGTACTTGAAATGTTTGCGCGACTAGGCCTTTCGATTTTTTCTAATAATGAACAGCGTTTTTCTATAAACTCGATTAAATCTTCTGAACTAGGATTTTCTTCTGATTTAGCAATTTCTATTTCCCACTCCTTTTGTGACTGATAATCTAGCTTGTCTGTTACTAGGTACTGTATTCTACTTGACCAAAATTCTACAGGCTCACCCAATGATTGCAATGCTCTTAAATGAGCTTGTAATGAGTCTGATAGTTGCCGCAATGCTAACGCCGATTCTTTCATGATTTTTGGATATTCTACAATGCCTTTAATGTGTGAATGAACAATTAGTTTCGTGTTTTTGTATCTTTTTTCTATTAAGTTGAGGGCTACGGGATAATTCGCTGCAGAAACTTCTAATGATTCGATAACCTTTAACGGCTCTTTACCTAAACAGGATTTTAAATATTAAAAACGCGAAATGTCATCTAAGTTTTCGTTATTATGAACTAATGATTTAAAACTCTCATAAAAGCAAAGAAATTGTTCTGGTTCACCATTGTATGATTTTATTTGCAAGACCGGTAGCTTAGCTTTACTCTGATTGGTATCCGCGCTATTGGATGGCGTTGCATTGTTAGCTCGTGCCAAACTGACGGCATTTAAAGGATTCTTAGACAAGATAACCTGTGCCTTAGACAATTGCTCATAGTAATTGTTTTCGAAATTAAAAAATTGTTCTGTGTGTCCTGGCAAATTCTCCTCTAAATCTACGTTAATGATTTCATTGTGAATCTCATCAAACTGGTTTAATAGATCTTTGAATTTAATAACTCGCGCTTCTAATTGAACATAATCTACCTCCGTTAGAGTGTTCTGAGAGTGAGAGGCAGTAATGATTGCCACAAATTTCCTAAAAGCTGTTAATCGCGCTTTTATTTGACCACGTTGTCGCACTAAAGTGGCCGCCATTGTTAATAAATAAATGTGCAAATTGAAGACAATTACAATAAATTGAAGGATTGAATACAAGGAATAGATCTTATTATTCTCACCGTAATTGACCAGACCAGCTGCTGCGGTTGTGCTTCCTCGATTTGATGGCGGCTTGACTTGTAAACTGGTGGATCTGACTTTGAACAATGCTTGACTTGTGCACTGTTTTGTGATGATAGCCTGGACTCGTATCCGACTCGAAGGACCAATGTTTGGTTTTGAAGGACCAGAGTAGAAAAATGTGATGATAAGCACTATTTATTGGGTTTATACAAATGTAAATGCCTCGCGTAAGCAAAATAATGTAGTGACTTGTACAAGTGCTTAAGTTCTACTGCCGCATTGCGGCACTTGGACTCATTAGAGGCTGCGCCACAATAGGAGCGTGTGCAAAACACAAGTTACTTAGTTACTAAGATAGACTTGCAACCATATATACATTTGGTTTAGATTATTAATTTTAACAGACCCTTTGTGTTATATAATAAATAATTCATTAGAACATGGAGTATTTCCCAGTAAACTAAAAATTGCTCTTGTAAAACTTTTATATAAGAAAGGCAAACCTTCTCAAATGGAAAATTATAGACCAATAAGTTTGTTGCCTGTGTTTTCAAAAATATTTGAATCAGTCATGAACAGTCGAGTAACAGAATTGATGACTTCTTGTAGGCTTTTTAGTAAATTTCAAAATGGATATTTAAAGGGAAAATCTACCCAATCCGCAGTTTATGATTTTACACAACGCATAATTAAAGCATGTGAAGCCAAGTAGTCGTCACTTCGAATCTTTTTAGATTTGTCAAAGGCATATGATTCCGTGAATCACATAATACTATTAGATAAATTAGAGAAATATGGAATAAGAGGAAATGCTTTGAATTGGATGAAATCATACTTATCGTTTAGGAAACAAATTGTTGTTATCACTAAGAACAATATAGAAGCTAAATCAAAGTCGAAAAACATAAATGTAGGAATTCCACAAGGTACCATATTAGGACCACTATTATTTATTATATATACAAATGACATAGAAAATATACTATTAAAACAACGAATCAACCCAGGCAACATGCCAGTTGAAGGCCAGTTTTTAGCAAAGTGCTGGCCAAGGTGTTGGCCAAAGTACGGCCATAGGCATTGGGCCAGACCGCATGTTAAAATGTGGTCGAAGGTTGGCCGAATGATGGTTGACTGTTTCACCTAAGCAAAACCATTGTCGCCCTTGTATATCAAAATGCTACCTTGCCAGCATATACGGATTAGTCCTGGACAACGTTGGCCATATTACGTTATTAGGGTAGACATTAAAACTCAGTGTAACTAAAACATATATATTCTATTAGAGCGAACATTTTAATATAACAGGACTAGTATTAATACGTGTATTGTCTTCTTATAAACATAAAAAAATAAAAGAGTAATTCTCAAAACTAAAATAATAAAACAAAACAAATTAAACATTTAAAAAAATAAATAAAAGAAACATTCTATTAGCGAACATTTGAATAACGAGACTAGTATCAATACGTGTGTATTATCCTTATAAACATATATTAATAAAAAAAAAATCTCAAAAGTAAAATAATAATTTTAATTTGTGGGCGTTAGCTTAGAACAGCTAGTTGACAAAAATCCACTAGTCAAAATTATCTTTACTAGTGACTTTTTGTTTACTAATTGTTCTAAGCTATTCCACCAATTAACAAATTAAAATTAATAAAATGAATACAAAAAGTTCAATATCAAAATATTAATAAACGACACAAATATGACAAAAACCTTTTTGTGGATAAATAATATCAACATCATTGAGAAAGATCTATAGATAATTTAAACTATAATTAAATTAAACATTTTTGTTCCTACCACCATGTCTATCGCCGGAATTCCTCAACCAAGTTTTTATTTCCTGCTCAACATCACTCTGTTGCACGTCAGGAATTTTTTTTCGAACAGTCACTACAATTAAAGTTTAATTTAAAAATTATTTGAAAGTATTTATATCATTGGGCTATAGTCATGAATTCAGAACCGCATGTCTGAACTAAGATAATATATTTTAAATATTGACTTTTGTTTATGTAGTTAGCTCAGAGATGGGTTTTCTATTCACATAGCTTAGAACAAATAGATGGCATTTTTTAAGTTGGTGATTTTACTTATTGTCAAAACAAGATGAAATATATAGTTTACCATCCTCTCTGGCAGTATAGATATTAATGTAGATTATTAATTTAGAAGATAAAAACATCTTACATGTCATAACCTTAATTAGATTTTCAAACTTGCTAAACTTAATTCGGCCTTCCTCACCCCTTCTCAACCAGTTCATATTTAGCGCAAGTTCATGGTTAATCAATTTGGCTAAAAAATATCGCATGTTATCCCTCGGGTTTTCACCACCTAACACCTGGAGCATTTGTACCTAGACAGCATAAAACACAAGTAAAAATCAATTTTAGTTATAAAAGTAAATTTATAATTTAATTACCATGTTCTTTATTTCACCAATTTCTTCTAAGGATGTGTTAAGTTTTGTAAGATCTGTTTCTGTTGAGCAGATAATCTCACTGAAAGTGAAAATTGGTTCATCTTGATCGTTTTTTTTTATATGTTGTGCAAACCATCAAAATTCTGTTGATTCCTTCTTGCAATCCGTCCACTTTTGCTTCCAGTCTTGCTATATTTTTAATATTAGAATCTAAAATATGCAAGTAAATTAATGAAAAATGTACTAATTAACGTATTTAAAGTAAATACCTGAAATATTTTTGCAGTTTGCACATGAAAAAATAGGTGTATTGGTCGTAGCTGTAGTGGAACTAAAACTATTAATACTACTAGTCCTACTTCGAATTTTGTTTGTTAAACTTTGGTTTACAAATTTATTATTGTTATTAAAACGTGGTGATGGTGATGTAGGTGGAGAATCTTCTTCACCGGAAGACCTTCTTAGTGTAGAAAGTTTCCTATTTAGATTTTGTAATTTTGCTTTTGCGTTCAGCTTCAGGCACTATCGAATGATCTTTCGATATTGCCTTATACTTTGAATTTGGAAATGTTTGTCTTGGTTTGTCAAAATTATTTGTATCTTCACTTTGGCTAACGTTACTTTCACATTCCAGTCTTTTTAATTTCAGATCACATTTAACAAAACTTGTTGAAAATTTTAGTTAACTTTAGTAAAAAGCAAATCAAATATTTTGTCTGACTATAGCTATGCTATGATAGCTATGATACAACTTAATAATTTTAAACTGCTTCCACGTTTTGGAATTATAAGGTTCATGATTTAAAACTGCTTTTTTAATTTTGAAATTGGAGTTAAAGAACTGAGGCCAAAAACAATAATTGTCTTGAGTGCGAGATAACCACCGAGAAGAAATTATGCCCAGGTCTTTTTTATGGAATTCTACCACATAAAAAATGTAACTGTAAAAAATAAAACTTATAATTAATATATGATTTTTCCAAACAGTATAAATTTGATCCGGAAACAAATTGGTTAGTACTTACTTATGATAGTAATTACTAATCTTATTCCTAAAACTCAAAATGCATTTTCTAGTGTAAAAACTATTTAAGCAATAATTTTGATTGCAATAAGTAAACATTTATCGATACTAAATGTGTTGTTTTACAAACTGTTGGTTAATAATAAATAATAATCATTTAATTATTATTTATATATTTAAAAATTAACAATACGAAACAAAACATGAAACTAAATTAATAAAACGGCTCTCTACCAGCTGACTTCATAACAGCAATAATTTTAACAAAATGGCTTATATAAATTATATTTTTAAATTATTTCAAAAACAAAGTCAATGTGATCGTTCGTCTTTTTAAAGCAAATGTGCTAACCTAAACGTTCAAATGGTTTAAAAAGGGCTATTTTAGTTTGAGGGCTATTTTGCAAAATAATATTTTAATTAGTAAGTATTTTGCCAAACATTTGCTTGTAAAATGTGAACGTTCCTTCAGAAAATCCCCTAAAGACATTTATTTAACTCAAAAAAATTAAAATTGATCTTGGTTCAACTGGTAAAGCATTTTAAATTTTTATAACATATGTAAACCCAGTAAGCACCGACTGGGTAAGCACCGGCCAATTATTTGCCTTAACGAGTTTGCCAAAACAGCAACGGCAGGACGACGGCTTGCCAGCCAAGGACCAGTTTGGATTTGACGTTACGACCACAGTGTGGCCATCAGTCACACGCTAAGCAATAGTCCGGCATTGGCCAAAACTTTCACAGCAGTAAACCGTAATTGTGGCACGATTGCTTCAATTGGACCGGTTATGGCCATACGACACTTTTCCAAATGTGGTCTAACACTTTTCCGTCACAGTACCGACGTCTTGCCAGTAAAACACCATAATAAATTAGCATAAAAAAACACAAAATTTGAATTGTAAAATATATATTTAAGCATGATTATAACAAAACCACATTTCTAATTAAATATATGCTTAAAAACGTATGAGAACTTATAACTTAAAAAGAAATTAAAACATTTCAAAAAACAAAAACAAAACATTCAAATATTTAAAATATAAGTAACAACAGTAAAACACATTTGAAAAATAGGTAACATATAGTAACATATAACTTCAAAAAATTCAAAATTAAAAAATTAAATTGCCAAAACATATTTTTTATATAATTATCCGGATGATTTTTTTGCAATTTTCTTTTCTAATCGTTTCATACGATCACCATCCCGGTCACCAGCATTTCTAATCCAGGTTTTTAAAGCTGACACAACGTCGATTTCGGTTGCTTTCTCGCAAAAATAAAACCTTGTAATGGAAACTAAAAAATTATTTCGATTACATTAAAAAAAAAATAGAAATAATTCTAAGGGTTTTTATGCTGCTTTAAGGCGAGTTTATGTTCAACTATCTATTAACAATTAATGGAATTTGAAGACTGTGGTGGTTCGTAAGTTTGATTCAACCAATAAAATGCTTTAAATTTTGTTAATTCTTAGTGGTTAGTTGAGCATTAACTTGCCTCTATAAGTCTTGGTACTTACCCAAAATAATTTTAATAATATTTTGCACATCCGAAAATTTGATTTTGTTGTTGCATCCAAGCCAATTGCATTGCAAGGCTAATGCATTTGTCATTATTTTTGTCATCATTCGCCTTGCTAGATTTGGTATATCTTTACCACTTATGGTTATTAATACGTTCATCTGAAATGATGAATCAGTTAGTAACAAAATATTTAAAAGAACTTGGGCTAGACAAATTGAAAACTATAAAAATACTCACTACATTTTTTGCGATTTCAGGATTTAAAAATGAAGAAATAAATGTATGCAGTTCTTCTGTGTGGTTGCATATCTCAAAATGATAATCAAAGTGATTATTGTTAATATTTAATAATAATATTAATAATAATAATAATAAATGACTTTATTTATAAAAGTTCAAATACAAAATTAACATATAAAATGCAGAGTAGAAAAAAAAACTTCCATAAACAGGCGAAGTCTAGCATAAAGCTAATCAACTTAACCAAGAAAAAATAGGAGATACACATAATAAAATTCTAGGCAAGAATTACAAATAAGAAAAGATCATATACATTAAAAGATCATTGTGACCAAAAATATTGCAAATAAATGAAACCAAACAAATAGTAATACATTTCATTACTGATTCCATTCACAAAGTTAGTATAGATAGTTTACCTATGTTACCCGATGGTTAATTAAAAATGATTTATATTTAAATTTAAGTTTATTGAAGAGTCTATACTCACGAGGTACAATATTGTAGGCTAGGGCTGCATTATAGGAAAAACCTCTCTTAAAGAGAGAAGTTTGATGACGAAGTATGGTTATCAAATCAGAAGATCTAGTATTTCTAGAATGCACGGTAAAGAGGTAAAGATTATTTTGTTAAATAGAGAAGAAGGAATTGTTGAGGATAATATGTTATGAACAAACCCCGTAAAATGAAGTGTTCTTCTATCTTTCATAATTAAGCCAACCAAACTCACGAATTCTACTAGAGACGTGGTCATATTTTCTTAGGCCAAAAATAAGACGAACGCAAGAGTTTGGTACATTTTGGATCTTTCTGGAATCAACCATATCAAGGCAGTTGCCATATACCACATAGTTCAGATGCGACAGGTCAAGAGAGTCACACAATAATTTTTTGAGTTCAAAATTTAAGAAATGTCTATTGGAATATAGAAGCTTAAGGATGCATAACATTTACTAATAGTGCGATTAACATGTTCATGAAACCTAAGGTCAGAGTCCACTATCAAACCAAGGTTATTCGCAGATTTCACATAAGGTATAGGTTCCTTATTAATCTGAATCTTAAATAAAGACAGTGCATAATTAATTGTTTTTTTGTTTCCAAATAGTAGACACTTAGATTTAGTAGAATTGAGATTTAAATTAAATTGTTTAGACAAATCATAAATTAATTTTAGATCGGTGTTGATAGTATCTACAGAAGAATTGATCTCTGCATAAGCTTCAACTTTGCAATGTTTAACAGAACGAAGTAATTCCGATGTATAGACTATAAATAGTAAGGGACCAAGTATGGGGCCGTGCGGAACCCCGGAAGACATAAGTACAGACTCAGAAAATTTGTTATCTACCTTACTTTGCTGATATCTTTCCGTCAGATACGAATTGATCAACAGTTTAGAAGATTCATTGAAACCGAAATATCCTAAAAGGGCACACATCAAATCATTGTTGATGGTATCAAACGCTTTAGAAAAATCAAGTTGTATTAAAGCAGTTAATAATTTGTTGTCACAGGCCAAGATAGTATCATCGATTATATTGCCCAGCGCAGAGAGTGTACTGAAACCTTTTCTGAAGCCACTTTGATTGTCAGGAATGATATTACACTCATTCAAATAATTGTAAGTTTGATTAAAAAGAATTTTTTCAAAAATCTTAGAAAGAGTGGGTAAAATATTGTTGATTCTGATATCGGCTTCTGTAGCAGTTTTTGATCTTCTAATCAAATATTTTAAATCGTCGCTCAGGGCATCCACCTTTTTGGTCAGTTGAATAATTAAAGCTAAAAAAAACATTATTCATTGATCTGTACCAATTAGATACTTGCTAATAATGATTTCAGTTTTTAATTTGCATGTTTTTTCAATAGTTAATGTGCTAAATTTAAACTCATACTTACCCTGATTATCTCTGCAGATGTCATTATTTCAATTACGGGTATCGTCATCTTTGTTGCAACTAACTAATGTACTACGAGAAGAAACCGAAGTTGTACTTCCTTGACTCAGCGTAGATTCAATTGCACTTTGGTTTGCTTTGGCCATTACATTCACTACCTTTTTTTAAGGTGGAGGTCGTGGCAAATCAGTTTCAAGATCATCATCGACATCGAGTTCAAAATCTTGATAAAGCTGATTACCAATTTTCTTTCTTCGCGGTTTTTTACTGTTATTTTTGGTCTCGGTTTAAGACACATTGTCAGTTTGCTCCAAACGTTTAAGCTTCTTTTTTGCTTTTGATAAATTTCCTAGAATAAAACAAATAGTTTGTGTAATCAAAATGTTACAGCTGCTCACTATTAATAGCAGTTTTACTCGTGTTTTTCACGCAACAATGCATTAGCATGACTGGGGTGTTCTTTATTTCCAGCCTTGAGGATTGGCCAGTGGCAATAATTTACACCACTTTTTTCGAACAACCAATTTCAAAAAAATTATGTCTGCGGTTGGGATTTCATCATCATTAACTTCATGTGGAAATTCCACAATGTAATATTTACTGTTGGTATCGTAAAAAAATTGTTAACAATAAAATTGAATTTTAGGAAATCTTAAAATTCGTTTAGTTTTTTTAGTCTTCTGCATTAGGCATTATATTAGAATTTTATTGTAAATCATTGTTTTTGTTGTATTTAAAAATGCCATTCTATTCAGAATATAGGACGAGTACTTCACACAAGACCTCGCATTAAAATAAATGGAGCAACGGAGTACAAACAAATTTTTGATTGTATGGCATTATTACTGCTTTAGAACTTACATCCTTTGCAGGAATTCTTATCTCATCAGTACTTAGGTCTCCTACTTCAAAATATTTAATAAAAGAACTATCGGATGGATACATCGAAAAAGGCCTTATAAAATTTAAAATGTGTCCTGTTAAAAATACTTCTTTATTTTCATTAAACATTGTAGTAGGCATAAAAATGTCACCGTTTTTCAAAAAACACAGTTATTGCCATTTTTTGTGTCAAACAAAATCTAGCTGCAAAATTATTTTTTTTTTGCATCAAAAAATGGGAATTCATTTTCTTTAACTTTTGTTACTTGTTTTTTTTCCAAAAGACGTCTCACAATTTGCTGCATGGACTTATCTCCTTTCCTAAGTTTTCTTTTCATAAAACCTAAATAATTTTCGAAAGGGAAACAACTTATTGAATCAAGATTTTCAAATGTTTTAGCCTCGGCTGGCAAATGTAGAAGTGCGTGAACATTGTAAATGCAAAATTCCTTCCCATAAATGCGTATAGAGTGATTTACAAAATGTTTCAAAAGCTTATACGCATATTCATTATATTCGAAGTTTAATTTTTTTCATAGAAGAATTGTTATGGCATACTTCAATGTTAAAAAATTAAAATAAGCATGTTGCGGTAGTATGTTAAATAAAGCAACTGGCCCCCAATATAGCAAAAAACTTCTAAACTCCGATGCTTTCCATCTATCGAGATCTAAAAGCATTCGAGGTTTTCGATTGATTTCCACCTTCCAAAATGTGCTTAATATTTTAATTCGTTTATTAATTTGCGCTACTTCAATATGTAGAATAGGTTACCATCTCGCCAGTCACCAAATAATTTATTGGTAGCTCCTAAACAGACGCAGTGCATATAATCTAAAGGAAATTGGCTAACCATACCAATGTTTAGTACAATTCAAGGACTATCACCATGATGATGCCTTTCGTCAGTTTTTTCCACAAAAGAACTATCTGTTCTTAACAAATCCTCATGAAAATTTGGAAATGTCATTCTTCTTTGTATGTATACTCCAAGCGTTTCACACTTATCACATCCTTTATAACCATTATGAGTATTTTTAATAAATGCACGAGCGGGTGTGTCACAACATACAGATCTCAATTTTATTCGAACAGTTCTATTCTGCTCTTTTAAACTATAACCTGAATCTAATAGTTGAGCAAATTCTTGACAAAAGCTTTCAAAAAATTTAATAATGGTGGCTCTTTTCATCCACAAAAAAATGCTACAACAATGGGATTATAATTTTCAAACCCAAATATATTAAACAAATTAGGCCAAAACGCGATATTAGTACTTTTATGGACTGGAAGACCGTCAATATTAAAATTAAGATTAAAGCAGTAAGGCTATGGGGAGGTCACTCATGCCTTCTCTTTCTAATACATGTCGATTTAGGTATAAAAATGTAAACATCCGGTTTTTACAAATGTATATTGTTTTCTCTTTCTAAATTTTTATCAAAACCACAAAACCGCAACATCCGGTCCTCAAGAGATAGCGCGTATGCATAAATATAGTGTCGTGTCTTATAAATAAAAGTGAGCGCATCCGCTTTTGCGCATGCGCTTTCTTCTGCAGGCGTCGGGGTCCGTGCCTTGACGTCATGTCATCTTATCAGTATGTGGGATCAGTTGATGGGAATGAAGAAAAGTCATGTTTATATTTTAGAATATTTTTTTTTATTAGATAATGTTTAAATATAAATATGGTACATAAAGTTACAGAATAAAAATTACATTTTAAAATCATGAAAAAGTTTAATAATATTACATTTATTTATATATCTTATTTATTAATTTTTTTTATCTTATTTATTAATTTTAGAAATATTTTTTGAAGAGAAAATATTATACATAGTAATACAAATAGAATTACAATATCAAATTTTGTGGAATTATTGATTTCTGAAACATTTGAATACAGTGTATTATTGATTTTAATACTATGTTTACCCAAAGATTGGTTATTTTCATATTTTTCATTTTGTGGATTATTGTGGATTATTAGTCTTTATCCAGTCACGAGCATCCCCCCAACTTCGATCTTGAAATACAAAACGTATTTTGTAATATATAAAAGAGTCATTTACAAAGTTTGTTGGAATTGGCGATGAAAGCACATTTAAATTATAATCCATTATTGGTTTATCATGTAATTTATGCCATGCACTTGGCCAACTATCATTTTTATTTATTGTATCATTTGAAAAACACACATATGATTCAATAACATTTTTTGGAAAATTAATGTAGAAAATATTTTGGTTGATTGCAACAAAAATTATGAAACTTGATTGTAGGAACACCATTTTCACACTATTTTTTCATTTACACATTCAGGACAGATAAGTTTTGATGTAGGTGGACCATCAATGTGAGTTCTATCTTCGGGTCTATTATAATGTAACAAACATGGAAGTTGTTTTCTCAATTTATCATAGCACTGTTATTCTAATGGTAAATTTTTCCAAACTTCTTGTAGTTCCATAGGCGATGTACAACGAATTAAATATTTTAAAAGAAATGTTTTGAACTCAACTGTTGTATATTCACTAACTCTTTTAACATGACTAATGTGATTTAATAAAATATCACCATTCATATTGATAAGTTTTTGAATCTATTTGGATCAGTTAACACTTTTTCCCATTGATTCTGTTGCTCTAGCGTTAATGCCATACTGATTTTTTCTGCATAAAATTTATGCATTTTAAACTTTATTTTACTTTTTACGAATTTATACATTGCCATCATAATCATTATAGTTATTTGGATTTAATTGTATTTTATTGTTCAACAACTTTGAAAGCAGCGTTTTCAATTGTTTCAATATTCCAATGTTGGGACACTGAATGCCAGTTAATATTGAAAATAATTCAGATGTTTTTCCGCTTTTTTGTAAAACATTGGTAAATTTATTATACTCGTAGAATGTAATTTTTTGAATAAAATAAGTCAAACCATTAATGTACCGAAAAACACTATCAATTTGGTTTGGTATCCCACTAAATTCATTCGAAATTGTACCGTATTTTTTTACTTTAAAATTATACTAGTTAACTTCAACAAATAAATTTTCATCATAAAATATGAATGTGTTACCTCTATAATTATTGTACACACCCTGAGTTGGAGTGTTCACATTTAAACCAATTTCTCTTATTAATTTTCTTTCTTTCACAATAAAAGTTGGAAACTCAACAATATAATAGATATGTTGAAAGAAAAATACTATGTCACCTTGGGTCTTTGATATATTGCAGTGAAATTATGAAAAGGTGCTGGTACACTTAACCACCTCCAATCTTTTTGAAGATTTTTTGTTGCAATATGTTGTTTGGGTCACTCTGAACCTATTGGTACCTATCTTAAGTGAGGAAATTTTGATATTTGGTAAAAAAACGGTTTATAAAAATCAAATTATTGTATTGTCTTAACGCGCATTTATACGAAACTACTTGCAAAAGCTTTGCAGACCATCGGTGATAGTGCGCGCTTGCCGTGCGTTAGTCCACGGTTCGAATGTAGCCCCAATCTTTTTTTTTAACTTTTTGTTTTTTTAGGTTTTATATTTTATATTTAGGTTAGGTTTTATATTTTTTAGGTTTATATTTTTTTGTTTTTAACATAGTTTTTGCATTTGAATACTATTTACACTGTTTAGTTTGGTTTTAGATCTGTTTATGTTAGTATTGGAAAATGGTTATTAATATCGGTAATATTGTTATCGGTAAGTATTTATAAGCTATAATTTTGATATTTATGATACCTGTTTGGCTCATGTTTACTTTACTCCTCACCTAAAAATTCGATCGCACCGACCTTTTTAAGCCATTTAAGAATCCAAATTCACAAGATATTAAATTCTTTTATTCTTCAATTTTATTCTTTTCTTTTCATCTGCATTAACGGGCCAATTAAGATTATAAGATGTTGCTCTAATTTCCACGAAATTCTTTAGTAAAAGGCGAAAGATATATTGGCATCTGATGAGAAACTAGAGTACTTATCATTGGAGTATTTTTATATATTTATGGGGTGTCATAATTTTAAGATGTTGCTTTAATCTCCACTGAATTCTTTAGTAAAAGGCGAAAGATATTGTCACGCCCTGGGGTATAATTCACGGGACGTAGCCGGGCGCGACGGGTTGATATTACAATTTTAATAAAACGATAAGGGTTCGAATTAAATAATATTTATTTTATTTACTTACATGGTTGTACACCTTATTCCTAGGGACAGCGGTCGTTCGGAGGAGGCTCGCATCGTCTTTTCCTGTCACTTTTTATCACTTGAATCTTCCGTACAGGTCTGTCCCTGTACTTGTCGCAAAACGAACTAACTCCAATTAGTTTGAAAACTAATTAGAATTCCGAAATCGCTAAGTCAGCGCGGCGATTGACCCATCGATCAATCGCTGCGTCGACTTCCGCTCGCGGTTCAATTGCCCCGAGCGCGGTTCAATTGCCCGGCGATGCTGATCCGCGTTATTGGTACTATCTCAGCTATTGATGAGGTCAATAGCTGAGTCTTCGTGACATGCCTCCTCCTCGCGAGCGCTGGACCCACAGTGCTAAAATTAACGAACATATAAATCATAATTAAACCTAATAAATTAACCGCCAATGTTTGGTACCGCTGCGGTTGTCTCTAATTAAAACGACATAAGAGAAAAAATTTTTACTACCGCTACACTCATATTATTATTCTACATTATTCGTCTAATTAGCTGAATCTTAATAACGAAACGAGACGAGATTATCGCGCTACGTGCTCTTTTGATAATCAAGGTGTCCGATTACTTATTGGACCGTCTTATACTAATTGCTGAGGAGATGCCTCATTTCCTTCTCAATCATGGACCAATACACAGTAAGTACTCGTATTAATATATTAAATATTTAGCTATTCTAATAGTTTAATTCCTATTCTAATATATTTTTTATTCTTCTTTTTCAGCTCAATATCCAAAACTTGATTATCGTCGGCTCTGTTGAGCAGAGTGCTCCGGGGCCGGCGTCGGCCCGAACAGAAGCAGGTGATGGTTCGGACCTAATCCAACTTGGGGGAGTGACTCCAGCTCCAGCATCCAACTTGGAGCTGTTGGAGGAGTCCGGGGTGTTCCGGGCCCCCGTACGGAATTCGCCCCCTCGTTCGCCTTCTGGGAGGGAGGGAGCTGTAGCCCCCGTTGGGCCTCGGGTGGATACCCCATTGCCGCCCCCCTGGGACCCTTGGGCTCGCCCATTGGAAGCGTCGGCCTTCCTCACGCCGTGGATGCCCGTTTGGCACCCTTGGGTCCGTCCTTCCGGGTCCGCGGAGGTGTCGGAAACTTCAAGTCGGCCATCGTCACCACCAACTCCGTGGCTCCCTTGGTTTCGTCCAGCCGGGCCAGTGGGAGTGCCGACCAACCCCGTGCGTCGGTACTTCGTCAATCCCCGCGTTCGCTGTTGGCGTTGCGCGGGGTATGCGTGCCGCCGGCGTAGGTGCACCGGGCGGCCCATAACCTTTTGCTCCCGGTGTGGCCTCATCGGGGTTCAGTCGCGGCACTGTCCCTGCCCCCTTCGCCCGGAACCGTGATGGATGGTTAATTTTATCAAAATGTTAATTGAAATACAATGAATGAATTGAAATACAATGAAATACAATGAATTGTTAATTTTAATACCATA
>OY744563.1:221900-244232 GCA_963556235.1 Cryptophagus acutangulus
TTGAAAAATTTTGTTTAATGAGGCATTCCAATAACAATTGACACATTTTCTTGCGGGAATACTACACATTTACATATAATTTGTGAAACATCCACAGAAAAATTTATAGTTAGACAATCATTAGGTACACTAAAATATAATAACTCTGATGATTTTATATTGTAAACAGCATAGAAATCGTTTAATTCCTGATATACATTCCCATTAACTTTAAAACTGTTCTTACTTTTAATTATTTCGTTAATCTTCATTAATTTTCTGTTTTTCAATAACACAAAACGATCAGAATCTCTTTTAATAATAATATCATATGAGTTGTATGTAAGTCTAATTATTTGATGGTTTTTTTCCTTTATTATATTGTGTTTTTCATATATATTAATATTATTACTTTGTTCTAATAGTCGTGCACAAACTTGCTGTAAAGGTTTATTTGGGGTGCGAATAAGTTTTTTTAGCTTTCCTAAATAATTTTCAAAGTTAAACGCACTGACATCTTCAATACATGTTTGATTTTTAATTGCATCATATACTAAATGCACTATGCTATGCACGTTGTATATTATTTCCCCCGAACCATAATTTTTTTTAAATTTATCAAAATTTTTTTTTATAAAAACTGTTGCTGAATTTGAATGTTTTTCAAATATTACGCTGTAACTTACAATTCTAATAGCAATATGTAAAAACATAAACAGTTTATATTGTTTTTTTGATAAATATTTTTTCAAAATAAACGGTCCGGAATATAATAAAAAAAATCGATATTCGGTACTTTTCCAGCGATCTAAGTGAACAAATGATCTAGGTTTTCGTTGAAATTCAACTGGAACAAAAGTAGCTAAATTTACCAATTCTTTATTCATTTCTTTAATAATTGTTTGTGATAAGCAATAATTGGTTTTCCTGATTTGTATCCAGATTGTTAAAAGCTTTTTCATAACGCCCAAATATACCATATGCATAGAATCAAGTATAAAACTATTAACAATATCAAAATTTAATAGATTTATTAGTGGCGAAATTCCCACGTGATGATTAACATTTGATTGATTAGCAAATGATTCATGATTTCTTAATAAACCAAAATTTGGATAGCAAGTTTTGTTATTAATTCTTTCACCTTCTACATCACATTTATCGCAACCGTAGTAACTATTGTGATTTTTAGTACATTTTAAGAAAGCACGAGCTGGTGCATCGCAAATAAAATATTTTATATGTACTTGGTACAATTGGTTGTTCAAATATATTCCATTTGAATAAAGGTTGTTTACCTCAACCACAAAATCGTTAAGATACTCTTCGATGTGTTTAGGTTTACTATCACCATAATAAATACCTATAACAAATGGATCAATGTATTTCATATTATATATTGCCCCTAGTATAGGCCAAAATTGAGAATTACTGCTTTTGTAGATCGGTATTCCATCAACATTTATTAACAACTCTATGATTCTTGAATTAAAATTGTAATTTAAAAAAAAAATTGTCAGCCAGTATTTTATGCCGAAGTAAATAAAAAGACCATTTTCGCACCTTGCTGTTTTCATCTGTTTCATATTACAAATAAAATCATCAGTATTTTTAAGTAATGTTTTAGAAGCTAAAGGTAATTCTGAATGATAAGGTTTCAAAATTTCCAATAATGATTGTAATTGACTATGATTAATATGTGTTTGTATTGCCCACAACTTTAATGCGTCTTTTAAAGATAATTTATCTTCAGTTTTGTCTGTGGAGTTTCTAATATCTGTATATTTTTCTGCACTTTCATTATTTGAAAAGTCATCAGATTCATCTGCGGTGTTGCTACTTTCTGAGGATGATATATTTTGGTTGCTTAGCAATCTAACGTCTTAGTATTATAAAAAACAAAATAATATTTTTATTATGCACTCTGTAACACCAATGTAATTACATACCTGAAGCAATAGTATTTGAAGTAGAATTAACTGTCATATCATTCGGCGTGCCAATTACAATTTTTGAAAATTTTGGTTTTTTATTAAAGGTAGCATAAAATGTCTTTAATTGTCTTTTTTAAAATTATATTTAGCACTCTTACTCATGTTCAACTTCTATAACATTTGATACAAAATACGGCAGTTAAAAAAAAAAAAAAAAGTTTAGAAACAAATTGTTTTACCTTTTATATTTTAATTCTTTTTTCAACAGAAAAAAAGCAGTCAGTTTAGCTTGCAGATAATTGAATAAACTAATTTCAGAAATACTAGCGAGAATAGTGAAATAAGAGCTTACAACTTTTTGGAATCCAGAATGCGGTCCAGTATTTGCAAAACAAAGTTAGTGATTAGTAATACATTTAGGTTCATTAGTAATTTATTAATTTTAATATTGCAAACTTAAACCCACTTGTTCAATAGCAGTTTACATTCCGATTAGTATTAATCGTAGCATGAATAGATATTGACGATTGCCGATAGTTTGACAGAGTCAAAACCACTGTATCCTATAATAGAACTAAACTAATGTTCACATTAATCTGCGTAATACTTGAATAAGTTTACATTGCTATTGAAAAGCCGGCTGAAAGTAAGTCTAATAAAGAATTGAACTTGTGTTTGTGTTATGACAATTCACGTGCGAAAAAATCTAAAGTTATTTAGTTTGTCAAAACAATTTAATAATAAGCATACTATCAAAACACTATGACAAAAAATCAAGTTCAATATAGAAAAATTGCTTTACCTTTTGTGTACTCAACAAATCGAAATGACAAATGACGACGAAATGAACGATGATGTCTACGACTGCAAGTCTAGTCTTCAACTGAAGTTCACAGGTTTACTAGATTAGGCCATCTGGTGTCAATATTTCGAATGTATTATATTTAAGAAATATATTTATAAATATTGAATCAATATTTAAATGTACTTACAATGTTTATACAATTAATATTAAGAAGATAAATCGAGCTTCCATTATTGATTTAAAGATTGAATAAAAGATATTGAATTAATAAATATGCGCAATATGAAACAATTAATTACCTTTTATATGCCCAACAAATATAAATTGTTTATCAAACATTACAGACCCCTGGCCAGATTGCGTAAGACGATGAGTGTTTGAGTTTGCATTTGTACTCCGCGATCTCTTTGACTCTTTTTTTCATCTCCCTTTAACACATCCATTCAAATGCCTAAGAGAAAGATACAAACTGGAGATCACCCATAGTTGAATCTAAATGATGATAATGCGAGTGATAATGGTAAAAACAACTTCTGAAACATACTCTAAATAAATTTGAAACCACTTTCCACTTATTAAATACAAAATTATAAATCAATGTTGAAATTATAAATAACAACTTACCTAATAAGTACATTATTTTATTTAATTTAAATTTCATAGATTTTAGACTCCGCTACTAAAATAATGTTGAAACTATTTCACGAGGTATAAATGAATATACGAATATATAATAAACATGTAAAACATATACATACTTTCAGTAAATTCAGAACAATATTGAAATATATTGTACTAATCAATTAATAGCAATATTCAGACAATCAATATTTATGAATATTTGGAATTTATTTAATTTTAACGTAAAAATCTACGTTATTGGTGAATATTGTAAAAAAATATAATATTATAAGCATATTATATCAATATTTATCAATCATTAATATAAATCTCAAATATTTTAAATGTATCAACAATATTTCTAAATATTTAGAATTTATCTAATTTCGACGTATAAATATACATTGTTGGTAAATATTGTAAACCAATATAAAATTATACCAATATTATTCCAATATTTATCAATCATAAATATAAATTTCAAATATTTCAAATGTATTGACAATATTTATCAACATCTGAAATATATATTATATATAAATTATATTTATAAATAATGAGGTAATATTTAAATATTTTAAATGTAATTCCAATGTTTAGTTAATGAATATCAATCAAAAGTTCTACTAGGGATGTTGAATTTCATTCTACAATTTCAAAAATTCTTATAAGAAAAATCCTACATTATATACATAGTAATCATTTTAATGTGCCATAAAAGGTACATACGATTAATTTAAAGGTTTCATTAAACTTCTGCATAAATTTCAGCCGTTTTCCTATTTTTGGAATCAATTCCTGAATAGTTGCTTCAGTCAATAATGGAAAAGCTTCTACATCAATTTCTTCTTCTGAAATAGAATTATCGCACTTTTTGTAAAATAAATAAATTGTAATTGTACAGCAAAATAAAATCTATAGCTTACCAAGAAATTTGTTTATCAGTTCAGGAAATCCCCAACTTAGAAGAAGTTCATTTACATCCATTTTTAAAAAATTCACAACTTTCTTCCACCATGTGAACATTTAAATTATAAATAAAACCGATACTTGTGACAATAACTGGTGCTTTTTCTTGTTGTAACTTGTTTCAAAGCTCTTTGACCTGAGGCGTTACACGATCAACTACACTTTCACAACACTAGTTTGGCAATGCGAATGCGACGCGTAGTATTATACTATAATAAGCATACGCCCAAATTATACAATAAGTTTAAGTAATGTGTAGTATATTTTATAGTAAATTCAAACATATACTAAATATGTATAGAGCTATATGGTTAATAACACTAAAATCAGATAGTAAAACCTATAAATTATCACTATATGGTTAAATTAAAAATAAAAATAGTAATTGTAATAAGTAACTATATTTATGTAGTAAGTTTGAAAATAAATGTATTGTAAAGCATACTTACTGGTTTTAAAATATTTATATAGTATCCAGAAAAATCTAATTTGTTCACCATAACTATAATATTAATTACTTTGTAACACAATTTTTTTATTATACAAAAATTGCAGATTATTACTATACAATTCTCTCCGTGTGACTATAAGGAGCAATCGAGTTGCGGCTTTCACCAGTAGCGGCTTCAACCTTCTGAACTACCACTATGTCCCCAACATTATACTTCCTAGGTGTTTTCCTCTTCTTGTCGAACAGTTCCTTTTGGCGTTGTTGCATTTGGCTAACGCGTTTACAGGCATCATGACGTAATTGGACCACATCATTTACCAGCGTTGAAATTTTCTGCACTTCGTCGCGCAGAATGGAGTCAGTTCCATGTCTTGGCTGGTATCCCAACATTAATTCACTGGGTGTTTTCCCGGTAGAACTATTAATAGTATTGTTAATAGCGATTTGTGCTTGTGAAACATTCTGATCCCAACGATCCTCTTCTAGAATGCTCACCATCAACACCGACAAAATACTACGATTCAGTCTTTCAATTTGCCCATTTGCACGCGGGGTAGCTACCGCAGTTTTAATATGATTGATCTGATTCTCTTCGCAATGTGCTTTGAATTTTACTGAGGTAAACGAACTTCCCTGGTCGGAAATAATCCTTCTAGGTTTGCCATAGGTGATGTATAACGTGTTAAGAAAATTGGTGACATATGTGGTTTTTGTGGATTTAACAGCATTCAAAAATAAAAATTTTGTGCACGCGTCGATAGCTGCAATGACATGAACATTTCCGTGTTTACTCTTGGGGAACGGGCCCAAATGATCAATATGCAAGGTCTCAAACGGTCGCGTTGGTTTTGGAATGGGATGCAGATAATCTTCTCGTTTTCCCGATGGTTTTTTATTAAAAAGGCATTCGATACAACAGGAGATTTAGTCCGAAACATATTCTCTCATCCTTGGAAACCAATAACAATCGGAGAGTCGGTAGAGTGTTTTTTCCAATGCAAAATGTCTGCTCTCATCGTGAGCCACTCGAACTACTTGCTG
Organism: Cryptophagus acutangulus; assembly: GCA_963556235.1. NCBI lineage: Eukaryota > Metazoa > Arthropoda > Insecta > Coleoptera > Cryptophagidae > Cryptophagus > Cryptophagus acutangulus. The sequence goes on from OY744563.1 coordinate 227,701, forward strand.
CCTCATTCCTTTTGGTACGACCCATTGGATACCCCTGGCGGTAATTCGATAGACTCTTCCATCACGAAGTGCGTAGTTTTTATATACTTTATGCTCGTAATCGGTCACCGGTGGGTTGGATAATATTTGATGCAGCTCTTTGATCTTGGTGTCAGTTAACTGACCAGCCAACACCTAGTCGGATTTTTCTAAGTGCAAAATTTCTTTATTTTCTTCGCCTCTCACTGCAGGGTTTCGGCTAAGAGCATCCACATGTTGCATCCTAACTCCAGGTCGATACTTTACTGAAAATCGAAATTCCAACAGTTGTAGCCACCATCTTGCTATTCGAGGAATGAGTTGAGATTTTCCACTCGTAGCCTTTAATGCATTACAGTCAGTGACAATAGTGAAATCAATGTCCAGTAAATAAACTCGGAATTTCTTGACACTTTCCACCACTGCCAATGTCTCCAGTTCGTAAGAGTAGTAGTTACGTTCGTGTTCGTTAGTTTGCCTACTGTAATATGCAATAGGGTGGAGTCGCTCATCAGATTGGTATTGCAGTAGTATACCGGCAACTCCTAGAGAACTGGCATCAGTGTGTACTTTGGTCACTGCAGCGGAGTCATAGATAGCTAGCACCGGTCTTGATATTAAGATTTCTTTCAGTCTGGTAAATGCTAAATCGGTCTCGGTCCCCCAACTCCATGGTACATTTTTCCGAGTTAGGTTAGTTAAAGGTCTAGCAATCCTAGCATAATCCTTTACAAAATGCCGAAAAAACCCAGTCAGTCCGATAAACTGTTTTACATTTCGCACGCTCTTTGGTGTAAAAAAATCTTTTACTGCTTCTGTTTTCCCACAACCTGGGCTAATTGTCCCACTACTGACCTCAAAACCAAGGTAGTCAATACTTTGCATTAAAAATGCACATTTATTGAAGTTCAATGTCAAGCCTTCTGCTCTTAAAATGTCCAATACCCTCCTCAGATAATTCAAGCCTTGTTCAGCAGTATCAGAATGCAATAATATATCATCTAGGTAAACAGCGGCAACATTCGAAATGGGTCGCAACAAGTGATTCATAAAACGCTGAAATACCCGGGGAGCATTAGTCAAACCAAAAGGCATACGAAGATACATACTGTCCATTTGGTGTTACGAAAGCAGTATATTTTTGAGATTGCTTTTCCATAGGTAATTGATGATATCCCGATCGTAGATCAAGGCTAGTAAAGTACTTACCGCCCTGAAGTCGATCTATTTGATCACTTATTCGTGGTAGGGGATGACTATCTTTGACGGTCAACGAGTTCAGTTTGCGGTAATCTACACATAGACGTTTTTCCCCATTTTTCTTACCTACCAACACAATTGGCGAAGCATAATTGGAGTTGGATTCTTGAACTATGCGAGCTTGGATCAACTCATCAACCATTTCCTGGACTTTGCAGGCTTCACTGGGAGCCATTCGATACGGTCGGTAAGTAAACGGTTTCTTTTCTAGCAGTTGTATTTCCATGTTGGCCTTTTTTGCGCAACGAAGTTCATCCAAGGTAAGTGCAAAACAGTCTCGATACTCAGTCAGCAATTTCCTCAAGGTTTCCTTAATACCCGGAGTAACGTCCCCAACCTTTAATTCGTTGTAAGGTAATTCGTCGCATGTTGCTTTTGATACTCTTAAGATAGTTGTTGGAGCGCTATCTTCAATACATAGAAAACCCCGAGCAATGGTGGAGTCCTTGTTAAATTTAACTTTGTTTGTGGAAAGATTAATGACAGGTAGAACAGGCGATGGAATTACACCAAAAGATAGAAGAGTGGCGGGAACCACATATTCGTAACCTGGTTTTGCACGCGAACTATGATTGATGTAAACATCACTCTTGGACTGATTGGTGTAAACTGGTACGTGTCCGTAGTGCATGGGTGATATTATAGTATCTTCCCTCACCTAAGCTTTATTTTTTCCTGATTGCGTTGAGCGGAAACGCCCGGCTCATAAGTAAAGAATTTTAATGTCAAGTCATCCTTCAACATTCCTACATTTGGTAATTCCGTAAAATTGCGACCTATCAACACTGGAACATCTTGTACAGCTTCAGATACAACATCTGCTTCCACTTCCGCTTCCACTTCATCCACTTTTAACAAGATTTTTACAGATCCTAGTGTGATTACGGTACCATTACCATAACCCTGCAATATGGACACGCGTTGCCGATCTAGACCGTCGATTTTCCAGCGATGAACTTCCTTGATTGAGATGGTTGTACAGGAACTGCCCAAGTCAAGGTAGGCTTGCGTCATATTGCCATTTAACCAAACAGTTTTATGATACTTTTGATTGGCAGGTTCAGTTAACGTATTATTAACAATTAAAGCAACAATTTTGTTCTCAGTCGGCTTGTGCAATATCTTTGAATTACAATCTTTAGCCACGTGCCCACGAGAACGGCAAATACCGCAACGATCGTCTTGGTTTCTTGATGTGCAACGATTTGCAGTGTGTCCCGGTGCTTGACACTTAAAACAAATAATGTCTTTACGAGGCTCACGTGCTGGTTGTCTGTAAGGATGATGTGGAACCGATTTATACCGGTGTGTCGCATGTATTTGCTGGCGCGAAGAACCGGCTGGCGATGTCGTGATAGGATTATCTGTCAATGTGCTGAGGTATAAATACAATGACTCGGGAGTCTCATGATTTCCGGCTCTAGCGCTAGTCGTAATCATTGTGTCTCTAATTCCTCCGATAATACACGAAACAGCTTTTTTCCCACATATCTCAACTTTATTAAGAAGTTTAATTTTTTTAATTCAATTTGTAGGATAAAAATCACAACACCACTTGTCAACACGAAAATACAAACTGCTTTAATAATAGTAAATGGAAAAATAACAAGATTCAGAATGGAAAATACACAAAATAGTCAAAAAGTCTTTGCTCTGCGTCTTGTCTCTTTGCCGCCTTCTCTCGTCTGTCTCAATCACTCGCGCACACCCGGTCGCGTCTATTCAAGTTCCAGCGGTCCCCAAACAACAACACTAATCGGTGACCACCAAACTTTTCTCCCACATTCGGCCATCCTTCTAATCATCCGCCTCGGATGATTGGTTTTCATCATGCAACCATTTCTTTAAATATTCAGCGCATGTTGAGGTCTTCAATGGACCTTCACCACTTCCCACTTTGATAACATCATAAGTATTGTAACCTTTAACCTTTGCGATGCGGTATGGTCCCAAAAATTGAGGTTTTAGTTTCAAACCTGGTCCGAATTGAGTTCGCTTAATTGCTACCAAGTCATCAACTTTGTAGCGATCCGCTCGCTTGCGCCTCATGTTGTAGGTCTTGCGATTTTCTTCCTGCACTTTTGATATCTGATTCTTTGCATCTCGCCTCAGTTCTTCTCTGCATTGTTCAAAGGAATTTAAAAATTCTTCTTCCAATAATTCGCGTAATCTCAAATCAGATTTGGTTTTCATTTTGATTCCAATCATTACTTCAAAAGGCGTCTTATTTATACTTCGCTGAACGGTAGAATTAAGGACTTGTTGAAGGTGGTCAACGTGACGATACCAATTAGCAGGGTTCTCGATTGACAGTTTACTCAGCACCGATATGATTACTCGATTTAAGCGTTCTACCTGTCCGTTCGCTCGTGGCAGTCCAGTAGTAATCGTCAGGTTTTCAATGCCCTCGCCCTCGCAATAGTCGCAAAATTCTTTTGACGTAAATGCAGTCCCTTTGTCGGATATTATTCTTGAAGGATTCCCAAATGTTTTCTTCTGCATATCCAACTTGGATATAACTTCTTGGCTCGTGGTAGATCGCGTAGGATAGAGCCAGACAAACTTAGTGAATGCATCTATTACAGCAAATATGTGTTTATACTTCTTACTAGTGGATTCCATCGGACCTAGATGATCGATATGGTAAGTACTTAATGGAAATTCGTCCTTCGGAATTGGATTCAGAAGTCCTTCTTTCTTGCCTTCCTTTCTATTTACCAAGATACATCGCACACAATTTGAAATACACTTTTCAATCTTTGCTTTCAAATCGGGAATGAAATATTGCTGCTTGATTAATTCTTCTGTTCTCCTCGCAGCAAAATGGCCTCTTTCGTGAGCGTTTTTTATTATTTCTGTTTGAGCAGCTTCGGGTACCACAAGTAAATCAATACCATTTCCAAACTTGTAAAGAATGTCGTTTCTTGTTATGTAGCCGTCATAGGTGGTTGTTTTCAAAACTTCCTTTATCGCTCGAATATGCTCATCCTTTTCTTGTAACTTCTTTATCCGTGGAATGAACTCATCTGCATCTATAGTTAAGACGGGATAACGGCTTAACGAATCTACATGCTGCATTCTTGATCCTGCGCGATGTTCTATTTCGTAATCAAAGTCTTCCAATAAAAGAGCCCACCTTGCAACTCGTGTTGTGAGATCCTTTTTGTTCATCGTCTTCTGGAAAGCAGAGCAATCGGTAACTAGCTTGAAATGATTGCCTAGCAGGTAAATTCTAAACTTCTTCAACGCTTCGACTATGGCCAACACTTCCAATTCATAGCTACTATACTTCCTTTCTGCGTCAGTGGTTTTTCTGCTCATGAAGTAAACTGGATGTAGCTGGAGATCGTCTTCTGATTTTTGCAGTAATACTGCCCCATATCCTTCAATACTAGCGTCTGTGTGAACCTCAGTTTCAGCATTCTGTCGGAAAATAGTCAATACTGGTTCACACACAAGTGCATTCTTGAGTTTTACAAACGCTTGTTGCTGGCATGCATTAAATTCGAATAACCGGTTTTGCTTCAGTAAGTCACTGAGCGGCTTTGCAATAATCGAGTATTGCGGTATGAATTTACGAAAATAGCCCGTAAGTCCTAAAAAGCTTTGAACTTGCTTCGACGTTTTCAACTCTGGGAAATTCATAACAGCTTTTGTTTTCAGTGGTGATGGGTAAATTTTGCCGCCTTCAATTACATGGCCCAAAAACTCGATTCTACGTTTTAAAAAATGACATTTTCTTTTGTTGATAATCAGTCCATGTTCCTTAGCCGTTTGTAATACTTGCTTCAGCTTCTGAATTCCATCTTCTTCATCGTCGGCAGGAATTATGAGATCGTCCATATAAGGTAATGCTATGCTCTTCATCGACAATTGATTGAAAGTAACATTAATAAAGCGCTGAAACACGGCAGGTGAATTGCAAAGGCCAAAAGGTACTTTAAGGAACTGATACTGACCGTCGTGTGTTACAAAAGATGTATATTTACGGCTTGCTTCTTCGACAGCGACATGGAAAAATCCGTTCTTCAGGTCGATCGTGCTGAACATTCGGGCACTAGACAATTTATCGAGTACATCCTCAATCAGCGGCAGTGGATATCTGTCCTTGACTATGAGTCGGTTGATCTTCCGGTAGTCTATGCAAACTCGTGGTGAACCATCCTTTTTCTTTACTACTACGACTTGGCTAGCATATTCCGATGAACATGGTTCAATCACCCCATCTTTCAACCATTCTTGTACCTGATCTTCAACTATTCGTCTTTCGGGATATGGTAAACGGCGTGGTCTGCAGTAGATCGGTTGATCCACGCTGACAATTATCTTCATCACTATATTTGCGCTCTTCGTTTTCTCCGGTTCATATTCGTCAATAATTTGTTCGATTTCTTTTCGACACTTCTCATCAGAAATGTGTCTGGTGTCAAGGTCATCGTTGATAACTTCTATCTGTAGCAAATTATCCTGTTGACGACGTCTTATCACGATTCCGTCTTGATTAATTATCAATTCGGCCTGATTTAACAGCTCCTGGCCAATTATAGCTTCGGGCATCATAACGCTTTTCGGGACGACATGCACGATTGTTGGGAACGCTTCCCCGATGTAGATAGTAGTTCCAAAAAATCCCATACTTTCTACGCAGCTATCACCAAATCCGCTCAATGTTAATTTTGAAGTATTCAAACTTGGTTGACCTATCTTTTGATAGACATCCTCGCGTATGATATTCACATGACTTCCAGTGTCGATTAGGGCGTCGACTTCGTGATTTCCAATATGGACCGTCTTTGTCATTCTTCTGCCTTGAAATGTCGAAATAGTTGCTACAGTTGATGATGCTTGGTCTTGAAGTGCTTTAGTTTGGCTACATTCAGCGGCTTTATGTCCGAATTTGTTGCACTTAAAGCATTTCATACCTAAGTGCCGTGACTGACAATTTGACGAAAGATGTCCTTTTGCGCCACAATTAAAACAGCGTGAATCTGTTTTATCTGTCTTCTCCTTCGAATCGGATTTTTTCTCAGCGTTTTTTGTGCTGGGCTGCACAAAGTTCGTTTTGTTCTGCTGATTCTGCGTTCTGAGTTTAATTTTTTCGTAAACCGTCAATTTCTTCTTAAGATCCTTAAGATTTTCTGCGTCGTAGAGTAGCATTTTATTACTAGTGCTATCGGATATTCCATCCACGATGTACTGGATTAGAGCCTCCTCTTCGATTGAACCGCGACTAGCTAACTCCTTCATAATCAAAAAGTACTGTTGCACGGACTCTTCCCTCTTCATCTTCCTCTTCCCCAACATGTCATGCAATATCGCGCTATTCATCTTCGGTGCGAATTCTTCGTTTAATCGCTTTTTTAATCGCTGCCACGTTCGAATGTCGCTTTCGCTTTGAATAAACAAACGCGCGAGCCCTTTAAGCGACCGCTTCGCAAACACAAATGTCTGTATATCGGTCCAGCCCAACATCGTAGCATTATCTTCGAAGTCGGTAATCCATTTCTTAATCGAGTAATTATCTTCGCCATTGAATACTCGAATGGAATCTTCAATGTCCTTGAAACTCATAACAAATCGAGGAGCATTCGCATTTGCTGCACTCGACCCCGTCCCGCTGTCGCTACCTCGGTCATTGTCGTCTTCGTTGTCGTCATCATCAAGATCATCTTCTTCGTCATCGTCGTCGTCTTCTTCATTGAGCATTTCCAAATTCAACAAATGCTCGAAAATACGCGTTATCACTTCGTCTTTAGTGCCATTAGAATCAATGCGCAAAATGTCACAAATCGCGGAAAAATCACCATCAGTTAAATTTTCTTGCGCGTACGTCTTCTTCAATTCATGTTCTTCAGAGCCGGCCGCGAAATCAAAACCAACAAATTCCCGCACGCGTTGTCGGTTTTTGCGATTGCCTTCTTCGTTGAAAATAAACTTGTGCAATGCCTTAATCGCGAACACTGGCGCCTTCTTTATGTTATCGGCAATAAGCTTATTTTGTTGCAAACTTTCCATTGTAATTAAAAGTTTCGACTTACGTTATTGCAGCTGCTAATTCTTCTTAAGCGTCTTCCTTTTAGCGTCAGACAATTTTTGTTTGTTTCGTGCACAAAATGGTGGTCAAAGTCTTTGTTCAGATCGCCGTTGAAATCCTGGTTGATTCGCAGACGAAATCCCGGTTGAGCCCCCAAAATGTAGGATAAAAATCACAACACCACTTGTCAACACGAAAATACAAACTGCTTTAATAATAGTAAATGGAAAAATAACAAGATTCAGAATGGAAAATACACAAAATAGTCAAAAAGTCTTTGCTCTGCGTCTTGTCTCTTTGCCGCCTTCTCTCGTCTGTCTCAATCACTCGCGCACACCCGGTCGCGTCTATTCAAGTTCCAGCGGTCCCCAAACAACAACACTAATCGGTGACCACCAAACTTTTCTCCCACAAATTTAATTTATTTAATTACGGGACTTGCCCAAGAGGATACATGTAAGGTACAAAATAATTTAAATATAAAGATAAAATGTAAAAACAACAAAGATATAGATAAAAATACACAATACACAAACAAGACAAAAAACGAGACGAAGCAGAAATGTAAACAACAACAAAAAAGTGTAAAACAGCAATCAAACAAAAACAAACTACAAGCGCCTCAAGAGCGAACAATTGAATAAATCGATTGACGTCGTGTTAGCATTACGCGAAATACGGTTAATTGCGTGATTAGTGCAAAAATTGGTTTTATAAGACTTTGTGTGAAAAGTGCGACTGTTTATAAGTGGTCTAGCTGGTACATAAAAGGATACGAGTGCAATAAGGTCAGGACTATCAATAATATTATTAATGATTTTGTACATCAATAAAATATCGCTGTTAATCTGCTTTTCCGCCAAAGTGCGCAAATTTAGTGAGTTCTGTAAAAAAATATAATCTTTTTGCTCTTTTGGTATTCCCATTTTAAAAGACACGTAAGTTAAAAATTTCTTTTGAATTCGCTCAATCCTGTCAATATGGCACTTGGAATATGGTGACCAAATATTCGACGCATATTCAAGATGAGATCTCACCAATGAATTAAAAAGTATTTTGAGGCAGCTCAAATCGAAGAAATGTTTAGTGTGTCTTTTAATAAAACCTAAACATTTTAGTGCTTTGCTACATATGCCCTGTATATGAAGATCAAATGACAAATTAGACTCGAATATAATCCCTAAATCGCGGATGCTTGAAACTGTATTTAGAATTAGCCCATTTAGATAAAGGTTGCATTCCAATGGTTTTTTTTCATATTAAAACATATGTGAGAACATTTGTTAGTGTTAAGGCTTAGTTTATTCGAGTTGCACCAACAAGAAAAGTTGTCTGAATCCCTCTGAAATTTTAAGATGCAATCGTTGCTCTCGATTGTAGAGAACATCTTTGCATCATCCGCAAAGAGTAAGACTTCACAAAATTCAAAGACAACTACAGCATCGTTCATAAATATGTTAAACAATAGTGGTCCCAGGTGTGAACCTTGTGGTACTCCAGAAGTGGCATGCATTTCTGTTGAGTACCCACCATTAACATGAACAATTTGACATCGATTGTATAAATATGAACGAAACCAGGACAGCATAGGGTCAACGATACCAAATTTGCTCAACTTTAAAAGGAGTACTGAATGATTTAGTTTATCAAACGCTTTTGAAAGGTCGGTGTAAACTGAACTGAATTGACATAATTCATCCAGTATTTTGTTGTTTGGGTTTGGAGATGGGATGAAGAGATGTGATAGACTGTTGTGCAATGCTATCAACACCCCCCCTCCTCTGGATTTTCCGGTGTCTGCTGCACTACGGTCTTTCCTCAAAACAACGTAGTTGTTCAGGCCTAGTTCAGCATGACTAAAATCGGAGTTTAGCCATGTTTCCGTTAATACGATGATGTTGTAGTTACTTAACTTAGTAGAGTGTGATAGCGCACATAACTTAGTCCTTAGTCCTCGAACGTTTTGGTAGTATAGACTTATATCTATGCCGGAGGATCTGTCATTTCCCCGTCCCGAAAATTTGTATTAGCTGCACCATCAACAACTTGGGTAGCTGTGGTAGATCCAATTTCCAAGGGTTTAGCAGCCGGGCTCGATTCTTGGAAGTTCGCATACTGGTTACTTGATCGACTAAAATTGAAGCGTCGTACTATGACCCCTTTTAGCCAAAACTCTGCTTCTTTTAGGCGATCGTAAAATTCCTGACGAAATCCAAGTTTGAAGGATTTTGCTGCTCCTTTAACTGGCAGGGCCTGAATGACGTCCACGGCATTAACATTGGCTAGTTTAGATGTGATGTAGTTCTTTATGGTTTCAGTATTAACCGTGCTAGCAACTTTACCCACATAGAGCCACATTCTTTTAGGGGCACTCTGGAAAGCGTCATCTGGTGCAACCGATGCAGTTCCTTGGGTCGAAGTTGTTTTGAAGTGCCAGCTTGTTGTAATAATACGTAGTGTAGTCCTCTTCAGGTAATTTTTTTCTAGCCATCATTCGTGCTAGCATCGCATGGTAGTCCGAGTAAGACGGGAAAGCCGTTTGTAGCTGTTGCTTCCATTCTGCCCATGTATTCATCATGACGGGTAGACTCTTATACCATACTTCAGCCATGCCTTTCAATTTGGTGATAGCAAAATAAATTGTGGTCACCTCCGACCATTTGAACACTGCTCGTCAATCTTCAATTTTGCGACACCACTCTTCACTTGTAAATTCCCGCTTGCAAGGATCAAATGTTGGTAACGCATCAACGCCAGTATTGGTAATAGCTGCTCTTTGATTTGTAGTTTCCACAAAGTTCGCCATTAGATTCGTAAGGCGTCGTAACGCATCCCCATTTGCGTCATTGCTTAGTGTAGCATTGCTAGTTCCACTATAGCTTTGATTGTCAATTGGTAGCGGCACTATTTCGACAGTAGGATTGTCAGTAGGATTCGGTTCCCGTAGGCGACGACGTCTTGGCGGAGCCATTTTATTCAGCTGTTAATTAATATAAATTACAATATTAATTTTTGTCAATACGTTAATAAATCACTAGCAAGAATTTTGTAACACCCTGTGGACTCTCAGTACTAAATAAAATTGCGGATAATCACATTGAATTTACCGTTAAACGCAAAAAAAAAATTACACATCAAATACGTGGTATAATTGGTGGCTAAAATGTAGCGAGCACAACAAGTTAATAACCCGATATGCAACTCTATTTCATTTAATCGAGTTGTGCAGGTCTATCCCTCTTCTGAAAAATTGTCAAAAGATAGCTTCTAAGCGGGTGGACCGACCTTCACACATCGATCTGAAACATTAAAATTTAAGGCAATGTGAGCATTGAATACATTACAATGAGGCTATTGATACATACATCCATTATTACAACCCACTCACTGACCGAGGTCAGAACACACTGGAAAGCCAAGTAGTGTTGCCCCAAATATTAATGAACCACCCTGTATATCATACAGCACACAAACTTAAGCCTCGTGGATTTCCTACGCGGGCTCAATGTAATATAACACACCAAGGCTTACAGCAAAACGGACGGATAACCTCTGTCCGAATTGGCCTGGATCAATCTATCAATACCAACGGGGTGTAACTCGTGTCAGCGAGTGGCATACCTAACCTCACCCTTTTTGGTCCGGCCAATTCACAATCTCATCACATCAACGCTAATTTAGGCATGCAAGCAACGAATGCTCAGTAAGAAAATAACACTTACCCAATCAACAAGTCCTTATCAGCAGTCCAAAGAAATAGGAACAAAACCCTCTGTTTTAATCCGGAATGCAAACACACGTTTTTTCTTGCACTTACTCGCCGTTGTTGTTTTCCTTTTCTTCCTCCCGGTAGGGTTCCTGACCTGCGTATTGCCACAACAATTTTCCATTTTTAAGAACCCTTTATTGATAACTAAATTTACTAATCGCAATCTAATTATTCGATATAAATGAACACAACAAGCATATCAAATGTATTTATTAGCGACAATTAAATATAATTATTGTAAAAGTATTTTGGGTTGCCCACATTCCGGCGCCACAACAAACTTCTGTTACAGTTAGGAATTTACGATCAATTATAATTAAACACTGTAAAAACGTCAATATCGTGGACAAAGAAGGGCCAAGGGCCACTTCTTTTAGGGTCTTTGCACTAATTAATAGACTTTAATGAACTTACATGCTAATAATAGAAAACTATCCTAAACTATCACCATGTTCTAATTGAGTCTCTGTCTCTCACTAGCACTAATCACTGTGGTTAATCGGTCGCACAGCGCACACTAATTATTAAAATTGTTTAAATAAAATTGTCACTTAAGCTCAGTTTCGCACAGTATCACAAGTCAGGACGAGAGCGCAGACCAGCTACGCAAAACACGTCCGTTCGACGAGGAACGGCAGTGCCAATGTGATGGGAGTCGACGCTGCTACTGGTGCACCCAAATAGCCGTTCTATAGTAGTTAGAATTAATTCTCGCTTATCAATTAAACATATTTTACACAATTTTCAAAATCGATTTTTGAAAGATTTTCGAAATTTCTTCAACTAAGATAGGTACCAATAGGTTCAGAATGGCCCAAACTACATAATGCAACAAAAAATTTTCAAAAATATTGGGGGTGGTTAAGTGTACCAGACCCTCCAAATTTATTATCCACACCCACTGATTGTGAATTACATATAAATGCTTATTCAAAATAAAAAAACTATTTTGTTTATGTTGTACATTACAAAGATCATTTGGTGATAGATCATTTAATTTATTTATTAATTTTTTCATAGTAGGTTGGGGAATGCGTGGAGTTATTGTTAAAGATGTCGAGATTGTTGATGATGAAGTCATTTGATTTTTATTAACGTTTACCAATTTTTTTTTAACACCATATTGCTGTACAGTGAATAAACTTATTTTATCAATTGGTGGATTATCCAATCTAAAGTACCAATTCTCTTCTTTATCAAAGTGTATTTCTACACATTTATCATTGTCTGGAAAATATGCATGTGCTAACACATTTCTTTTCCCATCAAAATCTGGATAACAAATTTCTCGTCCATCACATGCAACTTTTTTGTGATTTCGAGCAGCAAATGATATTACGCTATCAGCATTAAATCTTACTTGTTTGAATTTTAAATTGGTAACGTTTTTCCATGTTTGAAATGCTTTATGGGCAATCTCTAACACTTCCTTATTTCCAACAAACACATGCCATGTTAAATCTGTTTTATTCCATTTATTGGGTGCAACCGAAAATGCCATCGGGTTATCAGCTACATCACATCGTGGTTTATTCAACAAACTTAATGTTTCTTGATTAAGTGTTCTATCAACTGGTAGATCATAATACTCTTGAAAACGAGTTAACGCTTCAATGTATTTATCTTCACCATCAGTTAAAAACGTAGAATTTAAATTATTTTCTATATATCCAAATTTTTCAAAATAATCCATAACATTTATGTTGTTTGTAAAATCAATTTCGGTAGATTCAATTTTTATTGCTAACCACAAGACACTTAATGTTAACCGCAAGATGATATACATATCCCAAATCTGATAAGAATAGTGAAATAAAACAAATCAACGTAGTATTTATACATTTATTATTGTGATGGTAAATTCCTTACAACATAATTATATATTTGTTCACAATTTGATAAAGCACAAATACATTTTTTTTTTCAAACTATTATTCATACATTTAGGTTTACATTTTACAAGTTTAGAAAACTCTAAATTAATAATATGAGGTTGAATTTTTTCATTATCAGTTATTTGATTTAATTTTCTTATAGAAAATCTTTTTTTAAGGTCACCTTTCACATAAACGACATCTACATTTTGATTAATTATACTAAAATACAAAATATTATCCAGTTCAGGAAGATGAGTGTTCCCAGCGCTATATTTGATACAATGATGGTTAAATTCCAAAAAATTTACTTGCTTTTTTCCTCTTCACTTAATGTGTGAAATGGTTTCACAGATTTGAAAACAAGATGTACAACTTGTTTTCCATCACTTATTGCCAATCTTTTAGGCATAAAATATTCATTTGAAAAAAAACCTTGAACGTCTAATATAATGAACTTCATGAAAAACTTGATTGATACTCCAACTTTTAGGATTTCATTTTAAATTTATTACAATATATTTCTTATGATTCCACTTAATGGTTTATATTCTACAACACTATCATGAATAATGAGACAAAATACACGAGTTTTATCTGAAAAAACTTCACTGCTTTCAAATTCAATTTTTAAAATTAACAGTTGTTTGTTTTGTAGCTTCATTTTGCTTTGAACAGTCAATTACAAATAGAGCACGTTTTTTGAATTGTGAATATTCAAATAGCGGTTGCTGTTGTTTTCGAATAATATCTCCATAAAAAGCTCCTTGAAAATCTACATATGATTTATACAATTCAACAAAAGTATTTTTATCAAATTCACTTTTTACACTTTCATATGGATAGATTTATGAATTGAGAAATTTTTTTAAACGAATAATACTATGCAGTTCCTTGGGTCGAAGTTGTTTTGAAGTGCCAGTTGTTTTGAAGTGCTATCAAAATATGTTGGATCTTCTTTAAAATTATCTTTACGATCGGATTGAAATGCTACTATAATGTATCGTGGTCTCTCTAAATTTGTTGATTTTTTCACCGCCCACACTTGTTTTGTTGTGCTAAGAAGAGCTGGTAATTCATGAAGTTCCCATTCTCGATATGGAATGTACAAAGGTTTATCAGGTTTTATTTTGTCAAGAATACGTAATTTTTCAGCATCATTCGGATAAATGTGTTTTACTTCCAATTCAATTTTATTTATTATAATTTTTCCTTTTCTAGTACCAGTACTTTTATAACAATTATCATCCGACCGATAACGCACTAATTTTATCGTATGTTTACCACCAATAACTTTTTTATAATCTTCAAATATTTCCAGAAAATAATGTAGAGGAATTAATAACACAAAATTTTTCAGACTTTTGGCATGATGTATTCCAAGTGGCCAATTCCAACCAACAATTTGTAAGGATTTGCTTTCGCTCGGATTCAAACATATAAACGATTTTATTGTACTAACTATTCCAGGATTTCGAATTTTATCCACTTTCTTTTCCATTTAATTCATAGCTTATTGATTCAAAAATAAATGCATCAAAATTATTTACAAGTTCACATGAACTAACATCATTTGGTATAGTAGGTGCATCGAATTGCCCTTCAATATATAAATTAGCATTATGCATTTCCATCAACACATCTTGTTGATTGATGTTTATTTCAATTTCATCATTGTTATCAAACGATTTAGTATGTGGATGATATGTATGTATTTCTTCTTTAATGATGGACTTATCGAATATTGGTTGGTTGAATATTTGCAATTCTGACATGATAACCAAACGATTGTAGAAACAATATATTTTCAGACGATAACTTGTTGGTGGTTAAACTGCTCTTCACCAAACTAGAATTGTTGAATGAATATGGAGATGGTATTGCAAGCTTTAAGTAATTGTTGAAACTTAAAGGCATTTTACATTTTTTTTAATTCTAATCGCACAATAATTTCTTCGCCTCAAAAATAAATTTCATCAGAATTTTGATCTAATATATCAATTGATATACTATCAATCTTTTTTCGATTTACAAATAGATATACAAAATTCCGTGGTTCTATGTTTATATTATAGCCGGGGTCTACACTTAGGGTAAATTCGTATAACGTATGCGATGATTTGTTATTGTAGAATGAACCATTAATAATATTACACTCTATTCTTATAGTTCCAACTTTAATTATATTTACTGGTAAATCAGACTCATGCACTTGGTTTGCAATCAGTTTCTTTCTTGAAAATCCTAATATGTTGGCTATACTATCATTAGGGGTAAAATCAATGTCATATACACTCCACAACTCACATTTGAGTGTGTTATTATTAGGCTTCAATGTTATCGCATTGTTTTCTTCGCCAAATTGTTTTTGTAAGTACAATTCAATGTCAGATAATTCGTAACCCCGAAAGTTAGTCTATTATCTCGATAGAAATATAATTTATTTGCATGTTCCTCAATATTTGGTATTGAATTGTAGGTAGTAAAACCGATTAGAGCTAGAGAATATTCACCGCTAATGTCCAACTCAATTAGTGGATAATAATATTGAGATATGTGACTGGTGCGACCTGTTAAGGTAAAAGTCGTAGACATAACTAAAAAACAAATTTAAAATGTATGGTTTTTATTCAAAAATTTTAAACATAAATGTCCACAATTATACCCATTATACTGTATCAGTTCTCTATTATAAGTTACATTGCAATCTTTAAAATAGTGCATCAATTTTAAGGGTGGTTTTAAATTTCCATAACTATCAAAATACAACACATTTTTTCTTCGTTTTTTATAAGCAACCCAATGTGTACCATCAGAATCTAAATTTAGTATACCACATTCCATATAACGTGAAATGCTCGGTAATTTATTACGCATATAAACACCACGAAAGTTTGATATTTTCAGTGATTTAGCAAATTTATTTAAATCTTGATCAGTTAGAGCTCTTCGTGGTAGTGATTTCCAAACTAGTTTTTTTGTTTCTTGAGATATAACCCCATTCCAGGCTGCTGATTTTTCACCTAGAGAGGCGTCTTTTGCAAGTACTCTATCCCACGCTTTGTATTCTAATTGTTTGTCTGCTAAATGTCGTTGATTTAAATCTTCATTTTCAAAATATGATATATCATGTTGTTTACATGCACTATCTAAACCATTTATACCAGGATGAAAATTTCGATGTGATTTCAAAACGAGGTGATGGTAAACATGGTAAACTTTTACCACCATTTTTACGTACAGTTGTATGTGGACCAAGTGGGTGTGGAAAAACAAATATAATGATTAGTTTGTTGTGTAATAAAAACGGTCTACGATTCGAAAATGTTTACATTTATTCTAAATCGTTATGTTAACCTAAATATGAGCAGCTGCGTCAAATTATTGCACAAATACCTGAGACTCAATATTATGATTACAGTGACAACTCAAAAATAATAGAACCTACTGAAGCGAAATCAAATTCAATATTTATATTTGACGATGTTGCATATGATAAACAAGATAATATTCGCGCATATTTTAGTAATAGGTAGACATAAGGATGTTGATTGTTTCTATCTTTGTCAGACATATA
>OY744563.1:244432-381432 GCA_963556235.1 Cryptophagus acutangulus
AGGCGCTCAGACACGGGATTAATTTTTTATCAATTGTTCGGTTTGTATTGAATTAAAAAAATAACTAAATATACCATTGTAATCCTGATATATTGGCCAATAACTTTTATTTTGAGTGATTTTTTGATAAATCAATTAGTTTGAAAGATATGACCTGATAAAGTAAAAAATAAGAAATTTGAAAATGTTAGTTTTGAATAAATCGTGTTTCAAGTATTATTTTTCCGTAAGCTTTCATGTAAATTGATGATTGAAATATTTTTTTCCTACAATCGCATATAAAAGTAAGCCTTTGTGCTTCCATTTGACAACGAAAAGTTGGCATTTTCCGAGGAGTTGTCACTTTCCCGCTCTAGATCTTTTTGCTGATTTTCCCGCTCGCTAAATCAAAACAATGCAGTAAAACAATAGTTTTTGTTTTTAGAAATGAGCGTTTCTTGGTTACCGATGATATAATCACATTTTTATTTGTTGTCAAAATATTAATTTTACATTATTGCAACAAAAATTTAATTTAAAATCGATTGTAGGAAAACTCTTGTGTGTATTTCGAGCGCAAAGTGTTTTTGTCGCTCTCGCCAGATTGTCGTGCTCCGCTATCGCGTCGCACGACAACATTCTGGCTCGCGCGACAAAGTATCACTTTGCGCTCTTAATACACAAATAGCTATTTTATCCTATATAGAGTTGATATATGAATTTATAGTTTACGCAGTGGATACAAGATTTTCTGTAGTTTATTCAAATGTAAAAATCTCAAAATCGATTTTTTTTTACAAAAAACCGCCCCCAGCCGCCCGGCACCATACGAATTTTGGACGACCAGTCAGAAACCGTTTCTAGGAGTCTAAGTAATAATTTAAAATAGTTTTTAGCCATGAACAAATAAGTGCATACGAACTGAACGATAGACATCGATTTTTACTCTACTACATATGTTGCACTTAGTAGAGTTACAAATTTACAAGGATTGTACATAATTGGCAAAAAATTTGAAGCTTCGAAACCTCCGAAGCCAAATGACCCAGTATTTGAAGAAATAAACAAATTAAAATTGAAAAAACGCTTATTAATATTTTCAGATCAATCTAAACAGAATGCAACAACTAAAAAAATTGTTTATCAAAATATACGATCATTAAAAAAAAACTATGATAACATTATTTGTGATAACTGGTACAAAAATAGCGACGTGTTAATATTTTCTGAAACAAATACTATTGAAAACGATAAATTTGATATTAATGGTTTCACAACTTTTTATAGGACTGACCGTAATATGGAAAGTCGAAAGAACAGTGGAATCTTGTGTTTTGTACGATTTTTTAGTGAAATTAATGTTATAATGCACTTTCAGAAAGACGAATTTAACAATAAAAACGCATACACGGGACACATTGATCTTATTAGTATAAAATATCAAGATATAGTATTAATCACTGGTTATAAATCGCCTCGTGTTTCAGATAAATTATTTATTGAATTTTTTGAAAAAATGTTAAACCAAAATGCTACTGAAAATATCGTAGTGATGGGCGACTTTAATTATGACATGTATAAAGAGAAAAAAATACTTTAAAATGTTTAATGGATAAATATAAATTAACCACTGCTTTACAAAAGGAAATTGCAACAACTGACTTTAACACACAAATTGATGTCATATTTTCTAATATGAAACAAATTAATAGCGGTATTTACGAAACCTACTTTTCTGATCATAAAGCTATTTATGTGTGTTTGAATAACAATGAAAATAGTATAGATCAAACTCAATCTCCAGTGATAAGTATCAAAGATGTCTCAGAAAAATGTGTATTAGATAAAGTAGTTATTCATGAAATAATCCAATCTCAGTCATTAAAATCACAAAACAAATTTGACTCTACTCCTCTAACTACTGATTCCTCTGGTACTGTTAGTGAGTTATCATACTCTAAAATGAATAATGGTTATACATATCAGTTAAATAAATTCGATATAAATAGTTTACTAATTGAAGGAAATGAACTTACAGATGCAATTATAAATAGATTTGGTGAATTATTAAATAACTTTCCAGTTAAAGATAAAGTGATTAATGAAAATACATTCCACCATCAAGATGTTCTTTACTGTCATCAACATTTACAACAGTTTATAGTTCCGATTGTACAAAATAATCCTCATATTCAAATTTTGTATGGTGATTTTGCAACGGGAAATAAAAGTAATATAGTAGGACATTGGATATGTACATATTACGATGGGAATCAAGTTAATATTTATGATAGTTTAAATTCATCTATTTTACCTCAACATAAAACTTATTTAAATACATTATATCCTTATAAACCAAGTATAGTGCATCAAAGAGTACAGCAACAGCCAAATAATACGGATTGTGGACTATTTGCTATTGCATTTGCTGTCTCAATTTATTTTAAAGATAATCCATCTTTTATTTGATATAAAGTTAAAGAAATGAGAACACATGTGTGGCATATGTTGCAGAATAATACTTTAGAACGATTTTCTTGAACGCAAGTTGAATTACTTAAAAACTATTATTGAAAAAAACTCACTCAAAAAATTTTCATGTTTTATGATCAAAAAATAGATATTATACAAAATAAGTGGTAATAATGTGTATTGAATAGTAGTTGTAAGTTACATTTTTAATCAGAAAATATCGTGAAATACAAATCTATAGGTTATAAAACAATAACATTTTCAAAATTATTGTTGTATTAGGAGAAGTTGCAGTCTCGATAGAAATATCGTTAAAGTGCACCCCAAAAGTACTGAGAGAAGTTGCAGTCTCGATAAAAATATCGTTAAAGTGCACCCGAAAAGTACTAGGAGAAGTAGCAGTCTCGATAGAAATATCGTTAAAGTGCACCCCAAGAGTACTAGGAGAAGTAGCAGTCTCGATAGAAATATCGTTAAAGTGCACCCCAAGAGTACTAGGAGAAGTAGCAGTCTCGATAGAAATATCGTTCTAGTGCACCCCAAGAGTACTAGGAGAAGTAGCAGTCTCGATAGAAATATCGTTAAAGTGCACCCCAAATAAATAGTGGAGTAGGTCTTTCGGGGATACCACTTAAAAAAAAACGCGCCATCATCTCTACCTCATGGGTGGTGTGGAAATGAGATATCAAAAAGTATAATTTAACCTTTTAACATGTGTCACTTTTGGTTGACATTATCAGCTACTTTTAGTTCAAATTTAGTTCTAATTTGTTCATATTTTTACTATCCAATTTTAGTCAACACTAATCAAATCTAAGTGTTTTTCTCCATGCCTTTTTAAAAGCATTTTCAACTTTTTGTAAAAATTTGTCATTTTTAGATGACATGTCATTTTTAGAGAGCATTTTTTACTTTTAGTTGAAATTGTTAATTTTTTTAAAAGCAGCTATTAAGTTTTTATTGACATTTTTCACTTTTTATTAAAATCTGTAATTTTTTTTGTTTGACATTTGTGAGTTTTTTGACACCTGAAACTTTTGGTTAATACAAGATATTTAAATTCGACATCTGTCAGTTTTAGTTGTCATCCTTAATTATTGACAAATAAGAGACATATACATAACTGATTTTTATCAAAAAACTCAAAGAACAACTGGCATAAGGGGGATAAGTTTTATGGGATGCGCTTTCAGTACACTTTTCTCCATTATGGTCACAATATGTGTGCAAAATTTGGATCCAATACTTGAATCAGTGTCTGAGAAATATGCTCCACAAATTATCAAGATTTGTCCAATTTTGACTCTTCATCCCTTAATAAAATAAGTTTTAGCACTGTTGGTGTAAGGGGTGTGTTAAGGGCTAAAAACACGAATTAAGGATTCTAGGACATTTTTGATTAAACTAGTTTAAATTATATTTAAATTTATTAATACAAAACAAATTAAAAAGAAATCTGACAAATCAAACTTTAAGTGGTGCATTAGGGGTTACAATTGTGAAATGTGGGCTTACGCTTAATTTTAATTTAATTAACTAAATAATGATAAGTTAAGTAACAATTAACTTAAATGGCAAATGGGTCGTAGGGGTTTCTTTTTAAGGGATGAAATTTTTTCCAGCATTTTCTTCAATGTATCCCTAATATGTATATCAAATTTGGTCCAAATCAAATATTCCTCCTAGCAGGTATTCACGTTACAACTTGATCATTTTTACAACTTTTTGACCCTTCAACCCTTAATAAAAAATCAACCCTTGAAAAAACTCCAGATTTTTTGAGAGCATTCACCACTTGGGGTATACACGAAACATATGTTCAATATTTGATTAAAATCGGTCAGCAACTTTAGAAGGTAGATCTACAGATTTTGCCATTTTTAGCATGTTTTTGGCCTATAACGCGCAGGTCTTTGAGAATTTTATAAACTTTTTTTCTTCGATATCATCTATGGGCAGATAGAAAAAAAGGACGCAAATTTTGCTTTAATCGGGTCAGTAGATTCCGAAATATAGTGTTTTAAAGATTTGCACAGACCGACCGACAGACCGACAGACGGAAATTAGTGAATATGATTTTCGTAATCTACGCATTCTATAATGTAGAAATAAGTGAAATCTGGTCAAAAAAATTTTTTCATGAATACAATACTTCTTCTACGAGAGAAGTAAAAAATATTTAATTGTGAGGAAGTGAAGAATAAAATTGCTGGTGTTCAAGTTGGTTGATAACTGGTGTATCACCTTTACACAAAGACATTAAATCAGCAAACTTTTCTGCGCTTAATTTGTTAGGTGCAGAGTTTAAAGGCTGAAGTACTTGATTTCGGAAATCTACTTTCTGCCGTTTTAATTGAAACGATTTGTATTCTATGTCTGTATGGCTAGTTTTAAAAAAAAAATGTTTATTGCTTGATTCTTCTTAACTTTCAACTCCATCATTTTAGTCCACTTTACTTCTTTTCCTTTTGACGTTGTCTTTATTGATAACATTCGAATATCTGAAGCAAGCTTCTTAAAGTCTAAAAAATCGTGGTACTGAAGTGCAATTACTTTATAGGGCTTTCTGCGTCTTGCAAATCGAAAAATAGGGTGCAATTGTGATAGCACGAAAAGATCACTTGCGCGTTTCATAGCAGTAGCAATTGCACTGTGTGCCGAATCTCCTTCGTTCTGTCCATGAGAAGTTTCAAAAAAATGTAAACAAATTTCTTGGATATTAATAGAGTTAACTAACATGGTAGCAACAATAGAATTTTTATTCTGCCCACCACAACCGTCTGCAAATAATGCTACTGATCTAAAGCTTTTAGCATCATAAATTTGTAAAGCTTTGTATACACCGGTAGCTATTTCGGCAGCACCCCTTTTGCTGATATTTTCATTCCATGTAAAACAATAACATTCTGTATCGCCAATATCATAAAATGTAAGATTATAATTGGATAAGCGGCGTTTGTAAAATAATTCACTTTTGTTTGAAATTGGCAACGTTAGAACTTGCTGTAGATCAAAACATGCACATGCAAAGGTATTGTCAACTGCAGCCATATTTTTACAATCGTCTTTAATTTTTCGAACAATAGTTTTTTCCGTGTAATGTTTATCGTATCTAGCATTCAATTTTAGTTGCAAATTTTTATCACCTTTTTTATAAGTCATGCACAAAGAACACTGATCTTTTTTCGGTGAATGAAAGGAAAGTTTTAAACTTCGAAAAATCTTACGGTACAGTTGAAATCCTGGTTTTGGGTCATTGTCCAAATCGTTCAAAAACATCTGATACATTTTTGTAATAGTTAAATCCGAGTGCAGATACTCTTTCGATGAAGTTGATCTACAGTAATGAGATTCAACCCTAGGAAATCTATTTATGTGATGGGTGATAGCCAAACGCATTTTTTTGTCTTTTTTGACGATTGTTTTCGACATTCTGCCACCTCATTTTTCTCCTTCGACTATGCCATTTTCATCAACTTTTTTTATTGCAGTTCTCACAGTTTTTTCTGAAATGCCTAAAGTATGTAGGAAAAAGGTTTTGCATACCAAATGTCGTTTTCCAACATTACTTAAGTAGTACCAATTCGAGTTTTTCCGTCTGGATATTTCATTTTTTGAGGTCCTTTGTTTTGTTTTTGTGGTTTGAACATGTCTCGCAATAAATTCACGCTGTCGTGTTCGGTTTTCTAAGCCATTGTATGATAAAAAAAGTTTTTGTCTTTGTTCCTCATTAAACGCAAAACATTCCTTCCCCTTCTTCTTGCAGAGATCACCATTGCAGCGGATTTTCATACATTTTGCAGGTACAGTTTGATTTGTTTTTGGACTTACATATTCTTTCCTTTGATCGCGCAATGTTTTAGCAAGTTTTTTTTTATTGCAACGTAAAATTATAGAATCACTATTTTCCTTCATGCTCCCTTCTACCGCATACTCTTCTGGATGTATTCTATGGCTGAAGGAGGACTCATTTTCAACAACAAAGTTAACTCGCTGGGCCTGCTGGCGTTTTATTTTAGAATTGTGAGTTGCACAAGAGGTTCCGGAAATTTCGAAATGATGAGAACATAGTAACTTTAAACAAATTTGACATGAACTAAAGATTTCTAATCCACACTCAGGCGCTTCACACATTGCAGCTCCGGTAGGATCCTCTTCATCATCGGAATATGCAAAAGCACTGCGCATTTCTGTTTCGGCAAACATCAAATTTTTTTTTAATACATTATCTTGTTTGGGATTATCGATGACAATGTTTCTTAGAACCTGATTTAATGGAATATCATCTGAAGAATCAAAGTCAGTACTTTTGAACACCATTTCTAACAGTCTTGCACTATACTTTCACCCTTATTTTACAATTATTTATCAGGTACATTAAAACTTCAATTTGATTGATTTGATTTTTGCGAGCCACGGTAGCTAGATTGAGATACATCTGCTTTTGTAATAACAACAAATTCACGAAGTGGCGTAAGTTGAGTTACGCCACTTCGCTATATTATTATTATAACAAATTTGAGATACGTCGATCTACTGGAATATCACCACGGCCAAACAAAATGACATAATGATGTGTAATTTGGTGGAAGTGTAAATTTACTAAATACCGGGGTTATCCCAATTTTTCAATTTTTGGAGTTACGCCACTTAGGAATAGTGCCGACGATGTGACATACTGGGAAATATGGAAATCAAATTGCTTATTATCTAAATTAACATTTTGTTCTTCTTTTTGTAAATCTACAATATCAGTACTTATTTTGTCTAGAAATGTATGATCAAGTGAAGAAAGAATAGTACTAGAATTAGTCTTAAAATTAACATGCTTAATTAAATTATTATTTATAGCTAATTTTGATATTCCTATGAGTAGTGTAATAAGGGGATTCTAGAACAAAGGGTTTGCCGCCGTTCAATATAAACAAATGAGTAGCGTTATCATGTGTATTTCTGAGAATTTTATGTGATAAATGTCGGCATCGATTGTAATAATTGTAATCATATGTGATAACACATGTATGAATGTGTGATAAGTAACTGACCATTTTAAGCCATGGGGATTCTGATACAATGACGTCATTGTATAAAAAAATTGTATCCAGAATGTATAAGAGGATTTTGAAGCAAAATGCTGACATAGCAAAAAAACACTATGGGGATACTAAAACAGCGCAGTGCATAACAAAATCTGTGTTTAGTCGCGAATTTTATTATGCGAAGTGATATTTGTATTGAAAGATTATTTGCTCAGAATTATTATTATAAAAAAAGTGTTGTAATATTACAGTGGAATCTGTCAATTATTTTGTGATAATTATTTTATTATTGAAAATTGTGTAATATTATTCATTCAACAATTGAACTTCATAAAAGAAAGATATCACAATAAAAGTTGATATGTAAGTTAATTTTGATATTTTTTATGTTTTGATTTATACTATTATACTTTATTTTTATTTTATATAGTAAAAAGAAAAAAATGTGGACTTGCTATGCGTTTGATAATTTAAACAAAGAGCATGACGGCGAAGAGGACACATTTGAAAATAGGGTACGACATCATATAGGGGTGCTAAATATTCTAGCTATGGAATATTGTTTGGAACAAAATAAGTTAGATCCGATTCTGGAACCCGAAGAAAATGCCAAGAAAGAATTGGATTGTTACAACGCTATAGAGGCTTGTGAATATTATTTGAGCGGGAAAATTGATAAGACCTGTTTGAATACGCTGCTATCTAAATTTCAACAACCGATGAGAAATAATGGCAATAATGTGGATAATAATTAGTTTGTTGTTTGAATGAAATGTATTAACATGAAAATAATAAATAGTTATTCATTTTATTTTTGATGTTTTATTATATTATATTTTATTACAAATTCTTTAATATAATATATTACAAATTATTTTTTTTTATCCAAGAATTATGCGAGTTATCAAATCCTAACCATTTGACTAATAAATTGTCGCCCCGTTGTTTGAGAATTTTTTCTACCAAGTATATATCAGGATTTTTAACTTTCAATAATTCTTGTTCGTAAAAACACCCTTCAATTTGATTGTTTCGATAGTCTTTGATCCTATATGTCCTCGGATTAGTAAATAAAATTTTGTCGATCGTAAATATTTCTGTAGACCAATTCGGGGTGTACCCTTTTTCAAACACTTCTTTATATTTACTAACACGTACTTGTTCACCCAATCTGAATTTCGACTTAGTAGAATCAATCATTTTTATGCGATTAAATGATTTTTTGAGAACATCTTTTTCATTATTACTGTTTACATCTGCAGCTTTCATTCCGATAGTGCGATGTACTGAATTATTATAGTCTTCCAACAATGATGGAAGGATGTTTACCGATTTATATGATCCTTGTAAGCTAAATCTTTTCCACATTTTCTCCTTTAGTGTGCGATTAAATCTTTCACATATACTGGCCTTTAAATTGCTATACGTTGAATAATGATTTACATGGTATGTAGTTAAAAGAGCTTTAAATTTGGAATTGTAGAACTCTTTACCATGATCAGTTTGTAAGTTTTGAGGACTTCGCCCGCCAGATAATACTTTTGTCATAGCTTGAACTACATGTTCAGCTGATTTTCGCCTTAAAGGCACCGCCCACGCATATTTTGAAAAATTATCAATAACTGTTAGCATGTAATTGTAACCTTTGTTTACTTTTGCATATGGAATCATTTCAACCAAATCTGCTTGCCATGATTCATCCAAACCTTTTATAATTACATGCCTTCTACGATAATTTCTTCGGGCAGGAGCATGCAATTCTTTTACTAATTGTTCTTTTGCTTCACTCATCTTGATACATCATTTAATAATGTGATAACATCAAAATAATTTATGTATATAAAGACTTTTTTATATTTATATTTAATTATATATTCTTAAGTTGGGATTTTAATACAGTTATCTGAGCTTCTAAATAAATAATATGTTTACTGGTTTGCTCGATAAGACTTTGATATTCTTTAAAATTGTTTTCTGCTAGTGTTGCTGTTGTTTCATTTTTATTCATGATAACTAATAGCATATTGTTTATATCCATTACATCGTTTTTTACTTGAGTCATATCGTTATAGATTTTTTGTATATTTTTATTAATATTTTGGGCCGTATTGTCTACATAATTTTTATTGGTAGCATCATTTTCAGCTTCTGGATTTGCTACATTTCGTAAGAGTTTATTATTAATGTTAAAATGTTCATCATTTGTTAAAAGAAATCCAACTCCAGGAGGACCGTGTGGTAGAATGCTGCCGCGTATGCTTTTATCATTTGTCCAGTGATTACCAAACTTATCAACACTCATGTTAAACGGTCTTGACTTTAAATGCAACTAAGCAATTAGCTTAAATTCTTATTAATATATAATACCCGCATCTCGTAACTCTTCCACTATTGATATTATTTCATTTTGATGGTTGTTGTTTCCAGCTGCTTGCGATGCAATTAATAATCTTAGACGATCAACTAATTCATTTGGATCGTCCCAATATGCATAATCTATACTAGGAGGCAAACCTTCTATTTTCAAACTTTTAGGTAACCCAAAACCTTGCGCATTTTCTAATTTCATCGATGATCTTCTTCTTTTTGATCTGCTACTTTTATCATCTTCAAATAGTTTTGATATATATTTGCGATATTTTTCTCCTTTTGATGCGGAAATTTTGCCGCTAGATTTATACTTTTGTTTATGACCGTTAGATGTTATCAATATTTCTTTGTAATTAGCATAGTCATTTTGAGTAATAATATCATCATTAGGTAACTTCTTAAATAGTAACTCTAGTAGACCCTCAGAAATCGGGCAACTAAAATCTTTTACACTGATTTTACTATCATCGAAATATATTGGGCTGTCACCAATTATTTGTGTATTGTTTACCACTCTTACACCAAAAACATGATCAAGATTTGGAGTTTCACTTTTCATCGTTGAAAGTTTTTTATATTTACTGATAATGTTTTTGTTATCATTATCCTCTTTAATGTTATTAACTTCTAATTGTTTCATTAAGTTGCTGCTTTTCGCCACTTCAACTAGTTCGTTTAACGGGTTGGTAACTGAACTTAATTTATAATTCAACTCATCATCCGATACCATTTTACCCAATTTTAATAATCGATGTTTTCTTCGAATGGCATTACTAGTTGATACAATCTTCCGCAAAATATTTCTTTTCTCATTGCTTTCTACTACCGACATGTTTTGACAAGTTTGATATCAAGTTGTAAATTGACTTCAAATGTGTCAAGTTGAAGGTCAAGTTTAATGTTAAGTTCTTTTGTTTAAGTTAAGTTTGAGGTTAAGTTGTAAGTTAAGTTCAGACGTTTAAGTTAAGTTCAACGTCAAGTTAAATGATTCAAGTTAAGTTCAAAGTCAAGTTAAATGATTCAAGTTAAGTTCAAAGTCAAGTTAAACGATTCAAGTTAAGTTAGAGGTCAAGTTGCATGTTAAGTTCAAACATTGAAATCAAGTTTTACAGAAAACTAAGTTGTTAGAGAATTAAACTGTTTAAGTGCCAATGATGGAATGATATATATATATCTTTATTCAGATATTTAAATAATTTTTTAAAAAAATATGGTTTTTATTTACTTATATCCACAAAACAATCAAATCCCTGACGATAACGCCCCCTATGAACATCTTTATCTTTGTCTATAACTAAGAAACCAAATTTGTCTTTCCAACAGAACCTACACAAGTTCTGAAATTCATCATATTTCATGTCGGTATTAACATGATCGTCATATACATGTCGTAGATTTAAATCATCTTGTTTAAAAATAATTATTAAATTTGTGTTATCTCTGATGAGATGTTTAGGGATACGACTATATGTTTGACATAAATAAAAACTATCAACATCTTTGTGACGCCCCATACTAAAATACTCTCTTATATGGTTTTGTTTTTCACAAGCAACATCGTCAAATACGAATATAGAATTTCTTTTAGCTTCGTTTGGATGCATAATACATTCATTTTCCGAAAATGTAAAATATCCAATATTTTCAATCGGTTCTAATATTTTTCGCAGCAATTCATACTTAGGTTGATATAAAGATTTTGAATAAATATAAACATTTTCAAAACGAAGACCATTTATATGCATAAGCAAGGATAATAAAACATTCGTTTTTCCACAATTTGAAGGTCCGCAAATAATACATCTTATCGTGTTTGGTAATAATGCCCCATGTCTTTTTTTTATAGACATTTTATTGTCTGCTAACAAATCGTAGTTTGTAATTTTCAGCGTATCTAGTTGTTTATTGAAGCGCATCTTGATTGTAACTGGTTATATACAGCATTACACAATCTAATTATAATCAATTGATTAGTGAAGGTTAATGGGTGAAGATGGATCGTAAGAGTAAGAAAAAAACTACTAAACGCAAGACAGTCAAAGGAAAAGGGGTACTTAATTGGGCAATTAATAATCTTCCTTTTGAGATGCATGTACCAGGATATCAGTACTGTGGCCCAGGCACTAAATTAGCAAAGCGCTTACAAAATGGAGATCCTGGTATAAATCCTCTTGATGCCTCATGTAAGGAGCATGATATTGCATATTCACAAAACAAAGATAACCTTGCCAATCGACACAAAGCTGATAAAATATTAGCCGAAAAAGCATGGAAGCGAGTTTTTGCAAAAGACGCAAAGATGGGTGAGAAAGTAATAGCATGGTCTGTGGCAAATGCAATGAAAGCAAAATCTAAACTCGGTATGGGGCAAGGTTTTTCTGAAAATACAAATAATAAATTAAATACAACATTCAAAAAGAAGCAGAAACTTTTATCTTTAAAGAAACTTATAAGCATGTCGAAGAAAGCAGTTAAAGATGCAAAACCAGCCGATTCAAAAACTGCAATTAAATGTGCGTTGAATACTGTTAATGCTTTAGTAAAAAATGTTGGTGGTAAGCATAATATAAAAAAGTCAAGAATTATCACAATTCCTGAAACTGGAGGATTTTTACCAATGCTTGTTCCTATTTTTGCGGGGTTAAGTGCGGTTGGAGCACTAGCTGGAGGGGCTGCTGGTATTGCTAAAGCTGTTAACGATGCTACTGCAGCAAAAAAGTTACTCGAAGAAAACCAACGCCATAATAAAGCTATGGAAGCAGTAAAAGTGGGTGGTCATGGTTTATATATGCAACCTTATAAGAAAGGCTATGGATTATATACATCACCTCCTAAAAACATCTTAAAAAATTCAAAAAGCTAATTAATAAGCTACCCGATAGAGCGTTAACCGATAGTGAGCTTTACTGCTATGCAAAACAGCTTAAAATTAAACATTTTCGCGGGGTGTTTATGAGAAACGATCTGCCAAAGAAAGTTAATAAGAACGAGTGTGGCATTGTGAATTTAGATGATAAGAACGGTCCTGGTACCCATTGGGTATGCTACAGAAAGCTAGGAAGTAATGTTAGGTATTTTGATAGCTTTGGAAATCTTCGACCACCAGCGGAAGTTGTTAAATATTTAGGAGGTAGCGTTAATTATAACTATGAAACATTTCAAAACTACAACACATTTGTATGTGGTCACTTATGTTTAAAATTTCTGTGTAATCAATTATATCAATGATAAATAAATAACAGTTGTTTAAAAATTATTCATTTGATATCCAACCACTCAACCATGTCGTTTACCCTTTCACTCTCTGGTAATGGGTCAGTGTTATCTACGAATTATTTTCCTCCAATACAGCTATCCGAAAGTGAAAATTACGAGTTAGGTTTGGTTAATTTTCAAACTTTTAATTCTATTCCGAACATAGATGTGGATCATAACAAAATGTATATTGATGATTTTATTGTTACTTTGCCTGTGGGTTCGTATGAGTTAACAGATATTGCTGAATATATAAAGAATGAAGTAGAGAGCAAAGGAATCGTTTTTGAGATGAAAGCTAATAATAATACCTTAAAGTGTTTGTTAAAATGCAATCGAACTATAAACTTTACTCCTAAAGATTCAATCTATAAATTATTGGGATTTAAAAACAATGTTTTGCAGCCAAATATTCAACATGAATCTGATCTGCCAGTTGATATTCTTAAAATTAATACAATACGTATAGAATGCAATATTATCAGCGGTGCATATTTAAATGATCACCAAGCACATACGTTATATGAATTTTTTCCAATTGTTCCACCTGGCTATAAAATAGTTCAAGAACCTGTAAACGTTATCTATTTACCAATAAACACACGTTCAATAGATAATATAACTCTTCAAATACTCGATCAAGATAATAATTTGGTCAATTTTAGAGGTGAAGTCATTACGATAAGGTTGCACGTAAGAAAATTTTGAAAATGGGAATTGTTTACAACGGAAATAATGATGTTAGTTCTCTAAAAAGAATTGTCAAAACATATTTTAAAGAAGAACAATGCAAGAAGATGGTCACTCGTGCACCACTAATCAAAGTACTCACACCTGCAAGCAGAGCAACATTGGAGAGTCTAAATCTTATAGTTGCCCCCATCAAATCGAAGATACCACCAGCTGTAAAATAAAATTTAATTGTACTAAAGTGATTTCCAAACATTTACGCTTGTTTTTTGTAAAGTCCTTTCGAGTTACTTTAGCGCTATCAATACGTATTAAAAAAAAGATTCAATGATGGCTAATATCCTAAATATTCGTGCAAATGTAGAGTTCGATGATTCGATATCTAATAATGAAATTCATGCACATCAACCATATGCATCGTCTACATTTAACAACAATGATGAAATTCGTATAACAATTCAAAATCAAGATCTATATCTGAGACCCAACAAAAGCTGTTTGCATATTTTCGGTCGATTGTTAAAAGAAGATGGTACTGCTGTAGCACACACAAAAATTATCAACAATGGATTATGCCATTTATTTGATGAAATTCGTTACGAATTGAATGGTGTAGAAATAGATAGATGTAAAAATGTTGGAGTTACATCAACAATAAAAGGATATTTTTCTGTTAATGTAAACAAAAGTCAAATGTTAGAAAATGCTGGATGGAAACATAAGCCTGATACTAACATTACCGATGCTGAAGGATAGTTTGATGTAGTTATACCGCTTACTATGCTGTTGGGTTTTGCTGCAGATTATCTAAAAGTTATTGTTAATGTTAAGCATGAACTTATCCTTGTTAGGTCGAGAACTGATTTAAATGCTATTATCCAAACAGAAGCTGAACCATTTAAGTTCATTTTAAATAAAATTGAGTGGAGAGTTCCATATATTACACTTGCCGACAAACATAAGGTTGAAATGTTACACTTTATTGAAAAAGATCCAACAATTTCCATGAGTTTTCGAACATGGGAGTTATATGAATATCCTATGCTTCAAACAACAGAAAAACAAATTTGGACAATAAAAACTACTACTCAATTAGAAAAACCTCGATTTGTAATTCTAGGTTTTCAAACTGGTCATAAAAATAATGCTGCAATGGACATCAGCAAGTTCGATCATTGTCGGCTTAATGATGTTAAGTTGTATTTAAATTCCCAATCATATCCATATGGAAATTTGAATTTAGACTTAGAGCACAACCAATATGCTTTACTGTATGAGATGTATGTAGGATTTCAAAGTGCTTATTATTTACATGAAAGCGAACCGTTATTAAGCAAATCTGATTTTATAAATATTGCTCCGCTTATTTTAATAGATTGTTCTCAACAAAACGAATCTCTTAAGTCGGCTCCTGTTGATATTCGTTTAGAATTTGAATCAAAGGAAAGGTTTTCTGCAAATACGACGGCCTACTGTTTGATTTTACATGATCGAATCGTTGAGTATAAACCAATTAGCGGTAGAGTGCAGAAGTTAGTGTAATACTTTCTTTCAAATGATGGAGTTCATTGCAGATTTTCAAGGTTTTATGAAAAAAACCGAATTTATTTTTAAAGAAGTAGCATTAACATCAATTGATGATCCTGATAATACAAAAGCATTTGTATTTAGTGCTCCAAATGATTGGGAATACTTATATTCTGAAAAACTATCAAAAGATTGGCTTCTAAATCATCATCATGGTATACATTGGCGAACCGTCGGTATTCCATATAAAAATTTAAACAATGTGCTTCATGAAGCTTTGCATCGGGCTACGACAATTTATGTTAAAGGGTTAGATAAACAAAAATGGTTGGAGAAGTGTGGCTTTTCTAATATTAAGAACTTAGAAAATATGGGGTGTCCAGCTTTGAAGCTATTACAAAAAGATAAAATAGTATTCGAAAAATGCTCTTCAGCGCATTTGAATGCAAATACTAATAATTGTGCATTTAAAAACATTCAACTCTTACAAAAATGGTTTATATCAAATCGAAAACCCACAATAGGTCAAGCAATCTTATCGTTTTACCAAAAGAAACAACTTTCGTTAATGTCAGTTCAAGAAATTGAGTGTTTACCAATAGAATTTTTGACCACATTTGCCGCTGATTCTATAGAATGTGTTTGGGAAAAATTATCAAACAATTTGAAGCTTAATCCAAATATTTATGGTTGTAGGCGTTGCTTTCAACATTATAATACATCCAGCCGAGATCAGATTGATGGCCCACCACCAATGATACGCAATTGTTCTGAATGTAGATTAAAATAATAAAGCTATTGGTTTAACGTTATTACAATAATATTGAGTAAAAAATGTTTAATTATAAGAAACATAAGTCAGATAACAATGTGAATAAAAACCATGTTCGGTTCGCCACAAATCAGAATAGAATATACCCAATGATTCATTGGTTATTTGCTTATCAAGCAGCCCGAAAAGGACCCTGGGAAGAATGTGTAAGAGATCGAGTAAGATTTAAAAATCGAATTGAAAATGTTGAGAAAAAAATAAAATCAATTTTCAATGTGGATCATCGTCAAAGAATATTCGAGCAACGCTTTGTTTAATTTAGTTATATTATTTTGATTTAGATTAAATGTTTTAGGGATATGTTGTAGGTTAAATAATTACAAAATTATATTTTTTATTTTCGAATTATTGTTTAATATCAAATAATATTTATGTATTAACAAATTTATACAGTATAACATATATCAAACAGTTATTTAAAGTATACATTTAAAAATGTTTATTTATATACAAAATTTATATACAATATAAAATAAAAAAAAAAAAAAAATTAACACTATTGTATTTTTACAAACCTATAACAATTATTCATGATTTGTAATGCCCCCATGGTAATGTATCAATATTATTTTCCATTATATATCTCTTATCATCATAAGCATTCAAAGCAATTTTATTTTGTTTAACTGTATAAACATGATGTAATTTTGATACAATTCTATCTTGAGATTTATATAAACTTTCTTTTTCAAACAAACACTTTTTATATTCCTGAACAGTCAATCTTTGAGCAACGGATCTCCCTATTCCTTTGGCTCGATTAAAGCTTTTATCATTTATTGAATAGGAATACATTTTTGAACGTAAACCCACAAATTCGTTCATAATTTTACCCCCTAACTCATCCTTGAATAGTCCTAATATTTTTTTATTTATTCTAGGGAAACCGTAAGGATTATTTTCATTATATTCAGATGTGTCGAACCATTGCTTTAAATTTGGATAAATATCTACATAAAAATTTTTGGTTACTATGGAATAAATCAAAGAATCTGTATCCATATATAACAGTTTTAAATTGGCTGATTCATATTTCTGCTTCATATAATCATAATGAAATTGATACATTAAACATTTGCTTATATCTAAAATCGCCATACCCACATATAAGGGCTTATTAAATATAACTTTTAACCGATTCAATTCAATGGCTACAAAATCTTTTTCAAAAATTACTCTATCCTTAAAATTTGGTTTACCCATTAATTTACCAGCTCAAAAACACCCCTCCCATTTTGAAACTAATTTTATATCCCGCATTTTTCTGACATTTTGCATGCTTTTACCGAATACACTATTATTTTTCAATTTAAAATAACTTTTTTCAAATTCATTTGTTGACTCCATTCTCAATTTAGTATTTTTGAGAATGTAGGGACGCATCCAGGGTGATTGATCAAATTCTAATATACGATGTATTTTTTCAAGAATTAAACCATGAGAAAGACATTGCTTTAAATTTCTGTAATGAATTACATATCGATTCTTTGGTTCTAAAGTCGTTAACAATTTTTGATATTTTCCTTCCGATGGAATTTTATTTTCTGAGCAAAATGGAAAATCTTGGTGAGAGTCGTGCAAACTTTCCGGATATGTTAAATCAACCTCTAAAATATACCCCTTTTTATCATTATCTTGAATATTAAATACATTAAAATCTGATATTTTTTTCCATACAACCATTTGAAATTCCCGGTATGGAGGTATTGACACATCGCCCAGCCATACAAATTTACCGCATCTAAATAGACAAGATATGATTCAGGTTGAGAAGAATCGAAAGTATCCATATATCAGTTATTTGCTGTAGCATATCGACCACAGCATTGGCTAATCCCCCCGCGAATACCTCTCTCCACAAACAATAACATATCAATGTCTGTCAACAATTCTAGTTTAATTTTGGTTAATTTTAATAAACTATCCCACGACAATCCAGGTGCAGTAACATAATTAGCGGGGTCTAAATCGTATGTTTTTTTACATAATAAGCGAAATTGTTCAAATACATCCGCCAACAATAGTACATCTGTTTTCAGATATAAATCTGTGTATTCACCCAAATTTGCACAATCAAATTGTTTGAATACTTTTTGGGCATGAGTATAATCACTGTCAGTAATTTCAGTTTGACTTAGATTATTGAAAAAATATTTTTTTTCAGGTAGGGTTGTTTCCGTAAAACATTTAAAGCTATTCAAATAACTATAAGGTAAAACACCTTTTCTAAATAAAAGTTTTAGTTTTGCCTCAGGTATATTTTTAAAATATTTTTTTGTATTGTCATATTCTTCCAGATACGATGATAATTTATCTAAAGATGCGCTCATAAAATTATAAGAATCTATAAATTTCAATTTGATGTTATTTAAAGAGTTGTATTTTGTAAAACATTTATACTTTTCTTTATTTATGGGGATTGTTGATATCCATCCAGGATTTTTTAAATACATTTCACCATCCATATTTATCATTTTCTTTTCATACAACCCTCGAATAATAAAATGTGCATCATATCCTTGACGATTATGAAAAACAATAATAATATCTGAAGGTACTTTATAATTTAGATTACAACTAATATGAGCCGCCCCCCTATACTTTCCAGTTAAATGACAGTGGTCTTTAACTTTTGTAAGCCAATCTTCTTCTTCACCTGGTAATGCATATTCTGAAGTTGGTATAAATTCTCTCTCACAAATATGACAAATATTAGAAGTTTCGAAATTTTGTAACTCAACTCCTGTTAGAGGAAACATTTCTTTTTTATCTGCATAAATCCCAGCCACCTTCTGTGCAATTGCATTGTATCTATCTACAAACCATTCAATACAATTTTCCCCCCTATACAAATCTAATTCTGAATAACTATCATCGAAATTACATTTTAAATAGTACGAAATACTTCATGGTACATGTTTTTGATACGCATTTGTATAACTATGTGAACTGACTGGTTCACACGTATCTATAGGTAGAATAAGACATTCTAAATCGGCATAAATTACAAATGGGTGCATTTCCTTGTTTTTATAATTTTTAAAATAAAGCCACTTAGTACATTCGTTTGGCATGACATATTTTGCTGGTTCTGCATTTGAACAATCAATTTTATGTTGAATGAGTTTATCTTTTTCATAAAAATAACTTAAACATTTGTCGCATAACCATCGAGCGGATTTGTGTTGATTCATTTGTTTACTCACCAATCTAGATAAATTTTTTATCCAACAAAAGTGATATTTTGGAATATGTTGGGGAATATTTGTTTCCAATATTTCCGCCATTAACAAATTTATATGGGTAGTTTTACTATTCTTTGATATATAAACCGGTAATATTTCGTAATCTTCATTTTTTTGATTGTTTTTTTTGTCTGATAGATCCTTTTCAATTTCCATATCACATTCATTTAAAATAAGCCAATCATGTTTATTTTTCATAGCATACACATTAATAGACATATTGTTTTGTTTTTCAAATTTAGAGATTTGATTTAATTCCATAGGAAACGTAATATTATCTAAACAAAGAATGTTTTTAAAATCTGGATAAGACGATGTTCTATGTGGGTTATGTTTAGCAGGTCGAATTGCTGAAATTATCGCCCAAGCAAAACAACATTCATCATTGCATTGCACATTTATTACCGCTTTTCGACTTTGAATATACTTAGGTAAAACATAAAATTTGCTGCCGACTGTGAAAGGTGAATATTTGTTGATATTCAAATTTAATTGCATTACTTTATGTAGAGCCCACCCACTATCTCGTTCTTGATATTCCGCCAATCTTCCTAAAATTATTTTCATTGCCCCATTATACCATTCTGATATATTTGAGGTTTGGTAGATAACACTATATTTCGAATTAATATAGATAGTTTTTATTTCTTCTGATTTTGGTAAAAGCATCTCGCAAACCAGTGATATTTGAACTTTAATTGGTGAGATTAATCGAATTTCGTTTACTTTCGTTTCAATTAAATTTTGGGTTTTTTGAAAAAAATGCTTTGGATCTAATATTTTATGAATGTTTACTATCCCAAATGTGAACATTCTCCTCTTAAAAGCGGTTTCAATTTCAGTTAAAACTAGCTCATTCTTAGAATTAGTAACACTTGTTAAAACTTGGTTAATGTATCTTACATATTTGTTTTCAATGTTTGGTTTCTTGTGTTTGGGGTTCGGTTCATCTGTCGTTGCATTTGCATCCAATGAATTTACATCTTTTTTTCTTATAACAGAGTTTATGTATTTTCGTTTTCTGCTTCGGTTCGATGTTTCAGGTTTCGGAATTTTTTCAAGTACGGATTGTATATATGCTTATTAGCGACTTTCCATATTTTCTAAAATAAATTAATAAAAAAAAAAAAATCAAGTTTAATAACAGCTATGTTCATCAAAAACGTACCTTCTTTCTTTTATGTGTAAAACTAAGCGAAATCATGTAGGTTGAAAATTCAACAACTTTGATAACTCAAGTTTTAATCCTAAAATAAAATCATTCACCCAAAATTAATAAGCAACAAATTAATAAGCAACAAAAAAAATACCTTTTTTTTATTATTTATTTTGAATTTTTTCCTTGGGTAACAAAATATTGAATATTCACAAATCACAAATTAACAATAAAACTCTGGATATACACACGAACATAATATTTAGATATACTGCTTTTCTCGAAAGAACTAAGGAAATGCTGCATAAAATATATTAGTGTAATAAGATGTAACATTACAAGTCGTCATTTCACGAATGCTTCCGAATGTTAGAAAAAAAAAAGAAATAATGCAATTTTTTGTCTATATTTTATACATTATTATCATCTTAAGCTTAAATTTATTGTTATCTCTCACTGGCAGAAAGACGAAAGTCAATAGCCAATTGTTTTGTAACAATATAGTTTCAATAAAGTTTTTTTTGTTTTATTTTATTTTTTTTATTAATTATTTTTTTTTTCAGATTAATATGAGCGACCTCAGTTTTTATAATTCAATTCTTATAATAATCTAAATAAAAAATTTTTTTAAGTAATGCATTTTTTTTTTTTTTTTTTTTTAAATAGTAATGTTTGTGTTAAAAATGTAGGTAAGTTAAATAATATAATGATTATATTAATTATGTTGAACAGTTGTGGGAAAATAGTTTATAGGTAAAAGTGATTTTTTTTTTTTTTATGGATATAATATTATAGTCGTGTGTGAATTTTTTTTAATTGTTTATTTTTACCGAAAAAAGAGTAAACATATTTCAAACAAAATAGCATATTAGTAGAATTTACATAAAGTTAAAATTTAATTCATAATTACAAAATATTATTAATATTATTCTATTATTATTATAACTCTATTCTAATTATTTATTATTATTATTATTATTACTAATATTAATTTTTCATAAATTTGGATTCTGATCCTTTGGTGTCTTTCATTTCTCTAGCTAAGTCAAGAGTAATGGAATTGATTGTGTCAAAAATCGCGCCGTTTTCTTTCTTATCCACATACACTTTGGATCGAATAATACTATATCGCCAAATATCATTCGCCGCTTTTCCATTGATATCATTAATATCATAGATGTCAATTTTCACTAAATGCGTAGCACTTCGAGGGGCGGGGGCTGTTAAGCTGATGACCCCACCGTTGAGTTTTCGTGACATTGTTGAAGCCAATGGTGTTTCCTTGGATTCGACATCTGCAAACAAATTTTCAAACCCATCATCCACCTCTGCTTCAATATTTTTGGATGGTGGATCCATTCGTATCTGCTTTC
Source organism: Cryptophagus acutangulus (assembly GCA_963556235.1). Lineage (NCBI taxonomy): Eukaryota > Metazoa > Arthropoda > Insecta > Coleoptera > Cryptophagidae > Cryptophagus > Cryptophagus acutangulus. The sequence continues at coordinate 266,371 of OY744563.1, forward strand.
CTCCTTCTCCTTTTTGATTGCCTGATGTAGCAATGTTAGCGTTAGCAGAAGAATTGGCGTTTGATCTCTTACGTTTGGTCGAGGATGATGTTGATGGTGTGATTTGAGGTGGTTGTGGTTGTTGTTGTTGGTGTGATTGATGTGTGCTGTTCTGACTCACCATCGCGTCGAAAGCAATCAAATCGTTGTCAAAAAGATGGTTAATTTTATTTCTCTAAAAAAATAATAATATTAATAATAACAAATAAGTTAATACAATTTTCTTAAATAAAACAAATATGTACCTATATGGTTTAGTTATTCTTACAAAGTAATTTTTGTAACTGTATTTTTAATAATATATTTATTTTATTCAATAATTTTTTTTTTAAAAAACTGCATTTCATTTATTTTATTTAGATATTTTTGATAATTTACTTACCAGATTTGTTTGTTTGTTCTTTTTTTTTAATGTTAGACGATTTCAGTTGTTCTTATATTTTAACCTTTTCGATTGAAGCACAATTATAAAATGAGGAATTCTTTTATCATGAATTTATGTTCTTGATGTATCATAGTATAAAATTATGATACTCAATAATAAAATGCGCGACTAAACACAAATTTTGTTATGCACTGCGTGGTTTTAGTATCCCCATAGTGTTTTTTTGCTATGTCAGTATTTTGCTTCAAAATCCTCTTATACATTCTGGATACAATTTTTTTATACAATGACGTCATTGTTTCAGAATCTCCATGGCTTAAAATGGTCAGTTACTTATCACACATTCATACATGTGTTATCACATATGATTACAATTATTACAATCGATGCCGACATTTATCACATAAAATTCTCAGAAATACATATGATAACGCTACTCATTTGTTTATATTGAACGGCGGCAAACCCTTTATTCTAGAATCCCCTTATTACACTACTCCTATGGTAGGCATATAGTTTAACTTAATAGAACTTTCGAATTCAAAGTGCGGCTGCAGTATAAAATTTGCAGTTTGTGCTACACATTCTTTATTTAGTTGTAAAATCCCTGTTCCTTTTAATGATACAGTTTTTCTTTCGCCATCATTACAATTTAGTTCGAGTATTTCAGTTTTTGCTACTACATAAATCCACGCATTTGCTGTCATAAGTTGTATAAAAATGGATTTATCTAATTTAATTAGAATGGGAAGGTGATTCTTCTTCTTGGTGATTCTTCTAAATTAATTAGTTTCTTAGTACATGATGCCGGAATATTGAAAGAATATGAGAACAATGCGGCCTCACAATTCGCGTCAAGATTCAGAAATGACAATGGTTTGAATTGTTTGCATACAAATTGATTTTTTCTATAGTTATTACAATTTTGAAACTCTATCATATCCAGTAAGTAATATTGTTGTTTAGAATGGTCAATTGCAAGAAACTCGTATTTTGGTAAAATGAAAGAAAATAAATCCTTTGAGATATAATTTCTCATACTAAAAAGTTTGTACAGGTTGAAATTTTTAGTGTTGATCAAGGGTATTCTTAATACGAAAGTAATTTTATTGTTGTAAAAGTATATATTTGGATTTATAAACTTATATAAATAATGAATGTTTTCCTTGGTAGGAGAAACCGGAAAGGATGTTTCTTTTGGTATAATGTTTCGTAGTTTTATCAATTCTCGAATTAGTATTGAATAACTGAGAATAGTTGGATGTAAATATCCAGTTTGTGCCTTAGTAATTACTTCTAACAAATCTTCTTGTTCACTTAATATTTGCGTATGGGCCCCGTTAAGCGCAATAGTTAATTCAGTAATCTTAGCTTGAATAATTAAAATCCCTGAAACGTTATTAGCTTTTTCAATATTTGTTTTAAGATCTTCAAAAATTAGGTTTGCCTTTAGTATTTTAGTATTGAAGGCGTTTATAGTTACATTTAGTGCGTCAACTGTACCTTTAAAAATTGTAGTTTGTTTACTGGCAATATTAAGTAATTTATCTTGATTTTGTTTTAATTGTTCTATTTCCTTATCATAATAAGATGCATCTTCGCTGTCCAGCGTTCCAAAGAGTGCTTTTGATATTTTCCCTCCTAAATTAATTAAATCTCTTTTCCGTATCGAATGAATATTATCAGTAATTCCTAACATATTACTAATAATATGTTCTCGTTTTACTAAATGTTCTAAATTATTTTGATATTGTTCTTGAATAAGTTTGCATTCGTACTGGTCCATTGTGTGATCTAGTTTACACAGTGACATCACATTTAATAAAGTTTTATGAAACTCGTTAATTTGAGAATTATGATGATCATAGTTCATATATACTACTATTTTCCATTGTTGGCTATAAATGCTTAAAGTACCTACATTCTCATAGTATAATCCAGAAGAATTGTTAGATGCGGTGATTTTGTAGACCTCTTGTGCTACTGACATTGGGATTAGTTGATTAACATGCATCAGGTATAGTATTACAACTAGGATGGTTGACCTGTTGGGATTGGTCATGGTTTGTATATTTTTATCTGCAACAATTTTAAAACTGCTTATTCTACAAATAGTTTTAAACGGTTCATGTGTACTTTAGTACTTTTATTATTAATTAAAATTGTACAATTTACTTTTGAGTCAATGAAGATAATTTCATATGGTCCTTTGAATAATGGCATTAACTTTTTAGATTTTCCGCATACAATAGTTTCATTTTCTAATAAAACTTTATCACCAACCTTAAGGTCTATGGTATTAACATTTTTATCATAGTATTGTTTAGAGTGTAATTTTGAGTTTAAAAGTGTTTCTCGCGCTATAGAATGTGAATGCTGTAAACGCGATTTTAATTCGTTGCAATAATCGTCATAATTGTACGTTACTTCAGGATTTTTGGTAACCGTAGTAGGTAATAATGCTTTTCTGTCGTAAACTAACTCAAAAGGAGTGTAACTTGTAGATTCCGTCGGGGTGGTATTGTATTTGAATATAGCAAAAGGAATGAATTCATCCCAATTATTCATATCTCTATTTATGAAAGTCCTCAGATATTCTACCAAACTTCGATGTGTTCTTTCTAAACTCCCATTTAATTGTGGGTGATACGCTGTGTATTCTATTTTTGAAATTTTCAATAGTTTACACATATTTTTAAACAATTCACTGGTAAAATTTGACCCCTGATCAGTTACTAACATTTTCGGAACTCCAAAACTACAAATAATCTGAGTTACAAAGCTCTTCGCAATTGTTGTTGATTTTTGATTAGGAATAGGAATAGCCACAGAAAATTTGGTTAAATCGTCTCTAAATGGAAACAAATTATTATTTGGATTTTCGGTTTGGTTCATAGGTCCAACAATATCAAGAAAGACCTTTTCAAATAGATACGTTGATGTTGTCGTTATTATCATTGGTTGTTTTGTTTTTTGAGTTGATTTATTTTTTTGACAAGACGAACAAGCTTTTACATATTTCTTTATGTCTTTATACATTTTACTCCATTTATAATATTGGCGAATACGTTTAAAAGTCCTATTAACACCTTGATGTCCTCCGCAAGGTGTAAGGTGAAACTCTTATAGAATAAGATTTAATTCATCTTCAGTTAGATCTGAATTGACATTATTATGAAAAATTGTAATTTTGATATCAGTATCTTTAAAAATATATCTTAGGGATGCTCTAATCTGATTAATTCGTATTTTATGATTTCTGTGCGTTACATTTGGTATGGATAATTCAGATAATTTATGCCTTAAACAAAATGACTTTAGCTTAATGAAACAAGAGAATATACCTTCGTGTGTAGGTTCCTCGTTAACTGTGGTGGCTGTTATTAAATATATATAAAATTTATTGTTGTAGGAAAAATGTACTAAATCATGTAAAGTCGAATTTTGTATCATTAGCTCGTCTCTGCAATCATAATATTCTATATTGTTATCAAAATCTTTAGTGGTGAAATGAACTATGTGAGTAGATAGAAGAGGAGAGTTATGAATCACATACAAACATGTTTTTCTCTTTCGCACTCATTTGTTAATTTTTTTTTTATTTTGTTGGTAGTAGATTTACGTGCAGAATCACAGTTTAAGAAACAGTTAAGTCACTCTCAGCGGTCCCTTTGATCTTTTGATACCCAAGTTTCGTTTTTTATAGACGAGTGCGTCGGGTGCCACGCGTTGTTTCTTAAGGCTCCTCCCCAAAATTTAATAAATTTAATGCAAAAAAAAAACATTTCTATTGCACAGAACTGTAATAATCGTCCATAATTATATTTGAGATGATAAGTGGATTTAAAAAATCAGTGGTACAAGCCGTTTTTTTAATTTTAAATATACTTAAATAGTCCTAAAACGCTAGGTAGATTTCAAAAAACCACTGCAGAGGATGCCATGTTCAGAACATGCGTCAAGAAAACTGTCTGCTTTAATTAGCCCTAGTGTCCTGGGTATGGCAGAATGATTTGAAATTTAAAATACGTCACAAATTATTGGTAGCACTGCTACATTGCGGGAAATTTTTAAATTTAAAGTTCTCCCAAAAATCGTCGTACAACCCTCTAATTATCATTAGTAATATAACAAGAGAGTGAAAATAAATTGAAAATAATTTGACAGATTTGCGAAAACTTGTTGCTTGGCAATAGACACGAGAGCCCGAAGGGCTCGAGTGGCTATTGCCGTATGGCAACAAGTTTGAGCAATTATCTGTCAAATTATTTTCACATGTAATACCATAAGTGCACAAATTATTTCCAGAAATTTTTTAAAGCTCACGAATGCATTAGTTGGCGTGGAAATCTGCCCGAGTCGCAGACGAGGGCAGATTTCCTCACGCTAACTAATGCATGAGTGTAAGCGATAAAAAAATTTCGGAATTAATTTTTGTACGAATGGTATTCGGTAAGAAAATCGCACAACTCTTAATTGATATTATATTTTATAAAATATTTAATAAATTATAATGACATTTTACTACTAGATATTTCCATTCTACATCTATCTTAGTTTATCTCAGCTTCCACCTCGACTTCCACTTCTGCTACCGTTGGAAACCAACAACAAACTACTTACAATCACTGTGTTTTTAATTTTAATTAGTTTTTCTGATATATTTGTTGGATTCATTTAATGTTACCATTTTTTCCAATAAATTAATTTTGACAAGACTTTTCATTGTGACATCGGAAATATTTTAAATATTTTCAAAATATTTCCAAAAAATATGGATGTTGATCAATTGTAACTATAGCAACAAGCTTAAATAAGGCCATTCTATTGGTTGCTTAAATAGTTGTGCGATTTTCATTAGTAATATAACAAGAGAGTGAAAATAAATTGAAAATAATTTGACAGATTTGCGAAAACTTGTTGCCTGGCAATAGACACGAGAGCCCGAAGGGCTCGAGTAGCTATTGCCGTATGGCAACAAGTTTGAGCAATTATCTGTCAAATTATTTTCTAATTTATTAAACTCTCGAGTTGTATTTGGAAGATTATTTTTTGACAAACCAATAGAAACTATTATTAATTTCGCCTATTGATGGGCCAGTAAAACGTTTTTCGATCATGTTTTAAGATTTACGATACGATGATGACAATCAAACGATAAAAATGTCAGAAAACAAATGATCAAAAAACAATGTACAGAAATTATTCTCGCGAAAATAATGTAGACACATTATTCCCACTATAATAATGATATGATTGAATAGAATTAATCACATGATCAAAAATACTGCGACATGATTGGTTAATAGAAACGTCAAAAAATAATCTAATTTATTGAACTCTTGAGTTGTATTCGGAAGATTATTTTTTGACAATACGATACGATTGATGACAATCACACGATAAAAATGTCAAAAACAAATGATCAAAAACAATGTACAGAAATTATTCTCGCGAAAATAATGTAGACACATCATTCCCACTATAATAATGATATGATTGGATAGAATTAATCACATGATCAAAAACACTGCTATTTGATTGGTTAATAGAAACGTCAAAAAATAATCACCAAAAATCAATTTTAATTTAACCCTCCCAAAAATACATAAATAATAATATTTTTCTCCCCCTATTATTATCCAACCCTTAAAATATAATTTAAATATGAAACAAAGCAACACCTGAATGACCATTGAATGAAAAGCCGAAGCTCCTAACGCTACACCATCGAGCTAATTAACAATTGTAAGTTTACTTGATCTACATATAAAAAAAAGTGACTTGACGTCATAGATCGCTTCTCGCAGATACATCGCATTTAGAGTAAATTATTTTATAATACTTACCTGTTCTTTAATTTAATTATTTTTCCTAATATTAATTAAATAAAGAAAAAAAAAATACAAACAGAATAAAATTACAAAAGCAATTTATTTACAAAAAAATTACATGTTTTACAAGATATTACTCTGGAAATCTGTCAATGTTGATAAGAGCTGAAGGTTTATTACAAATAAGTTTCACTTTTAGTACCTCTAAAACATTTTGCATTTGTAAACATTTGTTGGGAGTCCGTTAGTTTTACTTCACAAATTAGGCATTTAGACACTTACGAACAATTGGTTTTATATGTGGTACGAGTAATACAATATAAACACTTAAATATTTAGTTGAACTCACTGGGAAATGCGTTAGATTTGAGCTTTATTTCGCGACCCGACTTTGTTTCGTAACTAAGCTACTTGTTTTTTTGAACATCTATTTTATATCTTGTCTTATCAATTTTAAAAAGGTATTCTATTCATCTAACGGAAATAGAAAATAACGAAAATAAAAAAAACAAAGTAATATAGATGATTTCTAATGTTACGTTTAGTAGACAACTTCTTTGTTTTAATTTAGCATTATTCGGATTTCCCAGTAATCATAGAAAAACAAACTTATCTATTTCAAACTAAGCACTAAGCAGTAATAGATATTTTAACAGATCATAATAGAATACTAATATGCATATATACAGGGTATCCAACACCTTCCCCCTTAAGAATTTTGTTTGTTAAAAAAAAAACAAAATTAAAGATTCTTTTTTATGATTTGTTTGTTATTACCTACTTCTGTTTTAAAATTACGAACTTATACAATATAAAATATATATATATATATATATAAAAACTAAAAGAAGAGATGTGAATCTTTTACACTCAAATTAACACTTGATACATTCTATAGTTCAATGTCTTTTGATCGAGAACTATGCATTTGACGTCTACTTCGTGGGGCAACATAAGTAATCACTGAAGTTGGGCCATGTTGATGAGGTTGATGTTCATAATCATTGTACTGCCTTCTTTGTAGATCACTTAATCGTATGGCTTGTTCTTCGCTTAAGTGAAGTCGTTCGTTATGATTTGTAATGCAAATAGAAGGACAACAATTTGGTTTTCCGGAAAAGAATTTACTTAGGAACCGCCAACAGTTACATTTGTAACAACAGCAATACAAAATAAATATTACTATTATTAGGGTGATGATTGAGATACCAATCTTAATCCAAGAAGTATGGTGAACCATGTATGATTTTTCTATATTCATCTCAAGAATACGATCAAATTGTTTGAGTTTGTGTTGTGCGTGTAGAAGTTCATCCAGATTTAAATTGTTCAGTTCCATTGGTTTCATTTCTAAATTAGTTAAATATTCAAGATTCTTTCGACAACAATCATCTTCAGCTATATTGATGTTCGGAATGAAGTTGGTATAATTGCTTGTTTGATTGGATGTTGAAGCAAGTACGGTTGTAAACGTAAAAGCTTTACAATTGGTATTTAATTTCAAGATACCAGCACCATGAAGAGTTACATCATAAATTTTGGAGTCGAATTTATCACAACTAATAGTAGCTGATATTGGTTTAGTAATCACATAGATCCATGTATTGGTACTTAATGGATGCCATAATTCCAAATTTGCATGAATAGTTCTAATTGGACAGTCTTCTGGTATTTTCATGACAAATGGATTTTTCAAGACGGTTTCGCACACTGGATTTTCTGCAGTTATTTGAATGGCGTTGTTGGAACATATAAAATCTTCAGGCGATAATTTCTTACAGGATTGAAGATCTTTCATACGACTAAAGTGTGTTCGTGTTGTACTCATTAAAAGATATGGATAGGTTGGATCAAGGTAAGTATAAATGTTTGAATGATTTACTTTAACAGGTAAGGGAATCAAATTATATAAATTAAATAATTGTTCTTTGACAAGAGGTATTTGTAATGCATATATTAAGAGTTTTTCTACATATACGACTTTTAAATCACAAATTGAAAAATACTGATATATCTGTTGATAATCATACACGTTGATAGGAAATTTATGATCTGAATTCAAATGAATTTTTAATAATTCGTTTTGAAGATCCTTTGGTGTTATCACTGAAGGATGCAATATATTTTGTTTCGCAAACAATATACTTGAAATAAGTACATCAAACTGCTCATTTAACTCGCCAACAAGTTGTACTAAAATATTAACATGATCAGTTACTAATTGTGCATGAATTAAAGGATTTAGTGCTGCAGTTGTTTGTTTTGAAAAATCATTAAACTTTTTAATGTTATCATTCAATTTTTCTTCATTCGCTTTCAAAGATGTTACAGATTCATTATAATTTTTTATTGCACTCGATATGATATTGATTTGTTGTTTCATGAGCATTTGAACATCATGATTTTTCTCTAGGAGTGATTTTATTGAGTCGGAATAAAATTGAGCATCACCTGCGTCTGGTGTACCGAAAAGGCAATTGAAAACATATGAAGCACCGTTAAATATACCTCTTTTCTTCCGTATATTCGAATTTCTTCCTACTATGTGAGAGATAGTTTCAAATTTATTTTCGAGATTAGGAATTTGGATTTTTATTAAATTCAAAGAGTCAAAACAGTGAAATGAACGTGTTTCACTACTTTCCATTTCTGAACAAATTCTAGAAGTTGTAGTAAAAATGTTTTGTATAAATTTTAATTTTGTGTGATAGAATGTAATATTCGTGTATGATAATAAAGTGAATTTATCGTCAGAAATCTTAGCATGGCCAAGATTGTAATAAAATATTCCTGAATGTTTTTCTATTATTTGATTGTCATAAGGTAAACTTTTGTGTGGATATATGAATGATATTAGAATGAATAATATGAGTATTACGAATGCTTTAGCATAAAACATTATGATCTGAAACAAAGGGTTTTAACAAATTAGTGTGGTATGTTGAGAATTTGTTTGGTTTAATTTCAAGTACTACTGAATTATTATCATTGACTTTAATAATTTTATAAGGTCCTTTGTAATTTGGAGATAATTTCTTACTATATCCCGGTTTAATTTGTTTATTGAGAATGTAAACAAGATCATTTATTTCATAATGAATTTCGTTAATGTGTTTACTGTCATGATATTGTTTTGATTTTTCTTTGCATTTTAAAATTGTTTCTCTTGCTAATTCATGTGCTTTGTTGAGTTTAAGTTTTAAATTTGTATAATAATCATCATAACTATATCTGAATTCTGGAGTAGATGTTAATGCTTTGGGTATGAATGCTTTATGGCCAAAAATTAATTCGAATGGAGTTAGATTAGTAGATTTGTGAATATGTGTATTGTATGTGTACATGGCAAGTGAAACATAGTCGTCCCAATTTGTTTGATCATTTTTGATGTAGTGTTTTAAATACTCTTTTAGGGTTAGGTGACTACGTTCAAGTGCACCATTCGATTGAGGATGGTATGGACTTGCGAATATGTGTTTTATCTTAAATAATTTATTTAAATCTTTAATAATATTTGAAACAAATTCCGTACCATTATCTGATAGAATTGTTTCTGGAATTCCAAAAATAGTTATAAATTCGAGTAAATGGTCAGCAATTGTTTTAGCTTCATGATTTGGAATAGGCTTGGCAAAAGAGAACTTTGTAAGATCATCTTGCATAGTCAGAATAAATTTATTCCCGTTTTCGGTTAGAACTAAGGGACCGACAATATCTAGAGCTAACCTTTGAAAAGGTCTTTCACTGGTAGTCGTAATCTGCATTTTGGCTCTTCCCGGCTTATTGTTAGTCTTATTTAATTGGCAAGATTGACAAGATTTTATGAATTGTTTAATATCTTTCTTCATATTACTCCATTTGTAATTTTCTTTGATTTTTTTATAAGTACGATTAAATCAGATATAGTGACCAGATATTGCTGAACTATGATTTTGCTCAAGTATACGCTTTACTTCTTCCTTTGTTATTGGATTAATTTTAGGTTTATTTACAAGAACTACTTCAATTTTAGATTTTAAAAATACAAATTCAATTAATTCATTTAGCATGTCTGGTTTTAAGTTTGAATAATCCTCAACTGGATTTTTCATGTATATTTTAAAAATTTTATCTTGGATTAATTTTTTCCTTAAATTTTGGAATAAATAAAATAAATCTTTGTAGGATACTTTGTCGAAATGGTTTAATTTTGCAAACATTAAATATGTTTTTTCATTTTTTGAATCAGCTAATGCTATTGAATCATATAGATGTATATCTTCCGGAATTGAGGCTAAATCTTGAAATGAATTTAGATTGTGAAAATAACAATTATTTTCATCTAAGTCTTTTGAATATGTTAAACAATTTGGAAATTTAGTAAACAAATTATCTTTTATTAATTGAATTTCCGAAATGGTTTGTTTTTTATAATGAAACTCGATAAAATCTTGATATGTTTGGGTTTCTTTTAGAAGGATTTGAGAATCTGGTATTTTGTTGAAAAGTTCCGTTTTACATGGATATACTTGATATCGATTTTGATATCTGACTTGGTTCCGTACAGGATTCCTATTTTCAATATTTCACATTATTTGACCAATTTCATTTGGAGGTAAAGTATTTAGCGGAATTAATGGAGGCGGTAAATCGGGAGTTGTTTCAACATTCATTAAATTAGTAGGAAGAGATGAATTAATAATTTTTTCAACCTAAATTTTTTTCCTATTTATCGTTAATCCACAAAACTGATCAGAATTAGAGCTATTGGGAAAATCACTGATTGGATTGCGAGATAGTGCATCCACATTTGAATTTACTCTTCCGGGTTTGTATCTAACCTCATATTCAAATTCTTCCAATTTTAATCTCCATCGTAAAAGACGACTGCTTGGATTAGTACAATTGAATAACCATGTTAAAGGACAATGATCTGTATAAATTGTAAATTTCCTGCCATATAAGAAAGGTCGAAAATGATTTGCTGCCCATACTATAGCTAATAGTTCCTTCTCAATTGTTGAGTAATTAGTTTCAGCTTTATTTAGGGTGCGAGATGCATAAGCAATTGGCAAGTCTTTTCCAACATCACCTTGTGATAGTATTGCACCTACAGCGAAATTTGAGGCATCGGTAGTGAGTAAAAATTCTTTATTGAAGTCTGGATATTGTAATATCGGACAGGAAGTTAAAATTGATTTGAATGTTTCAAAGCTTTCTTGTTGAATAAGTAACCATTCGAATTTTGTATTTTTTTTTAATAGTGTTGTAAGGGGTTTTGCAATAGCAGAGAAATTTGGAATAAATCTACGATAATATCCTATTAAGCCTAAAAATTGCTTGATTTGTTTTGGATTTTGAGGAGCAGGATATTGCGCAACAGCCTTAATTTTTTCAGGATTAGGTTGAACACCCTTATCACTGATAACATGCCCGAGATAAGTTGTTTCTTTTCTTAGAAACTCGCATTTGTCTGGTTGTAACTGGAGATTATTCGTTCTTAAACGATTAAAAATGGATTTTAATTTTAAAGAATGTTCTTTTAGTGAACTAGCATAGATGACGATGTCATCCAGATACACAAAACATTGTAAACCTTGCAAACCTGTGAGTGCCGTATTCATTGCTCGCTGAAAAGTAGCGGGAGCATTTTTCAGTCCGAAAGGCATCCTCAGATATTCATAATGACCAAATGGGGTTGAAAAAGCAGTTTTAGCAGAGTCTTGCGAATTCATTTTTATTTGATGAAATCCGCTAGCCAGATCCAAAGTTGTAAAGTATTTAGAATTTCCCAATTGATCCAAAATTTCTTCGATATTTGGTAAAGGATAAGCGTCTTTTACTGTAATGTCATTTAGCTTTCGATAATCAATGACTACACGCCATTTTCGATTACCCGAAACGTCAATTTTCTTTGGAACAACCCATAAAGGACTTGCATATGGAGAAACTGAAGGTTGGATAATTTTCTGTTTTAACATTTCTTTAATTTGTTTCTCTACCTCAATTTTATGTACTTCCGGAAATCTATAAATTTTGGTTTGAACTGGAGTTTCATCTAGTAACTTGATTTTATGTTCTAATACATTGGTATTTTTTAAAACATCATTTGGTAAATGAAAAATATCATTATATTCTTCACAAATGGATATTATTGAGTCGCGTTCTTCAAAATTTAAATGTTCGAGTCTGAGATTTTTCTTTAATAAATTTAGCCGGTATGATATTGACTCATTAGTATTGTTTCTACTACCTAAATTTAGAATGAATGCATCGTTTTCTTCAAATGGTTCTAGAAGTAGATTAATGGAAGAAACTTTAATTTTATGTGGATTCGTATTTAATATTGTGGTGATTGCTTAATTATTTTTATCAACTTTTACAATTGACTTGGCTAAATAGACACCATCACATACTGTTACTTCTGGACAGATTCCACATTCAAGATTTTGATTTAATATGTTTATTTTTATCAGAGTTTCAGAACGAGGTTCTAGAAAATACGACTCAGAAATTGAATATGGATTTGAGTTCATATGTAGTTGAATTGGGAATGGTAATGATTTGATTGTCAAACTAAGTTTTTCAAAATTAATTTCAGCACTTTCAGCTTGTAAAAAATCGTTTCCAATCAGTCCATCGAATGGAATATTTGTATTACCATTAACCACATGTGATTTTATGTGAAAGCTTTTACTATAAATTCGTAAATTAAGATTTATGCTACCAATTGTTTGAATTGGTTGATTCATGCTTAAACCATGTAAATTTATTATTTCTGGATCAAGGTCCGTTTGATTTAGGAAAGTTTTGATTCTTTCGTATTTGATGAGTGATACATTTGCTCCTGTATCAATCAAGAATTTGAGTTCGATGTTTTTGAAATTGCATAGAATATATGTTGTATTTTGATTTATAAGATGAACATTAATTGATTTGATTCTAGAATTAGATTGACCCGGATTACACATTGTTTGTGATTTACGGGAATTATTATTTGATTTTGAATCATAGCCGTTTAATTCCATTCCGTATCCACAGGGCCGGCAACTACCTGGGATTGCATGGAGTTTAAATGAACATTTCTTTGAATTTCATTAGGAGCTTGTTGATTTTGAGATTGACGATTTCGATTATTATATTCGCGCTTGCGACACTCATTTATGAGATGCCCTTGTTTCTTGCAATATTTGCAGAATTTAATAGTACTTGAAGTACTAGAATTCAATTGCGAATTATTTGAGTATGAACTGTAGTTTGAAGCTGAATTTGTATGAACATTCGTATTATTACGGTTTTTCTTAAAACACGTTGATGTATTATGTGTATTTGTTTTGCAAAATGTGCAAAATTTTTTGACACTTGAATTTATTTTATTGCGAAATTCGGTTTTAGACATTTTAATAGCTCTTTCCTCCTCCAAAGTTTTAGACAATGCGTCAGATAGAGTATCTAATTGCTGAGACCTCAAAAAGCGAGAAATTTCAGGTATTGAATGAAATGTGAAACGACTCAGTGCTATTTCTTTAATTGTTTCAATTTTACCTCTTTGCTCATTCTCATTGCGATAATTTATAGTACTTAGAATTCTTGTAGTAACTTTGTCGATTCTTTCGTGATATGAGAAGACTGATTCATCCAAATTTTGTCTCATAGAATTTAATTCTTCCATAAGTTGCACGTAATGTTTTTTGTCTTTAAAAGTAAGATTTAGAATTTCTTTTAATTCATGCCAATTAGCAAATACTTTTCCCTGTAACTGAACACGAACGCTACCGGTTAATCTTGACACGATGAATACATACAAAGCTTGTCTTTGATTATTTTGAGCAAGATTCATTGCATTATTGCAATTTGAATAAAATTCGTTGAATTCAGAACGGTTTCCGCTGAATGATTTTGGTATTAACGAACATAAAAATTGTAATGTAAAGTGTTCTTGATTATCAATATCATCATCAGCTACAATATCAGAAAAATTTGTAGACGCAGCTGAATTACCTCGAGCCTCTTGACCATTAATAATAGACATTTTGATTGATAATTATTTATTAACAATATTAAAAGTTAAAAGCGATGGATAGGAATGTACAACACAAATTTACCACAATCGTAAAGAAAGTCTCACTTACTGCAATTTATGTAGTATCGCCACCAAAGGATTGAAATCCACCAGAAAATTGGAACCCAGATTGACAGAGACGAATCTTCTTGGTTTTTTCTCCAACTTGCTGTGTTGAGGAACGATTTCACCCGTAACTTCAAGCATTCGTTGAATATTTCTTACGGTTTAAGAAATCGCACTAACATATCCCTCTTTTGACACCAAAAATTTTGTTGGGAGTCCGTTAGTTTTACTTCACAAATTAGGCATTTAGACACTTACGAACAATTGGTTTTATATGTGGTACGAGTAATACAATATAAACACTTAAATATTTAGTTGAACTCACTGGGAAATGCGTTAGATTTGAGCTTTATTTCGCGACCCGACTTTGTTTCGTAACTAAGCTACTTGTTGTTTTTGAACATCTATTTTATATCTTGTCTTATCAATTTTAAAAAGGTATTCTATTCATCTAACGGAAATAACAAAGTAATTAAGATGATTTCTAATGTTACGTTTAGTAGACAACTTCTTTGTTTTAATTTAGCATTATTCGGATTTCCCAGTAATCATATAAAAACAAACTTATCTATTTCAAACTAAGCACTAAGCAGTAATAGATATTTTAACAGATCATAATAGAATACTAATATGTATATATACAGGGTATCCAACACATTATTAAATTCTTCAATAGCTTCATCAGAGAAAACATCGTTGTATCGTTTCGGTAGCCATATATTAAATTCACCCAAATCTGCCAGCACGGTTCTTCCAACGGCTGTTTCGATGGCTTCAAATCCGTGTATAACATATTTTCGATTTAATTTTAGTTCAGCCAACTTTCTAATTTCTTTAACATTTGTAACTTCAGACAATGCTTGGAAATCCATTATAGAAATAATCTAAAAAATATTTATAAAAGAAAACATAAGTTATAATAATACCGATTTAATAAATAAAAGTGTACTTACATCGTAGTACTTGTAGTGTTATTGAAAAGATGATTTGATGCAGAATGAATAAATTAATTACTATAATCTAAAATGTAAACTATTTTTTGCTACAATTGCAATAAATATGTTTTAACAATTTTATCAAATTACAATAAAATACAATAACTTACAATCTAATATTACCTATACATATACATAATTGAAACTAACAGCATCCGAGACAGAATTATATTTCAATGGAGCTATGACCCCAAGCCAATGTTTTAAAAGAACCGGGTAAAATAAATCGTTTGTCATCATTATGTGACAATGCTACTTTATTTTTTAAAACACTGTACATATTGTGCAAATGTGATTGAAACGTTGTTATTTTTTTATAGATTCGGGTATTCTCTATTTCAACCGAATTCTTATAGTAGTCTAAATTCAAATCATTTTCAACAACACATTTACTGCCACCCTTAGCTTTTTTCGTTAAGTTTCCCTCAGCATTAACACAATATGCCTTCGCCCCGGTCCCATAAAACTCCCAAATAATTTTTCCGGCATATTCGTCCTTCATTTTTCCCAACACTGAAGGGTTCACCGATATTCCGTGCAAATTATTTGGCTTAAAATTGCTAGTATCAAATCTATCTGAATGCAGCTTAATATCATTGTAAAAATGATCTGTTACAATTTCCAAAATCAAACTTTTAGTATCGGTATATAAAAGTGTAGCATTTTCTCCATACATTTCCTTAATATAACCATAATAGAAATCATACTTAATTATTTTTGATAAATCTAAAATACTGAATCCTAAATATATAGGTTTATCGTAAACAACTCTAACTTTTTCCATTTGTATAGCAACGAAATTATCTGTGAAAATCCTACAATTTTTATAGTTTGGTTTTGAAATCAGTGCTTCTGCTCCTATTTCATGTTCAATATTTTCCCAATGAGTAACTAATTTGATATTTACCCTTTTGTCTACGTTTTCCATAGTTTTTTCATAAACACTGTTATTCATTAATTTATAGTAATCTTTCTCAAATTTGTTGGTGCTAAGGTTTCGCTTGGAAGTGTTTAAATCTATATATGGTTTTAGCCATGGACTCTGTTCAAACGAAAGTACTCTGTATACATGAGTCAATTTCAAACCATACTTAAAAGCTTGTTTTAAATTTTGATAGTGAATTATGTAGTTTTTCTTATCACATAAATTAGGAACCAGTTTTTTAATGTTTAACTTAGATTTTTTAGAAACTATGGATTCCGGACAAAAAGGTAAATCATTATGCTGGTCATGTAAATTTAAAGGATATTCTAAATCCACTTCAAAAATAAATCCGCAATTAGATTCATCTGAAATATTTTCAATATCCAATGCATCAATTTCTGATTGGTTTAACCATTTGAAATTATCTTTGGGTAAATATTGAGATATAGCAGCCCCATATAAATTGGTAGCATTTAAGTATGAAATAAATGAAGTTGGTTTCGACGCGTCAAAATTTGGGATGAATGAATTATTAGCTACGGCTTTTCTTTTACTGCATTGACTAACCCCGCCCCGAATGCCTTTTTTCAAAAAATGCATCATATCAATATCTGTTATTAGTTCCAGCTCAATATCGGTGTACTTTAACATAGCATCCCAACTTAAGCAAGGCGCTGTGTAATATTGAGCTGGATCCAGTTTATATGTTGATATGAATACATTTCTGAAATTTTCAAAAATGTCGGCTAGTATTAAAACATCCTGATTATTGCTGCTTTTCTCTTTTATTAAAAATTTAATATGCGTTAGAATGATATTTATTAAATATGTTGTTCTAATGATAGCTTGTACAAGACTGATTTTTATGCTCCAAATCGATTGATTTAGAGGACGGTCAATAGCAGATAAGTTTTACTATTTTTACATTTATACATATTTTCGAGCATATTTTACAAGAATAATAAAACTATTTAAAATTTTGCTACAAATTATCCATGCCGCCGCCCTTGAAGAACTATAAGTTCTTAAAAATTATTAAAATACGATATCAAATAAATATTTAGTATACAACTACATCGAGTTGAAAGTTAAAACTACATACATATATTATATATAAACAAATAACAATTTGCATTTTTAAATGCAACAATACGAGACAGACACGTATTGTTATACAAGATAATAATAAAGCTTAAAGCTTAATTTAAGTCACTATCATCGATAGGAAGCACACAGATCTTTGATATTGCCCTTTTCACCACGCTATTTTTAACTTTGACGGTCACTACTCGCACTTTTCCATCAATTCCCGAATGGGTGCTGACGATTCGTCCCATAGACCATTGATTGAGAGGAATATTGTCCTCTTTGATGATAACAAGAGCTCCCACTGGAATGTCTTGCTTAGAATATTTCCACTTATAGCGTTGTTGTAAATTGTGGAGGTATTCTTTATGGAATCTAGTCCAGAAGTGCTGAACCATGCACTGTAGGTGTTGATATTTGCTTAGCCGATTGGCTGATATATGCAAAACAGATGCTTCTGGCAATGAAGTCATAGGTGATCCAATCAGAAAATGCCCAGGAGTTAAAGGAGTAAGATCGTTTGGGTCATTGGACAAAGGCATAATTGGTCGGGAATTTAGGACAGATTCAACTTGAGTTAAAACAGTGCAAAATGATTCGAAATCTAAATTAGTATTTGGATTGAGAATACGCTTTAAATGATGTTTCGCTGATTTTATATTAGATTCCCAAAGGCCACCAAAACTAGGTGATCTAGCAGGAATGAAATGCCAATTTACTCGATTTTGATTTAAGTAAAGTTTTACATTTTTGGCACTGATGTTGTTTAAATGTGTATCAAATAATTCCTTTAATTCTCTTGAGGCTCCCACAAAATTGGTTGCATTGTCAGAGTACATATTACAGCTTACGCCGCGTCGGGAGAAAAATCTTTTTAATGCATTTAGAAAACTTTCTTTAGTTAAATCTCCAACTAGTTCCAAGTGAACAGCCTTAGTATATGAATCATGCCGAAGCATATGAATAATGCTACGTAACACTTAACAATTTTCCTAGATTTAGTTTTACCGTCTTTAATAGAAAAATGTCCACAAAAATCTACTCCAGAATTATAAAATGGACGCACGGTTTCAAATCGCGAAGCAGGGATCTGGCCCATTAATTGAGTGCTCTCTCTGGGAGCTGCCTTGAAACATTGGATGCATTTATGCAATACATTCCGAACTGCACTTCGACCATTTAGGGGCCAATATTGCTGGCGCAAAGAAGATAAGGTAGTCTGACAACCTGCGTGTAGTAGTTTTTCATGCTCATGTCTGATTAATAATTTTACAAATGCATGATTGCTGGGCAGTAATATCGGATGTTTGGCATCATATGATAACTTGCTTTGTTCAAGCCTACCCCCTACGCGTAAAATACCATTAGAGTCTAAGAAGGGGTTCAAGCATAAGAGCTTACTGGATTTTGAAAGTGGATGAAAAGTTTTCAAATTCTTAATTTCCATGGAAAAAGTTTCTTTTTGTAGCAATTGGACAAGCAAGGCTTGAGCTGAATTCAATTCGCAAATATTAAGGTTGCCTAATCGTTTGCTATCTTTATATCTAGTATTATGTGCAAATCTCAATAGGTATGCTGTTACATTTATTAATTTGTCAAAACATGAATATTTAACTAACAATTTATTGGGGTTGGCACCAGAAACAGCTATCAATGTTTTTCTGGCTTCGGGGATTTCATGAATACTAGGCTGTAAAGATTGGGGAGTGATATACGCGGTATCCACAGACAACCAATTTGGTCCATGCCACCATAATTCAGATGTTAATAATTTGGCAGAATCAACACCGCGCGATATCAAATCAGCGGGGTTGTCTAGTGATTTAACATGCCGCCAATTTCCAATATTTGTTAGTTGTTGTATCTCGGATACCCTATTTGCCACAAAAGTTTTCCATTTAAGTGGTTCTCCAGCTATCCATGATAAAGTGATAGTGGAGTCGCTCCAGTAAAAAAACTTATCAATGGTTATATTTAATGATTTGGCTGCTTCATCTGCTAGTTGCGCAAGAAGTACGGCTGAGCAAAGCTCTAATCTTGCAAGTGTAATAACTTTGAGTGGAGTTACGCGCGATTTTGAACATAACAACATGACTTTACTCTCACCATTTTCAATGCTAGATTTTAAATAGAGACACGCTCCGTAAGCAGACTCCGAGGCGTCGCAAAATCCATGAAGTTCTAGTTTTAAATAATTTGGCGATAATACATGACGAGGAATTTTAATATTTTCAATGTGGTTAATTTGCTTGCAGAAGTTTAGCCAAGAAGTATAGACATTTTGAGGTACAGACTCATCCCAATCAAGTTGATAACGCCACAATTGTTGAAGAAGGATTTTAGCGGTGATTACAATAGGACTAATTAATCCCATTGGGTCGAATATCTGAGCGATTAAAGATAAAATAGTGCGTTTAGTGACATTCCGAGAAGGCTTGAAATTCAGATCATAGCTAAATGTGTCATCATGAGAGTTCCACATAATACCTAGAGTTTTAACATTATCATCTTTTGATAAGTAATATCATGCTTCAATTGCTTAGCATTTTCAATTGTATCAGACCCAGTGATCAGGTCGTCAACGTAAAAGTCGTTTATGATGGTATTGCATGCCATAGGAAATTCAGATTTTTTGTCAATTGCTGCCTGATTTAGAGATCCAATAGCCAAAAAGGACGCCGCAGCAGTACCGTATGTAACAGTATTGAGCCGATAGTGACATAACTCATCATTAATATTATGCCGAAACACAATTCTTTGCAGATCGCGATGTTTAGGGTGTATTTCTATTTGCCGATACATCTTCTCGATATCGGCAGTTAGTGCAAAATTATGCATTCTAAATCTCAAAATGATTTGAAGTAAATCTTGCTGAATTTTTGGACCGGTCATTAGAACATCGTTTAGTGACAAGCCAAAAGGGCCTTTGAATGAACCATTGAACACCACGCGTAATTTAGTCGTTAAAGATTCCTGCTTAATTACAGGATGATGAGGCAAATAAAATGTTGGCTTATTATTGTATATTTCAGAAAGAGGAATTTTTGTCATGTGACCTAATTTCTCATATTCGTCTAAGAACTCCATGTATTGCAACTTTTGATCTAAATTTTTATCTAATCTCTTTTCTAACTGTAGAAATTGCTGAATTGCTGATTTCATATTATTACCGATGTTAACATGATTTTCGCGAACTGGTAAATTTACGGAACATTTATTGTTTTTATTGCGCTTAAATGTTTCGGCAAATATATTCTCGCAATTTAATTCTTCCATGCTATATTTACGTGCTTGTGGAAGCTTTTCAATAGTCCAAAATTTTTCTAATTTTTTTTGAATGTCACATGATGAAATTGATAACAAACATGTTGATTGCTTAATTTGAGTGATATGAAAGTTTAATGGACCACCGATTATCCATCCAAATTTGGTTTTTTGTAAAATTGGTTGGTAATGTCCCAAATCTATTCTCCCTATACAAAGTAAATCATAGAAAATGTCAGCTCCCAATAACAAATCTATTTCTTGAGCTTGATTAAATGATGGATCAGCTAATGTAATCGTATCAGGAATTTTCAAATGTGATGCATTAAATGTATGCAATGGAATATTTTCCGTTATTTTTTCAAGAATTATAAACGTGAGATTACTGCTGAAATCGTTATGTAATGATTTAATTTTTGCTTTTACTCCTAATGAAATGTTTGAAGATGCTTGATTAATCCCTATAATAGGTATATTCAGATTAAACTTTGGCAATTTTAATTTGTTTAGTAGAGATTTGGTCATAAAGGAACTTTGTGAGCCTGAATCCAATAAGGCGCGACATTGAATTGGTATATTTGCCTTATTAAAAATTTGAACTAAAACAGTAGATAGTAACACTGTAGACAGGGTATTTAACTGTCTTGCATGATTGACAATGGAATTATGACTGTTTGATGGTATTACGCCTTCGTTTAATGGCCCGACATTAGTTTCTGAACTATTATTTATATTGGCGCTTGGATAGTTATTGAAATGCAATAAGGTATGATGTGATTTGCTGCACATTCTGCACACACTTGATGATTTACATTATTGGCTTTTATGTTTTAGTTATGGCTTTTTCTCAAACAGTTGGTACATAATGTACGCTTTTTAATCTCATTGCACCTATTCTGTGGGCTCAACCGTTTGAATTGCTCGCAACTATATATATAGTGATTACTCTTGCAATATTCACAATTTATATTACTGTGTGTAGCTACGTTAGAAATCATTTTCTTATCGTTTCTGTGCGTGTTTAAATGATGTCTATTTTGATTTTAAGTATGATTGTGAGTATTGTGATTCGCATGTAAAGTTTCAAGTATTTGACAGCGATTTGCTATGAATTCAGTTAAATCCTCAAATTTAGGCAATGTGTTCTTCTTAATTAAAGATTCCCAATCCCGATTTGAATTTAAATCAAGTTTTGATGAGACTAAGTAAATGAGTAAAGTACCTAAAATTTCATCGTTTGTTTTCAGATTGCTTAATGATCTGATATTTTTCAAGGTATTATCGAGAAGACATCTTAAGGCTGTAGAAGATTCTTTGCCTATAGGTGGTTGATCAAACAGCGATCTAACATAACTATTTATTATTACTCTTTCATTTTTATAACGATCGTTAATCAATTTCCATGCACTTTCATAGTTTACTTCTGATACAGATATGTTTTCAATTGTCTTGGCGGCTTCGCCAATTAAACAAGATTTAAGATAATGAAATTTTTGAATGCTGTTAAGTGCCGCGTTAGCATGAATCAAAGAATTAAAAGTGTCGTAAAATGGAATAAATTCAGAGTATTGCCCATTAAAATGAGGTAATTGAATAATTGGTAATTTAACCTTATCATTATTATTGACCGCGGTGCTTGTGCTAGCGCTAGTGCCTGGACTGGAACGCGTTGAAGATGACGAAGTGGACGGTACCTGCCTCAATAGTAATAATTCTGATAAGATTTTTTTTCCTTTTGCGTCAGCTTCGTAAAATGTTTTCTCAAAATCAATTCGCTCTTGTGTATTATTTTCAGTTGCATCTGCATACTCTAATTGCGATTGGGTCATATCAAAGTCTTCCCAAATTTTGTCTAATTTATTTAATCTAGATTCTAGTTCCGGAATTTTTGATACATCAGATAAATCGGCTATAAAGTTAGCAAATCGAGTAAGTTGACCTTTCAGTATTCCTCTCCGCGATATCAATTGCTTTGCTAGTTCTTGTGCCATTTCACAATTTTCAACAAATAAAACTGCGAACCAACAATAAAAAACGCAAAAAAAACCGAACGTATAAACCAAGTTGAAATATATACACGATAAATTTAAATAAAATTTGCACTGAATTCAATTGAGAATTAAAATATATAAACTGCTTTAAAATAACTCAAGTCAAATATACAAGTAGGAATAAAGGAGTTAAGGAAAATTAGGCTTACGTGTCCTGAGTAAGATTCCTGCTGGATGGCTTTGACCTTGGTGTCCTGATTAAGATTCCTGCTGGATGGCTTTGACTTTGATGACCATATGAGGAATTTTAGTTGTCGATTCAATAATTTTCGAAATAATTATCTTAATTATTGGTTTTTGTTAAAATAATGCACTGATATGAATTTAATGCACTAAATGAATGCACTGGTAAGGTATCCAGCTCGAAGGACCATGATTATTGCTGCTTTTCTCTTTTATTAAAAATTTAATATGCGTTAGAATGATATTTATTAAATATGTTGTTCTAATGATAGCTTGTACAAGACTGATTTTTATGCTCCAAATCGATTGATTTAGAGGACGGTCAATAGCAGATAAGTTTTACTATTTTTACATTTATACATATTTTCGAGCATATTTTACAAGAATAATAAAACTATTTAAAATTTTGCTACAAATTATCCACATCCAATTTTAAATATATATCGGAATAGTCAACGATAGTACTGCATTGAAACAAATTCCACACTTTGCAGGCGCGCTCATAATCATCCATTGAAATATGTTCTTGTTTTAAGTCATTATAGAAATCTTTGTGTGATGGTAATTTATCATCATTTAATTTCTCGATATCAGAAACATATGAATATGGAAATACTCCATTCTGTCGAATTAAATTGAACTGTTCAGAAAGAGGAAAATATTTCTTCACTTCACAGCATTGTTCATTACTCAAATTATTTGCCAATTGACTTAAGCCCGAAGCGCAAAATTTCAAAGAATCGACAAATCGCAATTTCAAATAAACATTTCTATCAATACCAGTTTTGCGATCTTGATAGGTATCTACTAAAATTTCTTTAGTAAATGAAATATACCGTTCTTTATTTTGTGCAATAACTGAGATATTTTCCTGATTATATGCTAAGTCTTTAATGAACAAATGTGCGTCATATCCACTTAAATTGTGAAAGAAAATATTATTAAATTTTTTAAAAAAATAAATACATTTTAAAAATATTACAATTTTTTAAAATCTCGAATTTTTCAATGTCGCATAATTTAACGGGAAACTCAATACCGGTAAAAATTAAATCATCTACATACTGTCTGTATTGTCCAATTCGATTGGCATTCACTTTTACTGGATGAAGACTAGCTAAAACGCAGTATTTGAAGCACTCATCATCCTCGACGTTTTGAAAATTGATGATTGTTTTTCGATCTTTGATTTCTTTTGGCAGTTTTATGTATGAAATGCACGTAACGGATTGTATTTATTTACATTCAGCTCAACTCTATTTCTATGAAATAGAAACAAATTAATAAAATATAATCTAAAAAAAAATTTGAACTTACCGCTTTTTTTCTCCTGAAATTCGCTAGCCTTTTCATCAATATCTGCTTTTAAATTCAAATAAACGCTATCAATGAGAGTACTAGAAGTAATAACAGCATTGCGTGTATTGAAGGACTTCACTTCTTCTTCACCAGTGTGTGGTAAGAGATAGTTGCCAAATAATTCGATGTAAATTTTGATTTGACCATGTTGATTCAAACATCGTTTAATGAGTTCAATCACTCTTGCTTCAACATCCTCCAAATATGCAGTAGCATTCATCAAATTTGGAAGTTGCAACAATGCGATACCTATTTATTCGCGATTTAAAAGCAGTATTGATTAAGGCCACTCCATCCAAATCATCAATTGCAGTACCTTTTTTCGATTTATGCGCTAAACTGCGCAAGTGTCCAATATATTTATTTCTATTGTCAAAATAAATATCGCACACATCACACTATACAGCAGCTGAAACAAAATTAAATTATTTTAAAATATAAAATTAAAATTAAAAAAAAACTTACCACTAGTAGAGGGTTGTTCCAATCTAGCACGTTTATTGGTTGTTTCATTGTGTTTATTCCAATCTGCTGAATTGGCAAA
Source organism: Cryptophagus acutangulus (assembly GCA_963556235.1). Taxonomy (NCBI): domain Eukaryota; kingdom Metazoa; phylum Arthropoda; class Insecta; order Coleoptera; family Cryptophagidae; genus Cryptophagus; species Cryptophagus acutangulus. The sequence goes on from OY744563.1 coordinate 291,143, forward strand.
AACACTTCTACATTTTTCACACAAAATACTATTTTTGGAACGATGCCTTTTCAAATTATCCTTTCGTGTAAAGGACTTCGCGCAAACTTCGCAAGAGAACATTTTTTTTTCGATTTTGTTATTGTACGGTTAAACAAGAACTAATTATTTTTTGTAAATGTGTATGATTTTATACATTAATTAGCAATGTCAACAATAAAAATAATTTACTTAGTAAGTAACTGGATCTGATGATTTTATCTAATTACATAATTTTATATGTAAAAAGTTCATCTTATTCTATAACATAAATACATTACGTTTTGGAACACATTACGTCATGAAATAAAATACATTACGTTTTCTTTTTTTATAATCATTATTTATTTTTCAATATTGATAAAATATATTCATATAAAACATTAGAATTATTAACACTACAAATACATTTATTATTAAAACTATGATTTGTGCAAATCGGTACAATTTTTGTAAGATTAGGACATATTTTATCATTTTCTAAATTAATAATTTGAGGTGGATTTATCGTAATTTGATGTAACAGTTTTCGAAGAAATATTTCCTTAACATTTCCTTTCACATATATTCTATCTACATTCGATTCTATAATGTGTTTCTTTAAAATGGCAACCAATTGATCCAATTCGACCACACCACTGTTATAGGCAATACATTGATGATTGTAAACCAGTAGTGTAATAAGGGGATTCTAGAACAAAGGGTTTGCCGCCGTTTAATATAAACAAATGAGTAGCGTTATCATGTGTATTTCTGAGAATTTTATGTGATAAATGTCGGCATCGATTGTAATAATTGTAATCATATGTGATAACACATGTATGAATGTGTGATAAGTAACTGACCATTTTAAGCCATGGGGATTCTGAAGCAATGACGTCATTGTATAAAAAAATGTGTATGGTATGGTACGTTTATGTGTATGGTGAAACAAAATGCTGACATAGCATAAGTAGCACGAGTTTTCTGGAAGCAACACCGGATATTACAATTCGAACTATAATGCAAAAAAATTGCAGCATTAACTGCAATTTTAATTTTCAATTCATTAGTTTCTCAAATGTTTTCATCGAACAAAATTATTGTTATCACATAATAATATTATTTTGCTGATTCAACCAAAGTGTAAGAGTTAAATAGAACAACGGTGTAATATTTGTATTGAAAGATTATTTGTTCAGAATTATTATTATTTAAAATAATATTCATTATACAATTGAATTTTACGAAAAGAAAAATCTGGTAAGTAAATTATCGTAATATCTAAATAAAATAGATAAAATAGATTCTATTTTATTTATTTTTTTTGTTTAGGGAAATAAAATGGATTCTCTCTCAAAATATTTTTTCGATCACTTAAAAACGGGTGCTCTAAATAGTTTAATTGTTAAAGACTGTGATTTAGTGAAATCCATCGAAAGTGATTTAAGATTTATGGAAGATTTAAATGCGTTTCCGACAAAAAAAATGGGTTATTGCTGGTGGTTATGTGGCATTCAAAAATGGATATACGTCTAACTACGGTGATATTGACATTTTCTATTTTGGATCTGAATTCTGCCCAAATGAACGGGTTTGGAGATTGGTGACCGGTGGAAGATACGATGAATTGTGTTGTGATGAAACGTCTAAATTTAAAGTGTATAATCATAAAAAATTCAAATATCAACTTGTAATTTCAACTCATAGTGCGGGCAACCAACAATACAACACACACGATGACCGCCAAATGCAGTAAATGCAATAAAAATATAAATAAATCGAGCTTTAAAGTACAATGCAGTGCCAATTGCAACGAGTGGTTTCACTTGGAATGTGCGGGAGTAACTGAACTTGAGGCGAGAGTTATGATCAACGAGAAAAAGTCCTGGTCATGTGCAACTTGTACAAGTGAGGTTAGGATCTCCGGAAACGCAGCCACATGTGCTGAAATCAAACAGTTGTTGTCTATTGTTACTGAGATCCAATGTGATATGAAAGACATAAAAAAATCTATGGATTTCATCAACGAGAAGTACGAAGAAGAAATTAAAAAAAACAAAGCTATGTACGAAATGCTGTTAGAGGTTAAAAACGACAACGAGGTATCTAAAAGTGAAATTAATCGTCTTAATGTAATTATCAACAAAATAGAAAACGCCAAGTTATCCAACAATATTGTAATCAATGGAATCATCAGTAATAATGATGACAAAAGGGAATGCAGTGATCATATACAAAAAATCTTCAGTACAATTGGAATTGGTATTTCTAAAGACAACATATTGAATACCCATTACATTCCTATCCAGAATGGGGGCTGCAAAGTAGTTATAACTTTAAGCTCGACTGAAGAAAAGCGTAAAATCCTGAAGGCTCGCTCCGACAAGGGTAAACTCACCAAAGCCATCTGCAACATTTCGCAGAGTGACGCTCCAATCTACATCGATGAAGACATGTCTAAGTACACTTACAATCTACTCAAGAAAGCGAAGGAACTGAAATCTGTTGGTTTCAAATTTGTCTGGCAAAAAGATGGTAAGATTCTCATAAGAAAAGAAGAAGGTGGCCAGATACAATCCGTACAAAATATAGAGTTTGTCAACAAGCTCTTGGCCAACTAGGTATCTGTATTTAACCTCAATCAGTTAGTAATTGTTCTTTGTTGCAGTATTTTCTTCTCAATGTCTTATCTAAAAATAGCTCATGTTAATATCAGATCTCTTGTACCAAGTCTAAACCAAATTAAGCACCTATTGTTTGACTACAACTTCGACATACTAGGCTTAACGGAAACCTGGCTTACACCAGTAGTAACAGATCACGACTTAGCGATGGCTGGGTACACTTTCCACAGAAGTGACAGAAATTGTAGAGGAGGAGGAATAGGAGTTTATGTAAGAGCTAGTTTAATTGTTAATAACTTATCTTCAATTTTTCCCCCTAGCACCACTATAGAACAACTTTGGTTTTCAATTAATATAAGTAATGTTAAAATGGGTTATGGATTTGTTTATAGACCCCCTGCACTTAGTGTTAGTGATGCAGTTGAGTCTTTAGAGAACTCCATGGCCAGCATTAGGCCAATTTTGGACGAAATAGTGGTGATGGGTGATATTAATATCAATCTTTCAATACCCAACTCTAGAGCGTCAGTATTGTTTAATAACGCCATGGAAGCATTTAATCTTACACAAATAGTAAATCATCCTACTAGGATAACTGATCGAGCCTGTACTCAAATTGATTTTATTTCATTAAGTAACGCTAAATTATTATCTGGAGATGTTTGTCACACTGATTTACACGACGTCACTGATCATCAGCTGACTAGCTGTAGTTTGAAAGTCACTGCTTCTAAACCTGAGCCAAAAATCGTAGACTTTAGAGATTTTAAGTACTTTGATTTAATGCTTTTTCAAGCTGATTTAGAGAACGTTTGCTGGCAGCATATATATCAACTAAGCTCAATTAACGATAAAATTAACTGGCTAACTAGCAATATTGTGACTATCTTTGACATGCATGCACCAATCCGTAGAATAAAAATTACTAAACCTAAAGCACCCTGGTTAACTGACGTAGTAAAAATTATGATGAAAGAGCGGGATAAGCTTTTGAGTAAATTTAAGAAATCTCGCAATGATACGGATTGGACTGCCTACAAAGCTATGCGTAATTATGTGACAAATGCAGTTAGGCAAGAAAAACAAGCTTACTTAGCATTTCTTGAAACAACCTCTACTAGCAAAAATTTATGGAAAGCTATTAGGGATCTCAATGTATATAACAATACAAACTCGGTTTTACCAAATCAACTGAAGAACCCTGATTTAATTAATAATTATTTCAAAAGCTCGGTAGATTCTATTGCCAGTTACGCAAATCCAGATACTATTCAACTATATCTTAACATGAGAAAGTGTTCAGACTCGGGAGATTTTGAGATAGTCGATGTTACTGAGTCTAATGTTTTAGAAGCAATAGCTTCGCTGAAGTCCAATTCGGCTGGTGGTGACAAAATATCGCTTCAAATGTTAAAATTATGTTGTCCTGTAATTCTTCCATTTCTCACGCACATATTTAATACATGCCTTCTACTTAGTAGTTTTCCGGACAGTTGGAAAAACGCGCTGGTTATTCCAATCCCTAAAATTAAAATACCTACCTCGTTAGCAGATCTTAGACCGATCAGTCTACTGTCAACTTTGTCCAAAGTTTTCGAAAAGTTAATCCATCAACAACTAACACTATTCATGAATGAATCTAAACTTTTGCCCCTGACTCAATCAGGGTTCAGGAAAGGTCATAGCCCTTCTACGACTCTTTTAAAAGTGACTGATGACATTTTCCGCGAATTAGATAATGACAACAGTGTAGCTTTAGTATCATTGGACTTCAGTAAAGCATTCGACACCATTGACCATGATCTGCTCTGTGCTATAATGCTGGGGTGCTGTAGATTTGGCGAAACAACTGTAAAACTGCTTAAAAGTTACTTAACGGGCAGATCTCAGCAGGTCGTGATCGATGGAGTAAAGTCGGACAGTTTATGCATCAATAGAGGTGTACCCCAGGGTTCAATTCTGGGGCCAACATTGTTCATTATCTATACCATTGGCATGCATGCCACTGAAATAGTAAATCAGTGCAGTCTGCATCAATATGCAGACGATACTCAAGTTTACCACCCGTTTACAAAGAATGACCCAGGTGTTGCAGTAGCGAAAATCAATAGCACTTTAAACAAGATCCTGCATTTCTCAAACAATCATGGTCTTAAAATTAACCCTGTTAAATCTTCACTTATAATTTTTGGGAAAGACGCAGCGTGGGCTAAAGAGAACATACTCATTCAGATTGGAACTGAGCCAATTGTGGCTTCGAACGCTGTAAAAATATTAGGCTTAAATGTGGATTTCGAGTTACGTTTTAGATCACATATTAATTCAATAATTCAAAAGTCGTATATGTCATTACGTAATTTATACAGGAGCAAAAGGTTCATCTCCCGTAATCTAAGAACCAAACTCTGTAATTCTCTTGTACTATGTCACAGTAATTACGGTGATGTCATCTACGGTTCATGTATCGACCAGAGAGCCTCATCTCAATTGCAAAAAATTCAAAATGCGTGCGTTCGCTTTATCTTTAATCTTCGACGCAGTGATCATGTTAGTAAGAAACTCAGCCAACTAAAATGGTTGAATACACATAACAGAAGAAAGCTTCACTTTTTGTGTCTGTTGAAGAAAATTTTGAACACTAATGTCCCAATTTATCTCAGAAATAAACTAGTATTTCTCTCCTCTAATCACAACATTAATACCCGTAATGCTGATGTGCTCAAGGTGCCTATCCATCGCAAATCACTGTATCAAAGATCCTTCACCTTCGTGTCAAGTAAGCTCTACAATAGTATTCCGTTAAGCCTACGTACTATGTCTGAACGTGCGTTCAAAAAATCATATAAATGTATGTTATTTTTATCGCAACATCATTAATATTTTTCGTTGTTTTGGCTTAATTTGGCTTACTTTAACTTTAACGTAATTTAACGTAATTTACTTTTTTTAGCTTAGCTCTATAGACTGTTAGCAACATCATCATTTTCATTGTCATTGTGTTCATTAGTATCATTATTATTATACCTATCACAAGAATGACATTTATATTTATTTTCAAGGGAATTTATATTTATGCTTCTATCTATTGTTTTTTATTTTTATTTTTTGTTCTATTATATTCTGATATATTATATTGATTTTCTTTCAAAATTTGTTAACTTTAATTTAGTTTAATTTACGGTACTTCTTCTAAAGCAATATTTTTGCAGTATGTGCTACTATTGATTTACTTTTCTTTAACTCATTACTTTACTTTTCATTATTACTGTTACTTTATTTAGTATGTGAACAGCTCATTACATCGTTGTGTTATGTTATGTACAAATCTAGTTTCCTCGGTTGAGTAGAGCAGTCTGAGACTGAACTTCGCCGAGGCTAAAATAAAGACATTTTATTATTATTATTATATTATTATTATTTCCTTTAAAAACCAAAATGAATTAACTTTTATTGAAAGAATGTTTATTTTATTGAACAATTTTGATCTGTCTATTTGTAGACAATGTATTCATTTAGATAGTGCATACAAACTTAGTTTATATTTTGGTGATGAAAATCATGACATCAATAGGAATAGAGTCAGTAAATATATGTCACGCACCATCAAAAAAATGTATGATGTTCCAACTCTAAGCTATTTAGCTTGGAGAAAAATAAAAAAAATGTAAATAATAAATGTAATACAGTATAATTTCAAATAGTATAATGCTTATTTTCTTCATGTACGCATATGAGGAGATAGGCGTAGGCAAACATGATTTTATTAATTTCTTTGTTCCAGCGTTTTGAAACTAAATTAAATAACAAAAAAAAAATGAATGATATAATTGACTATATTATGGTTGTAAAATTCTACAATCTAATTCCTAAACAATACGTATATACAAATATATAAATAAAACATAATTGTATTAACTTATTTATTTTACATATACTAATTTAATATACATATTCATTGTTATGAAATTACATAAATCAAGAATATAATTCAAAAAAGATTTTTTTTACTCCTCGACACCGAATTCCGCTAAAAAAATAACAAAAAAAAAGAAATGTTTTAATGGTTATTATTACAATAGAAATATTACTCACGATAGGTATTAACAGCATCTTGCATATTCACGATATATTGAAGCTCATACATTCCGCTACTAGCAATACTTTCGGCATATTCATACTCATCCTCCCCGATAAAATAGTTTAATATAATATTTTCATTTTCGTATAACACTTGAATTTGGCACACATCACCTTCTTCGGCATTATTGTTTAAAACCACTTCTTCCGAAAAATTCCAAAAATTATTTACAATAAATCTGATAAACAGATGATTCCCTAACTAAACAAACGCATTTTTTGCAAACTTGAAGTTATTACAGGATTGTGCATCAATTTTAACCAAATATTCAACCTCCGACATATCCATTTTAACGTACGAATACAATGATGGATTATAAATATAAATGTTCGAATCATAAAAGCAAAATAGCAACATAAGTAAATTTTGCAAAACACATTTATATCGCCGGACAGATTTTAAATATTGAATGATGCTAGAAAGTGAAAATAATTTCTCGATTAACAAATTTGTTAAAACATAGTTTTAAATTATTTTAATTTAGCATTTTTATGTAAAAATAATTTCAAATTTAGATCTATTTTCAATGGTGTCAAAACTTTGTTGTTATATTACATTGAAATTTGTAATAAATGAATCTAAAATATTTTTTCTATTGTGTTTAGCATTATTATTTTGATTAGAATGATCTTTTTAATTATATTTTCATTACAAATTGTTTAATATACTTTACTAGAGATTATTTATTGGTTCAAAAAAAAATTGGAAGCTATTAAATCCTAATTATTTGACTAATAAATTGTCACAGCGTCTTTTTATTGTTTTGTTAAAACAGATAATTTATTTGTATTTTTTTATATGTGTGCTATGGGTTGAGAAGAGGATTGTTTTAGGTTTTGTTATTTTACGTTCGAATATTTTACAACATTTAAAATGAAAAGTTATATAAATTAAGGTTGCATTAGGTTGCTGGTTGATATCAAAACTATTACTTTCTTACGCTGAATATGATGTGGTTTGACTCATCTACTTTAGGGCTTTTCCAAAAAGTATCGCTAATATTCAAAGCTTACAAGTTCAAATCGGAAGTTTTACCAAAAGTAGGAAATGGGGTAGATACGAATAAAACTTTATAGTTATATTTACTCATTTATTTTGGCATAAACAAATTAATTATACATTTTCATTAGTATTAATATAACTATATAGCTACATTAATATAACTATATAGCTAAGATGATGCCTGCTTTATGCAATTCTTCTACTATTGATATTATTTCATTTTGATGATTGTTGTTACCAGCTGGTTGTGAAGCGATTAATATTCGTAGACGGTCGACTAATTCATTTGGATCATCCCAATGTGCATAATCCACAGCAGGGGTCATAAATTCGTTATTAAAAGTTTCGGGTATCCCAGAACCGTGTACATTTTCTAATTTAATGAATGATCTTTTTTTTGATCTAATACTTCTCTCACCTTCAAAGAGTTTAGATATATATTTGCGATATTTTTCTCCTTTTGATGCAGAAATCTTTCCATTTGATTTATATTTTTGTTTATGGCCGTTAGAAGATTTCAATATTTCCTTATAGTTAGCTTCATCATTTTCTGTAATAACTTTATCGTTCGGAAATTTTTTAAATAGTAATTCCAATAGACCCTCAGAAATCGGATAACTTAAATCATTCACAGTAATTTTACCATCAGGAAAATATATTGGGCTATCTCCAATCATTTATATATCATCCTCCATTCTTACACCAAAAACACGATCAAAATTCGAAATTTGTCCTTTTATTGTTAAAAGTGGTTCATATTTATTTATGATGTTTTTATTATCAGTAATTTCCTTATTTTTGTCCACTTCTAACTGTTTTATTAAGTTGTTACTTTTGGCGACAGTGACTAGCTCGTTTAACGGATTAGTGATAGAGCTGAATTTATAATTCATTTCATCATCTAACATCATTTTATTTAATTTCAATAATCGTTTTTTTTTTTCGAATAGCATCACTGGTTGATACAATCTTACGCAAAAGATCTTTTTTATCTTTGATTTCCAATACCAACATAATTTGATCAGTAGCACAATGTTTTGTTAGTTAGTAACTTAACTTTTGTTGGTTAGTAACTAGCTAGTAATTTAGATTTCCGCCAGTTTTTTCCTGTAGATTTGCTTGCTACCAGAGCGGCTATATATGTAGCGTTCTCTTTATTCACATACCTATTAAAGCACATTTTTATTATCTATAAGATAGTAGTTTAATCATTTACGTCAAGTATGACATCAAGTTTAACAATTTAAGTTAAGTTTACTACCAAGGTGTATGTTATGTTCAAAAACTTAAGTCAAGTTTGATGCATGTTTAATGTTAAGTTAAGGAGTTAAGTTAAGTTTGAAGTCAAGTTGTATGTTAAGTTTATTAATTTAAGTCAAGTTTGATGTCATGTTTGAGGTTAAGTTCAATAATTTAAGTCAAGTTTGATTTCATGTTTGATGTTAAGTTTAATGATTTAAGTTAAGTTTCGGTTAAATAGGGATGTTCACAAAAAAATAAAATAAATAAATAAATAAATAAAAAAAAAACTTATTTATTGTATACTTATACATATTAACCACTTATTTACAGAGTTTTTCACTTGCTTATCACTATATTGCAATTGTTTTTCCCTATACCTATCTTAAATGATTTCCCCGTTTGTCAAATACTTTTCTTTTTATTTCAAATACTTTTCCCTTTGTATTAAATGGAATCACTGTATGTCAAATGTTTTTCATTTTATGTCAAATGCTTTTCCCACCGACCGACGAACGTTACGTACCATAACGCGGCCCCAAACGAGTTTGAAAATCCCGCACGTAACGTGTAGAAAACTGTTCAACTTTCAAAATTCTCGTAGTTTAGAAAAAATATGTAGTTTTAAAAATAGATTTTTAATAGTATAGAGAAAATAAATCCTTTCTTAATTTTAGTTACGTTTTTGTTATCTTACATAGTATAATTATTGTAATATTCAGTTTATTAAAAGTTTCATAATATGTGCATTATTTTGACTATTTTAAATAGTGGGAAAAGCATTTGACATAAAACGAAAAACATTTGATGTATGCAGTGAATCTGTTTGTTACAAAGGGAAAAGTATTTCAAATAAAAAGAAAGGCATTTGACAAACGGGAAAATCATTTGAGATGTAGGGAAAAACATTTGCAATATAGATAAAATATATAGATGAATACCAATGTCTTCACAACAATAAAACACTTTATTTTTCAGTTTTTATAACATGTTTCGGCAAACGCCATCATCAGATAACAAATATGTTTTTGCAATAAATACAATATTTGACAATAAATAAAATATGACATACAAAGGTATCACGATGAAATTAAATAAAATGAAATAAACTTGTATAATAAGTTGTATATATAAATGAATAAATTGAGTTATATAATGCTATCAAAAATGAAATTTGTAGAAAAATTTAATTGTTCATTAAGACAATTAGAAGAATTTTTGCATTTATAAATTTCAAACATTTCAAGTAAGTTCAATTTTAAACTTTTATTGCAAATATGTAGAATTTCAAAATTGATTTTAGGATCAAAATAATGTTTTTTTGAAAGAATATGGTTAGCAAAAGAAGATTGAGTATCAGTTATGTCAAAATTAGTAAATTTTGAAATTAAACTATTATGTTCACTGAATCTTTTTGAAAATTTTCTTCCTGTTTGACCAATATAAAATGAATCACAAGTATTACAAAATAATTTATAAATTCCTGATTTATCCAAAATCAACAGTTAATAAATTTAATTTTGATATTTATCGCAAACCTACTACAACAGATACAATAATTCCGTATAATTCTAATCACCTTTTTTCACATAAATTTTCATCTTTTCATTCGCTATTTAACACTTTTAGAATACCATTAAGTGACGTAAGTTTTGAAAATGAATTGAATATTATAAAACAAATTGCAATTAATAATAATTATCCTATTTATATAATCAACAAACTTTTTAACAAATACTATATAAAATTTAAATTAACTCATAATGTACTTGAAAATTCTTCTGAAGAAAATTTAATTTATCGATCCCTTTTATATTTTGATACAATTTCTTCTAATATTTCAAAAATTTTTAAAAAACATAATATCAAAATTTCTTATAACACTAATAATAATTTAGGTTCTTTAATTTTTAATCAAAAAGACAAAACTAAAATTCTGGATAAATCAGGAATTTATAAATTATTTTGTAATACTTGTGATTCATTTTATATTGGTCAAACAGGAAGAAAATTTTCAAAAAGATTCAGTGAACATAATAGTTTAATTTCAAAATTTACTAATTTTGACATAACTGATACTCAATCTTCTTTTGCTAACCATATTCTTTCAAAAAAACATTATTTTGATCCTAAAATCAATTTTGAAATTCTACATATTTGCAATAAAAGTTTAAAATTGAACTTACTTGAAATGTTTGAAATTTATAAATGCAAAAATTCTTCTAATTGTCTTAATGAACAATTAAATTTTTCTACAAATTTCATTTTTGATAGCATTATATAACTCAATTTATTCATTTATATATACAACTTATTATACAAGTTTATTTCATTTTATTTAATTTCATCGTGATACTTTTGTATGTCATATTTTATTTATTGTCAAATATTGTATTTATTGCAAAAACATATTTGTTATCTGATGATGGCGTTTGCCGAAACATGTTATAAAAACTGAAAAATAAAGTGTTTTATTGTTGTGAAGACATTGGTATTCATCTATATATTTTATCTGATTGAATATACACAACATTTGAAAAAATGGATACATTACATAATTTATTTGCAATATAGTTAAAAGCAAGCGAAAAACTCTTTATATTTATTAACTCTTTATAATTATATTTATTTATAATTTATTAAAAATTTGTAATTTGTCCAAATATTTAATTTTTCTTTCTCCATCAAAAATTGTTATATTGCTAATTGTCTGATGATGGTTAAAACCCGAAGCTTGTTACAAAAATCAATAAATGTTGTATTGGAGAAGACTTCGAATTTTATTTGAATTTTATTATTAAATTCACTCCAATTTTGAGAAATATAATGGATAAACTACAAACTTTAAGGATTGAAGTTAAGTTTGAAGTCAAGTTGTATGATAAGTTTATTAATTTAAGTCAAGTTTAATGTCATGTTTGAGGTTAAGTTTAATAATTTAAGTCAAGTTTAATGTCATGTTTTGAGGTTAAGTTCAATAAATTAAGTCAAGTTTTAGTTTTACTTCAAAATCGATTGGCTTAAGAATCATCATCATCATCATCTTCAAACTATGGGTTGAAAGCATGATTACCTCATCACTCTGTATATAGATTTTAAAAAACTGTTTATTTATATTCCGCCTAATCTAATAATATCATTGCGGTATGATACGTTTGTGCTATATTATTTTTCAATATACAAAATGTTGATGATACATTGGGTCAACATTTTTTTTTGTTTTTTTGTTTTTTTTTTTTCGTTGATAGGAACCATCAAGGTTCATAATTTCAATTTCATCTTTGAGTTTAATCTTGATGTGAGTGAATCTTGTGTGTGAAAATCATGGGTAAGTCGAAATTTTATAATATATATTTTTAGAGTGTTTGTTAGTATTATATAATTTTTAAATATATGATACAGAGTTTTTCACTTGCTTATCACTATATTAGAATTGTTTTCCCTAAATCTCAAATGATTTTCCCGTTTGTCAAATACTTTTCTTTTTATTTCAAATACTTTTCTCTTTGTAACAAATAGATTCACTGTACATCAAATGTTTTTCATTTTATGTCAAATGCTTTTCCCACTATTTAAAATAGTCAAAATCCCGCACGTAACATGTAGAAAACTGTTCAACTGTCAAAATACTCGTAGTTTAGAAAAAATATGTAGTTTTAAAAATAGATTTTTAATAGTTTAGAGAAAATAAATCCTTTCTTAATTTTAGTTACGTTTTTGTTATCTTACATAGTATAATTATTGTAATATTCAGTTTAATATAAGTTTTATAATATGTGCATTATTTTGACTATTTTAAATAGTGGGAAAAGCATTTGACATAAAATGAAAAACATTTGATGTACAGTGAATCTATTTGTTACAAAGGGAAAAGTATTTGAAATAAAAAGAAAGACATTTGACAAACGGGAAAATCATTTGAGATATAGGGAAAAACAATTGCAATATAGTGAAAAGCAAGTAAAAAACTCTGTATTATGAATAATAATATTATGAAGGAATGCATTTTTTTTTTTTTTTTTAGAAAATTCTTTGGCTCCTGATCCCAAATATCACCAGCAAGATTCATCGGAATATGAAGAAATCCGAACCGAATGTGAAAATCACGGGTAGGTCGAAATTTTATAATATATATTTTTAGAGTGTTTGTTAGTATTATATAAATTTTAAATATATAATATTATGAATGATAATATTATGAATGAATGCAATCAATTTGCAAGACTGTATTTTTTTTTTTTAGAAAATTCTTTGGCTCCTTATTCGAAATATCACCAGCAAGATTCATCGGAATATGAAGAGAAATCCGAACCGAATGTGAAAATCATGGGTAAGTCGAAATTTTATAATATATATTTTTATCCAAAACTGTCAGATAATGTGTTTGTTATTGATTAGAATTTAAATTATAAAGTAGGTCATAAGTCACTAATGGACAAAAGTAGTGATTTAAAGTATACTTTCTCTCACTAGTGAGTGAAAATGCACTGATACTCACTATTTATTAATAAATAGTGAGTATCAGTTATTAATTATACTATACTATTTATTAATAAATAGTATGGTATTTTTTTTGGACTTTTCCGGAATTAAACAAGCTGTGGCTTCGTTTGCTTCATGTAAAATTTCGTTAGGAATTTCACAATTCTCCATTTTGATGTATTCTTTTAGTAAACAAATTCGGTTTTCAACATGACAACCAGAGTTTTCTGACAACCAGCCTTCTTTGGACAAAATTATCAATTTTCAAATAATGACGTTTTTTTAAGTTAATTTATTCTTTTAAAAATACGATTTAATAAAAGTTTTGGATAAAATTTTGTATTAAACACGTGAGTAATTACATATTAGTCACTCAAGAGAATTAGCCCACTCGCCCTTCGGGCTTGTAGGCTAAACTTTTCTTTCGTGACTTATACAGAGTGTTTCTGAAATAAGTGCATTAAATTCAACCAGTAATAGAACTCGTCGAAAGCTACAACATTTCTTAATAACTTTTTTTTTGGTAAGTCTTCCGGATACCATGTTAAAATTCTTTGAACATTTATCAAAAATTTCATTACCCGCCAATGGAAATCATGGCCAACACTGATTATTCTATTTTTGAATTTATTTTTATTAATCAAATTTGATAACGCCACTGTGACAGTGCTATAAATTTTTTAATAAACAAAATAATTACAATAAATGTTCAAAGTGGCTGTCGTTTTGCTCAATGCAATATTAAATACGTCAATGAAATTAATGTTCCACTCGTTATAGCATCTGTCTGTTGTTGCGAATGGTTGTAGCTGCATTTTTTTCAAGAACTTTTGAATACAAATTATTGTATATTATCAAAATGCATTAGGTAATATGATTAATAAATTTAAATTTAAAAATAATCTATCTACTAATTGGTGTTATCCATGGTTTTCATTGGCGGGTAATGAAATTTGTGATAAATGCCCCAAGAATTTTAATGCAATATTTTTACGATTTATAACAAAAAGTTATTAAGAAATGTTGTAGCTTTCGAGGAGTTCTATTACTGGTTAAATTTAATGCACTTATTTCGGAAACACCCTGTATGTAATATTACTCACTAGTCTAATAAATAACTATTAGAGTGTTTGTTAGTATTATATAAATTTTAAATATATAATATTATGAATGATAATATTATGAATGAATGCAATCAATTTGCAAGACCGTAATTTTTTTATTTTTAGAAAATTCTTTGGCTCCTGATCCGAAATATCACTAGCAAGATTCATCGGAATATGAAGAGAAATCCGAACCGAATGTGAAAATCGTGGGTAAGTCGAAATTTTATAGTATATATTTTGAATGACTTTTTTTTTTAGAAAATTCTTTGGCTCCTGATGTCGAAATTTTATAATATAAATTTTTAGAGTGTTTGTTAGTATTATATAAATTTTAAATATATAATATTATGAATGATAATATTATGAATGAATGCAATCAATTTGCAAGACTGTATTTTTTTTTTTTTTTTTTTTAGAAAATTCTTTGGCTTCTTATTCGAAATATCACCAGCAAGATTCATCGGAATATGAAGAGAAATCCGAACCAAATGTGAAAATCATGGGTAAGTCGAAATTTTATAATATATATTTTTAGAGTGTCAGTTAGTATTATATAAATTTTAAATATATTTTTTTTTGTTTTTTTAGAAAATTCTTTGGGTCCTGATCCGAAACATCACCAACAAGATTCATCGGAATATGAAGAGAAATCCGAACCGAATGTGAAAATCATGGGTAAGTCGAAATTTTATAATATATATTTTTATCCAAAACTGTCAGATAATGTGTTTGTTATTGATTAGAATTTAAATTATAAAGTAGGTCATAAGTCACTAATGGACAAAAGTAGTGATTTAAACTTTAAAGTATACTTTCTCTCACTAGTGAGTGAAAATGCACTGATACTCACTATTTATTAATAAATAGTGAGTATCAGTTATTAATTATACTATACTATTTATTAATAAATAATATGGTATTTTTTTTTTGGACTTTTCCGGAATTAAACAAGCTGTGGCTTTGTTTGCTTCATGTAAAATTTCGTTAGGAATTTCACAATTCTCCATTTTGATGTATTCTTTTAGTAAACAAATTCGGTTTTCAACATGACAACCAGAGTTTTCTGACAACCAGCCTTCTTTGGACAAAATTATCAATTTTCAAATAATGACGTTTTTTTAAGTTAATTTATTCTTTTAAAAATACGATTTAATAAAAGTTTCGGATAAAATTTTGTATTAAACACGTGAGTAATTACATATAAGTCACTCAAGAGAATTAGCCCACTCACCCTTCGGGCTTGTAGGCTAAACTTTTCTTTCGTGACTTATACAGAGTGTTTCTGAAATAAGTGCATTAAATTCAACCAGTAATAGAACTCGTCGAAAGCTACAACATTTCTTAATAACTTTTTTTTGGTAAGTCTTCCGGATACCGTGTTAAAATTCTTTGAACATTTATCAAAAATTTCATTACCCGCCAATGGAAATCATGGCCAACACTGATTATTCTATTTTTGAATTTATTTTTATTAATCAAATTTGATAACGCCACTGTGACAGTGCTATAAATTTTTTAATAAACAAAATAATTACAATAAATGTTCAAAGTGGCTGTCGTTTTGCTCAATGCAATATTAAATACGTCAATGAAATTAATGTTCCACTCGTTCTAGCATCTGTCTGTTGTTGCGAATGGTTGTAGCTGCATTTTTTTCAAGAACTTTCGAATACAAATTATTGTATATTGTCAAAATGCATTAGGTAATATAATTAATAAATTTAAATTTAAAAATAATCTATCTACTAATTGGTGTTAGCCATGGTTTTCATTGGCGGGTAATGAAATTTGTGATAAATGCCCCAAGAATTTTAATGCAATATTTTTACGATTTATAACAAAAAGTTTTTAAGAAATGTTGTAGCTTTCGAGGAGTTCTATTACTGGTTAAATTTAATGCACTTATTTCGGAAACACCCTGTATGTAATATTACTCACTAGTCTAATAAATAACTATTAGAGTGTTTGTTAGTATTATATAAATTTTAAATATATAATATTATGAATGATAATATTATGAATGAATGCAATCAATTTGCAAGACCGTAATTTTTTTTTTTTTTTTAGAAAATTCTTTGGCTCCTGTTCCGAAATATCACTAGCAAGATTTATCGGAATATGAAGAGAAATCCGAACCGAATGTGAAAATCGTGGGTAAGTCGAAATTTTATAGTATATATTTTGAATGACTTTTTTTTTTTTAGAAAATTCTTTGGCTCCTGATGATGATGACTCAGTGCTCATTATCAACGTGGAGGATGACCTGTTGAAATTTTTTCATTAAATTATAATTTTATCATTAAATTATAAATAAATATAAGTACAGAGTTTTTCACTTGCTTTTCACTATTTGCTAATTGTTTTCCCTATATCTCAAATGATTTTCCCGTTTGTCAAATGCCTTTCTTTTTATTTCAAATACTTTTCCCTTTGTAACAAACAGATTCACTGCATACATCCAATGTTTTTCGTTTTATGTCAAATGCTTTTTCCCACTATTTAAAATAGTCAAAATAATGCACATATTATGAAACTTTTAATAAACTGAATATTAAAATAATTATACTATGTAAGATAACAAAAACGTAACTAAAATTAAGAAAGGATTTATTTTCTCTATACTATTAAAAATCTATTTTTAAAACTACATATTTTTTCTAAACTACGAGAATTTTGAAAGTTGAACAGTTTTCTACACGTTACGTGCGGGATTTTCAAACTAGTTTGGTGCCGCGTTATGGTACGTAACGTTCGTCGGTCGGTGGGAAAAGCATTTGACATAAAATGAAAAACATTTGACATACAGTGATTCCATTTGATACAAAGGGAAAAGTATTTGAAATAAAAAGAAAAGTATTTGACAAACGGGGAAATCATTTGAGATAGGTATAGGGAAAAACAATTGCAATATAGTGATAAGCAAGTGAAAAACTCTATAAATAAGTGGTTAATATGTATAAGTATACAATAAATAAGTTTTTATTTATTTATTTATTTATTTATTTATTTTATTTTTTTGTGAACATCCCTATTTAACCGAAACTTAACCTAAATCATTAAACTTAACATCAAACATGAAATCAAACTTGACTTAAATTATTGAACTTAACCTCAAACATGACATCAAACTTGACTTAAATTAATAAACTTAACATACAACTTGACATCTAACTTAACTAGAATCGTTTAACTTGACGTTGAACTTAACTTGAATCATTTAACTTGACGTTGAACTTAACTTAAACGTATGAACTTAACTTACAACTTAACCTCAAACTTAACTTAAACAAAAGAACTTAACATTAAACTTGACCTTCAACTTGACACATTTGAAGTCAATTTACAACTTGATATCAAACTTGTCAAAACATGTCGGTAGTAGAAAGCAATGAGAAAAGAAATATTTTGCGGAAGATTGTATCAACTAGTAATGCCATTCGAAGAAAACATCGATTATTAAAATTGGGTAAAATGGTATCGGATGATGAGTTGAATTATAAATTAAGTTCAGTTACCAACCCGTTAAACGAACTAGTTGAAGTGGCGAAAAGCAGCAACTTAATGAAACAATTAGAAGTTAATAACATTAAAGAGGATAATGATAACAAAAACATTATCAGTAAATATAAAAAACTTTCAACGATGAAAAGTGAAACTCCAAATCTTGATCATGTTTTTGGTGTAAGAGTGGTAAACAATACACAAATGATTGGTGACAGCCCAATATATTTCGATGATAGTAAAATCAGTGTAAAAGATTTTAGTTGCCCGATTTCTGAGGGTCTACTAGAGTTACTATTTAAGAAGTTACCTAATGATGATATTATTACTCAAAATGACTATGCTAATTACAAAGAAATATTGATAACATCTAACGGTCATAAACAAAAGTATAAATCTAGCGGCAAAATTTCCGCATCAAAAGGAGAGAAATATCGCAAATATATATCAAAACTATTTGAAGATGATAAAAGTAGCAGATCAAAAAGAAGAAGATCATCGATGAAATTAGAAAATGCGCAAGGTTTTGGGTTACCTAAAAGTTTGAAAATAGAAGGTTTGCCTCCTAGTATAGATTATGCATATTGGGACGATCCAAATGAATTAGTTGATCGTCTAAGATTATTAATTGCATCGCAAGCAGCTGGAAACAACAACCATCAAAATGAAATAATATCAATAGTCGAAGAGTTACGAGAAGCGGGTATTATATATTAATAAGATGTTAAGCTAATTGCTTAGTTGCATTTAAAGTCAAGACCGTTTAACATGAGTGTTGATAAGTTTGGTAATCACTCGACAAATGGTCCTCCTGAACACGGTCCTCCTGGAGTTGGATTTCTTTTAACAAATGATGAACATTTTAACATTAATAATAAACTCTTACGAAATGTAGCAAATCCAGAAGCTGAAAATGATGCTACCAATAAAAATTATGTAGACAATACGGCCCAAAATATTAATAAAAATATACAAAAAATCTATAACGATATGACTCAAGTAAAAAACGATGTAATGGATATAAACAATATGCTATTAGTTATCATGAATAAAAATGAAACAACAGCAACACTAGCAGAAAACAATTTTAAAGAATATCAAAGTGTTATCGAGCAAACCAGTAAACATATTATTTATTTAGAAGCTCAGATAACTTTATTAAAATCCCAACTTAAGAATATATAATTAAATATAAATATAAAAAAGTTTTTATATACATAAATTATTTTGATGTTATCACATTATTAAATGATGTATCACGATGAGTGAAGCAAAAGAACAATTAGTAAAAGAATTGCATGCTCCTGCCCGAAGAAATTATCGTAGAAGGCATGTAATTATAAAAGGTTTGGATGAATCATGGCAAGCAGATTTGGTTGAAATGATTCCATATGCAAAAGTAAACAAAGGTTACAATTACATGCTAACAGTTATTGATAATTTTTCAAAATATGCGTGGGCGGTGCCTTTAAGGCGAAAATCAGCTGAACATGTAGTTCAAGCTATGACAAAAGTATTATCTGGTGGGCGAAGTCCTCAAAACTTACAAACTGATCATGGTAAAGAGTTCTACAATTCCAAATTTAAAGCTCTTTTAACTACATACCATGTAAATCATTATTCAACGTATAGCAATTTAAAGGCCAGTATATGTGAAAGATTTAATCGCACACTAAAGGAGAAAATGTGGAAAATATTTAGCTTACAAGGATCATATAAATGGGTAAACATCCTTCCATCATTGTTGGAAGACTATAATAATTCAGTACATCGCACTATCGGAATGAAACCTGCAGATGTAAACAGTAATAATGAAAAAGATGTTCTCAAAAAATCATTTAATCGCATAAAAATGATTGATTCTACTAAGTCGAAATTCAGATTGGGTGAACAAGTACGTGTTAGTAAATATAAAGAAGTGTTTGAAAAAGGGTACACCCCGAATTGGTCTACAGAAATATTTACGATCGACAAAATTTTATTTACTAATCCGAGGACATATAGGATCAAAGACTATCGAAACAATCAAATTGAAGGGTGTTTTTACGAACAAGAATTATTGAAAGTTAAAAATCCTGATATATACTTGGTAGAAAAAATTCTCAAAAGACGGGGCGACAATTTATTAGTCAAATGGTTAGGATTTGATAACTCGCATAATTCTTGGATAAAAAAAATAATTTGTAATATGTTATATTAAAGAATTTGTAATAAAATATAATATAATAAAACATTAAAAATAAAATGAATAACTATTTATTATTTTCATGTTAATACATTTCATTCAAACAACAATAGCTATTTGTGTATTAAGAGCGCAAAGTGATACTTTGTCGCGCAAGCCAGAATGTTGTCGTGCGACGCGATAGCGGAGCACGACAATCTGGCGAGAGCGACAAAAACACTTTGCGCTCGAAATACACACAAGATTTTTCCTACAATCGATTTTAAATTAAATTTTTGTTGCAAAAATGTAAAATTAATATTTTGACAACAAATAAAAATGTGATTATATCATCGGTAACCAAGAAACGCTCAGTTCTAAAAACAAAAACTATTGTTTTACTGCATTGTTTTGATTTAGCGAGCGGGAAAATCAGCAAAAAGATCTAGAGCGGGAAAGTGACAACTCCTCGGACAACGCCAACTTTTCGTTGTCAAATGGAAGCACAATGGCTTACTTTTATATGCGATTGTAGGAAAACTAATTATTATCCACATTATTGCCATTATTTCTCATCGGTTGTTGAAATTTAGATAGCAGCGTATTCAAACGGGTCTTATCAATTTTCCCGCTCAAATAATATTCACAAGCCTCTATAGCGTTGTAACAATCCAATTCTTTCTTGGCATTTTCTTCGGGTTCCAGAACCGGATCTAACTTATTTCGTTCCAAACAATATTCCATAGCTAGAATATTTAGCACTCCTATATGATGACGTACCCTATTTTCAAATGTGTCCTCTTCGCCGTCATGCTCTTTGTTTAAATTATCAAACGCATAGCAAGTCCACATTTTTTTTTCTTTTTACTATATAAAATAAAATAAAGTATAATAGTATAAATCAAAACATAAAAAATATCAAAATTAACTTACATATCAACTGTTATTGTGATATCTTTCTTTTATGAAGTTGAATGAATAATATTACCCAATTTTCAATAATAAAATAATTATCACAAAATAATTGACAGATTCCACTGTAATATTACAACACTTTTTTTATAATAATAATTCTGAGCAAATAATCTTTCAATACAAATATCACTTCGCATAATAAAATGCGCGACTAAACACATATTTTGTTATGCACTGCGCTGTTTTAGTATCCCCATAGTGTTTTTTTGCTATGTCAGCATTTTGCTTCAAAATCCTCTTATACATTGTGGATACAATTTTTTTATACAATGACGTCATTGTTTCAGAATCCCCATGGCTTAAAATGGTCAGTTACTTATCACACATTCATACATGTGTTATCACATATGATTACAATTATTACAATCGATGCCGACATTTATCACATAAAATTCTCAGAAATACACATGATAACGCTACTCATTTGTTTATATTAAACGGCGGCAAACCCTTTGTTCTAGAATCCCCTTATTATACTACTTAAACCAAATATCGCACTTGTTTCTGTTCATCATTACTTAAACTATTAAATGATACATTTGGTTTAAACAAATAAGTTTATATATCTTTTCCATCGTGTATTGCCAATTCTTTGGCTATTAAATTAGAATTTATAATAAATCCCTGCACATCAATTACGACAAACTTCATCATCTTAACAGCTCTAATATTAAACTAATAATAATTCAATAAAAACTTGAATTTATATAATTTTTTTCACCATTCCACTTAGTGGTGTATATTCTAGAACACTATCATAGATAATTAAACAACATGCTTTGGTTTTTTCTGGAAATGGAAAACTACTTAAAATCTCCAACTTCAGATCGACTGTAGAAGATTTTAATGCATCAGATTGCTTTGAACAATCCATTACAAACAAACATCTCCATTTAAACTGTGTATAATTTAATAGTGGTTCCGTATGATTAATATTATAGAAATTTTTCCGGAAATCTATATACATTTGATAAACTTCGGTGTATGCCATTTTTTCAAAATTCATTTTTAACGATTCATAGGGATAACATTCTGAATTCAAATGTACCCTCAAATCAACTAAATTAAGAAGATTGAAATATGTTACATCTTTGGTAGCATTATCTTTTAAATCAGTATGGAATGCAACAATAACGTATCTAATTTTTTCCAAATTAGTACTAGTTTTAACCGACCATATTTCCTTATCAGTTTTTCTTAAAGACGGCAATTTATGCAGTTCCCACTGCCTAACGGGAATTTTGATAGGGATATCCTTACCAATATGTTTCAACATTTCTAATTTTACAACATCGTTGGGATAGACGTGTTTAACTTTTAACTCAATATTGGATATAGTTATGTTTGCTCGCTTTACACCACTAGCTTTATAACAATTCAAATCAGTTCGAGAACGTACCAATCTGATTTTATGACGACCTGTGATAACTCGTGCATAATATTGAAATACACCCAAAATGCATTTTAATAGAATGCGAAATGTAAAAGTATTTGCAACAAAGGTTGGTAGAATGGTTCCAGACACAACCCATTCTGCACCAATCAAAGCTTGAGATTCATTCGTATTACACAATAAAATATTTCGCATTGTACTAACTGTTCCAGGATCTCGGACTTTATCTACTTCTCTACCATTTAATTCATAGCTGATTGATTCGAATAAGTATAAGCCAGCATTATTGTTTAATTTACACGTACCCTCGCCTACAGCCTCTTCTTTAAATTCACCTTCAATACAAAGATAAGCATCATACATTCCCATTAATACATCCTGTTGATTTATTGAAATCTCAATTTCGTCACTATTTTCAAACGATTTTGTGTGTGGGTGATATGTGTGAATTTCCTCGCGCACCACTGAATCATCATAGTTTGGGTGGTTGAAAATTTCTAACTGTTCGGACATTATAACCCAAAGATTGTAAAAATTTAATATTTTCCACAGATAAAGTTGACTTATGTTGTGATAAAGGTTGATGATTGAATGAACCATTAACCGATTTTACGATCTTTTTTATAGAATTTTGTTTAAATATTAGACCCATATTTCTTCAATTCCAAACGTATAATAATATCCTCCCCTCTGAAATTGATATATTCCGAGTTTTGATTCAATAGTTTAAGTGTAATATTATCAATCAATTTTCGTTTAACAGGTAAATAATAGTATATTACAACCGAGTTGGGAATGATATTCATTACAGCCGAGGGCTAATATCTGACCGAGAGGCGAAGCCTCGAGGTCAGATATAAGCGCGAGGCTGTAATGAAATTCCCACCGAGGTATGTATACTATTTTATTCACAATCAAACAATTTATTATCAAAAAAATAATTAAAAATGTATGAATAAAAACACATTTTCGACCGTGATGGAAATGCACTTTTCGATCAGCAAATCTGGAGTGAAATTGCAGTTGTCAAAACTCCAGTTCAAAACAAAAATACAGTGTTGCGTGTTGTTTTTTACGATAGTTCATTAATTTGTTGTGCTGTTGGACTAGATTAATCTTTAAATGTAATTAAAAGTGTGGAAATAGCGAAATACATTAAATACTTGTGTAAATTCTACTGCTGCAAGTGTCAAACAATCATATTTATTATTTGACAGTATTACGAACCTAGGTATGTAATGTTCAACTTCCCGACCTCTAAATCGTTGGTAATCACAACATTACAATAACGATTGTGAATAAACAATATTATGGGGTTGCACGTCTATACTGTAGCCCGGATTGGATGATGGTGAAAATTCGTATAGTGTATGAGATTGCTGATTTCCGTAATAGGAACCGGACACAATGTTACATTCAACTCGTATGGTGTACACTTTAACAATTTTTACCGGTAAAGTGGATTCATGATATATATTAGCTCCCAAAAATTCAAGTCCAAATCCCACAATTGATCCAATACTATCTTCAGATGTAAAGTCCACATCATAAGCACATTTAATTTCACACTTCAGGGTATTGTGATTGGGTTTTATTGATAAATATTTCTGAGGTTCATTTGTATAAGGATGCAGACATTTCTGTAAATGTAATTCAATATCAGCTAATTCATAGGCTCCCGTTGGAATTTCGATGAATTTTAAAACATCTGCACTATCATAATTATAAAATTTATTATTTATTCCTTCTTCAATATTTGGTATACTATTAAAAGTGTATAAGCCGATAAGAGCGAGTGCATAATTATACTTCTCATCCAGTTCAATGGGTGGATAAAAATTTGCTGACTGGAGGCTGCTCTTACCTTTCAATGTAAACGTTTGCGACATGACTGATAATTTTAATAATTCAATTTATTTTTATTAATTAAAAACTCCAAACATAAGTGTCCACAATTATATGTATTATAACTTTGATAGTTTTCATGGTTATATGAAATATTATTTGTCTCACCAAAATATTTAATCAACTCCAATGGCGGTCGTAAATTGCCAAAACTATCAAAATAAATTATGTTATTGTTACGTTTTTTATAAGCCACCCAATGTGTACCTTCATTATCAAAATCATCCAAATTTATTATAGCACTTTCATTTTTCAATGGTTCATTATTGGGTAGCCGGTTTCGCATATACACACCACGAAAATATGGGATTTTATAATTTTCTGCGTATTTACAAATATCTAAATCAGTTAGAGCTCTTTGGGGTAAGTTTTTTTTTTAATTTTTTTATCTCGTCTACATGCCAAAGCCATTATTTCGCTTTTTCAAATACATTCCGGATTCATGTTTTCCCAATACAATTGATTCCATTGCACGATTATGACGTAGAGTTTCAATCAGTTTCTTCTTACCATTTTGCACATCTTTGACAGTTTTTACAATGGACCCGCACCTCCGCTCAGTGCTCCAAGTGCAGATAATCCGGCAAATAATGGTATAATAAATGGTAAAACTCCACCAGTTTTCGGAATTGGTATGATCCTAGGCGTTTCAATATTTTTTCGACCTTCTGCCCGCTTTACAGCCATACGACCTGCATGTAGTGCCTTCTTTGAAACATCCAGTAAATTGCTACACCGATTTTCATTTTTTAAAGCATTTTTAATATTTTTTACTACAACACTTTGAAATCTTTTACGTTTAATCTTTCTATTAGCCACCCCCATGCCAAATTTTTGTTCAATCTTCATTGCATTCGTCACTAGCCAAGCCGCACTTTTTTCCCTAAAACTTGCGTCTCACGATTGAACACGTTCCCACGCTCGATGTTCCAACACCTTATCCGCCAAGTGTCGTTCACTTAATTTTTTATTTATTGAATACGCAATATCGTGTTGTTTACAAGCCTTGTCCAATGGATTAATACCAATATTACCACGAGCTAACCGTTTTTTTAATTTCGTACCCGGGCCACAATATTGATATCCTGGCAAATGCAATTCAATCGGTAATTTATTTATAGCAGTATTTACCACACCTGCACCCTTTGCTGTCTCCATTAAAAATAAAATAAAACTGTATAAAAACAAATATTTATTAAAAATATTTTTAATTGTTATCAAGATGCATAGGTATCAAGAAACAAGAGCTACAATTACCAATAATTAATTTGGACAATGAACAAGATGTTCAAATTCATAGACATGATGCAATATTTCCTAATACAATAAGAGCAATAATAAGTGGACCTAGTGGCTGCGGTAAAACGAATGTGATGATGAGTTTATTGTTTAATTCAAATGGTTTGAGATTTGAAAATATCTATATTTATTCAAAATCGCTGTATCAGCCCAAATATAGACAGCTTGAAAGTGTGTTAAAGCAAGTGTCGGAATTTAAATATTTTCCATATAGTGACAATCAAGAAATTTTGAATCCATCCGAATCCCTTCCAAATTCCATATTTATATTTGACGATGTATCATGTGATAAGCAAGATAAAATTCGAAACTATTTTTGCATGGGTCGTCATAAACTAGTGGATAGCTTCTATCTCTGTCAAACATATTCAAGAATACCTAAACAATTAATACGTGACAATGCTAACACTATAGTACTATTTAAACAAGATGAAAAACATTTAAAACATGCATACGACGATCATGTAAACACGGATATGTCATTTGATATGTTTAAAAAAATATGCGGCGAGTGCTGGAAAGATAAGTATGGTAGAATTGTTATAGTAAAAGATTTTGAATTAATGGGTGGGCGATATAGAAAACGATTTGATTCCTTTATTTTGTTATAAATTTGTATTTAAAATCGAGTGATCGGATATACTACTGGGCCGCCACACCGATGATTATCGATGTGATCGATCTATGCAGGTCTGACTGATCAATGCAGATCTCACCGATCAACGCAGGTCTCACCGATCAATACAGGTGTGATCGATAAAAATAATAGGTTAGGTTAAGTTATATACATATTCGATTAATACATGTAGAAATAAATCAATGTTTGGTAGTAACTCTAACTGATAAATTGTGCTATCGAGACTTATTCCGATTGCATCAGAGCTGTTATAAAATAAAGCTGATAAAAACTGTACCTGTTTTATACAGATACAGATTGCATCAGATATTAATGGATATGTCCAATCCAATTGAAATTGCAATTCTATTGGTTTATTGAATCAGTGCCTTCTCAGTTGTACAACTACCCACATCGTGTTGTGTGTGTGTGTATGTATGTGGCGATGACAATGGCATCCAAAAATGAGGAACATATAAAAAAACAAATAATTGATGCATCTAATGTAATTAGACAAAAATATTTAGCTTTGAAATCGAATAGGAATGAATACGAAAAAGATTTAAATAAGTTTTTTAAACCTATAATGGAACCATTACAAGAAATTTCAGAAAATATTAATTTAACATCGAAATATACTAGAAGAGGAGATGAAGAGGTAAAAGGTAGAAAAAGAAAGGGTAATGTTGCTAAAGCCGACATAGTTCTAAAAAAACTTATTAAGTACGACGGAAAGCATGAGTCTGATACTTTAATGACAGAATTTAAGACCCAAGTCGATAAAGCAACTATTTCTACATATTTACATCAATATTCACCTATAGCTAGAGAATTTGTGCAAATGTATATATAAGGTAAGCACTCACAGTTTGGTCAATTTGATAAAGTTAATGGTATAAAACTTGATACTGTAGATGATAAATGGACAATTGGTTCAAAAGAAATATATTTTGCAAAAAATGATATAATTGTTATTGAAAATCAAAAGTTTCCTGGTACATGGGGCCTTTATGAACTATTTTTTATGAAAAATCCTTTAAAGTATACGAAAACCGATCAAGAACATTATAATGAAATCGTAGAATTGACGAATGCTTATAGACGAGAGTATAATTCAGATAACCAAATTAAGGGAACTAAATCTTATAAGTATAGAAAACTAATTAAACCATTGTTAGTTAAAAAAAATAATAAGACGAGTGGTAAACTGAAAAAAATTAGTGACTTGATCTTACTCAATTTAAAACCGATAGAATACGTATATTGGAATGATATAAATGAAGTTGTTGATAGACTTTAGACTGTTACTTGCATCTAAAGCAGCTGGAAATAATGCACATAATAACGAAATTATGTCAATTATTTACTCAACCATTGGATGTCACTAATAAGTAGTATGTAGATGATTGTCTAGAAAATATTATACGGAAGAAATTGAAGAATTTGTGGATAAGTTGCTAAAACAATATCATACAACATTTATGAAATATGAGTAAAAAAGTGATTGTAAATGAATTACACAAACCAGCTCGTCATAATTTTAAGCGAAGACGAACTATTATCTTAGGTTTTGATGATTTATGGCAAGCAGATTTAGCCGAATTAACAAATTATGCATATCAGAACAATGGATTCAAATATATTTTTGTGGTTATAGATTGTTTCTCTAAATATGTATGGGCAGAACCATTGAAAACCAAATCCGCAGATGAAGTTACAAATGCACTGAGGAAAGTGTTGAAAAATAGTGGTAAAGCGTTTACCAAAAAATTTACAAACCGATCAAGGAAAGGAGTTTTTTAATAAACAGTTTGGAGTTTTATTGAGTAAATTTAAAATTAACCATTACAATACATATAGTTTAAAAAAAGCGGCAATAGTGGAGAGGGTTATCCGAACAATTAAAGATAAACTGTATAAACTGTTTAGTTTAAATGGGAAATATGATTGGATAAATAATTTAACCAATATAATAATAAAAGAATATAATAATACCAAACATAGTACTATATTGATGATACCAAAAAATGTGAAAAAGTCAAATGAAAAAGACTTTTTGAATACTGTGTATAATCATGTGAAAATTGTTGATAAACAAAAATATCATATTGGGGACACGGTTCG
The DNA here is from genome assembly GCA_963556235.1 of Cryptophagus acutangulus. Lineage (NCBI taxonomy): Eukaryota > Metazoa > Arthropoda > Insecta > Coleoptera > Cryptophagidae > Cryptophagus > Cryptophagus acutangulus. The sequence goes on from OY744563.1 coordinate 319,711, forward strand.
AATAAGTAAAGCAAAACATGTTTTTGATAAGGGCTACACTCCAAATTGGACGACAGAATTATTTAAAATTAGAAAAGTGTGCATTACCAATCCAACTACATACTTATTAGATGACATTTATGGTGTACCAATAAGTGGAGGTTTTTATACAGAAGAGTTGCAAAAAACAATCCAGCCGGATGTTTATTTAATAGAAAAAATATTATCCAGAAAGAATGATAAATTATTTGTTAAGTGGTTGGGGTTTGATAAATCTCACAATAGCTGGATTAATATTAAAAATATTACCTGATTTGCGCATGTGATCTATTTATTAATTAGCTACTATAAATATTGATCATATAGATATATTGACAGCAGTATTGTAAATTTAATTGAAAATGAATGAAGCAACTGCCTATTCAGATTTTGTTGATAATATTTTTGCAAACTATCGCAAAAATATTTATAATGATAAACGATTGATACTGGAGACTAGTTATATGTTGGAAAAATCAAAGATATGTGAAATTTCGGTTGGTCTGTGTTATTCCATGGGATTAGAATCTGCAGTGAAATTCATAAATTCAAAAAAGAAAGAAGATCATGTTACCTTTGGTGAAGCAGAGTGGACTGACTTTATAAACATTTTGATCAAATATTTTGAAAAAGGTGATGCAATTGTTTTCGATGAATTCAATTCAATTTCAAACATATGCCAATTGGAGGAGTCTACTTTTATGGAAATAAAAATGGTTAAACTAAAAAGTGATTAAATTACTCCAATATTTGTTGGCCTACAGACTATTGAAGAAATAATATCGAATAATGATATTATTACATCAAGATTAGCATTGTTGAAAAATATAAACTTTGTAAATTATTACAATAATTTAATGTTAACAGTTGTAAAGATTCATCATGAATATAATAGCCTTAAAAAATGTATTGACCTGGCGCGAACTTTATGCAAGGTATCCAATTCCATACAATCATATTGTATGTTGGAGTGTTTGCAATATTTTGGTGAAAAAATGAAAACTGATTATAATTTAATATTAGAAGTAAATGGAATACATGTCAAGTAGGCCAAGAACATTAATAATTTCCCAAACAATAATTCGTCAACATCAGCAAATCACATTCGTCAACATCAGCAAATAGTGCAACGTGCAAGGTTAACGAATATAAACAAACTAGAATATTTAATAAATAAGATAAATAATAAAGCAATCCCTTCCGGATTGATTTATAGAAGAGGGTATAAAAGGAGGACCATCATTCGGATAAAGGAGTTGGTTGTTAATTAACAAGCTAAAAGGTTAAGTCGAGTCAGGGTACGGTTGATAATAAAGTGAATAGTTGATTCGTAAAAGTACACATCAACTGGATCCCACGAAGACAATGTTCTCCTCTACATACAGCTTAGACTACGGAGTACTGACTTTAATCTTGTAAGTGTAATTTGAAATAAACAAATGTCAAACAAAACCGATTGTATTTTAATAATGAGCGACGAAAAGAGAGGTGCGCGAGTGATAATCACAGTAAGTCCAAGCCCTTTATATTAGACGAACTGCCGAGCTACCCCCCTCACGACCCCAAGGCGTGATATATGGTGGAGGTGCCGAATTTTCCCTTCCAAGTTCCCCGTAACTTGAGATAACTTATAAATCTAAATGTTGGAATTATATTACTGCTCGAAAAATAACTCTCTTATTATCGTCACTAATTATAAACATCAACAATAAACGCAGCTGATAATGTCAAACAAAAACAATGCCAAATCAAAAATTAATTGTTAAAAACTATAATGTATAACAAAATTACTGTAATATTGCAGAAATATAAATTGTAAAAAATGTCAGAAAACATAAATGTATAACAAATCTATAAATATTAAATATTAATTGTTAAATAAATAAAACTATAATGTATATTAAAACAATCAGCATAAAAAAATCAAGGTCATAAAACTATTATGATAGCTGAGACAAATTGTAATAAACAATATCAGACCTTGACAAATAAATACTACACCGATTTATTATTTAAATAAAATGTTATTTAACAATATTTAATGTTATTAAAAATATCAATTAAGTTCAACAAAAAATATTATGTATATCTAGTAAATTTAATAATAGAATATAAATACAACCCAAAGTGTAAAACTCTAAAGGAAATGCTAATAACTAACAAATTTATCATGCAAAATTGGTTATAATGCGGAATGTCCGGTAACGATTCAATCATAACTCGCTCAAAAGCAAAAGAAGTCAAAGAAGCAATCGGCGAACCAGTGGCAAGAAGTACAACGTATCCTCAACCAGGATCATTTTTTGCAAGTCAAAAACTAAATAGATCACCGCCAGGGAAATTAATACTTACATTTCACAACAAAGATAAAAAACTACAAGAATCGATCGAGAGTCCCACAGATGTTAACAACGAAGAATTGCAAATAAAAAAGCAGCAAGAAATCGAGAGACAATTGATTGAAAAACTACGAAAGACAAGCGGAAGAGGACAGGAAGAGGAAAGAAGAACAAGAGGAAGCCAGACGACAAGCGAAACGAGAAAAAAAGAGAGAAGAGCAAGAACAGCTAAAAGAAGCTAAAAAACAAGCAGAACGAGAGAAAAAGAAGAGAGAAGAACAGGAACTGTTAAAGCAAGCCAAAAGACAACAGGAAGAAGAAATAAAAAGGAAAGAAGAACAAGAAACAACCAAACAAGAACAAGCCGAAAAAGAAGCAGAAGAGGAAAGAAGGAGACAAGAACAGGAAGAGGTCGAACAACAAGCAGAACAAAGGAAGAAGACGAACAAGAAATTACCGAAGAACGAAACGTTACGATAGCCAACACCACAATCAATCAATCAATGTCAGCGGCCAGATTACCATCTATCCCTAAATTCGTATCACCGCAAATTTTCACACCCGGGACAACAAACCCAATCGAATTCATCCGCCAATACGACAGATGCGCAGCCGCAAATAACTGGGACAACAATCTTAAGCTTCAATATTTCGGTACATTTTGGAGCGGCGCAGCTAACCCTTGGTACATAGAATATCTAAGGAAGGTGGAAAACGGAAATAAAAATTGGACCAATGTCCAAGACGATTTCATCACTGCATTCGGAGGTACAAACGCAAGGAAAACCGCCAAGTCACGTTGGATCAACCGCCGACAAGCAAGAAGCGAAAACATTCAAGTGTACTACTTCGAAAAACTAGCATTAGCATACGAAGTAGATGCAACAATAGACGACGACACATTCCAAGAAGGATTCGAGGACGGACTAAAGCAGACAGATTTCCAAACTTTTACAACAATGGGAAAAGCAACGATGAATAAAGAAGAAATTAGAGATCTAGTGATGCGAATCAGTGATCTCCAATCAAGACAAACGGAAACCGTACAGAATGTTCCAGCCGCGCAACAGTTTAGCCCATCGACCATAGTAAACCCACCCGTATATAACAACCACGGCAACCAACGCAATAACTTTGACCGATTCAACAACCGACCGAGTAACAACTTCCAAAGTTAAAGATCGAACTTCAATAACGGGAATAATCACTACCGAGGCAACAATCAATACAATGGAAATAGTAGTTTCCAACAAAGAAACTATCAAGACAGATACCAAGATCGGTCCAACTTCCGAAACCAACGCCCAGTGGAGCCACCAAGGACGAGACAACTACCAAATACGAGAACAACAGATGGGAGACCTAGATGCCACAACTGCAACAGGCCAGGACACATCGCTTCAATGTGCAGGGACAGATCACGAGAACACGAGCGCAGAGTATCATTTAATGGCAGGACGTCACCCCACCCAAACGGGAACGGACGGCACTAAATAACCCTGATGTCATCCTCTTTACAAAACCAGAAACCGAAGGGGCCAAATCCAAGATCCTGACAGTTAGAGGCACCATCAACGGACAAAACATTGAACAAATGGTGCTCGACACAATATCCACTAGAAGTATCATCAGAAAGGAAATTGCACAAGGACAGCTAAAGCCATCATCAGAAGTATTGCTGACAGCTGGGGGGCATGCAATACCTATAACCGGACGAACAATTATAGAAGTCAAGATTGGGAATTTTAAGTGCAAACAAGAAGTTCTAATAATCGAGAAATCACCAAAACCAGTAATCTTAGGAGTAGATTTTCTGAAAAGAAATGGTGCAGTAATAGACTTCTTAAAAGAAGAAATAGAACTGGGACCAAACGAAGATCGAGTAAGGGTAGCAGTAGAAAGCAAGACCGAACCAGGAAACAATTTACTACTAACGGAACAAGACACAGAAAACCCACGGATAAGATTACAAATGGCACGAGACTACGAAATACGACGGGGCAAACAATTCACAGTGACATTGACCAGCAAACGCAATGGTAACCTTGAACCAGTAGAACAAGCAACGCTAGAACTTTGCGAGTTTAGCGCGGCAGAAAACTACTTGGTAAAACGCGGACTGGCAATAAACTCTAAATTGTAAATAAACAACTATGCAATAGAAGTATCAATAATAAATAAAAGCAACACACACCGAAAAATTAGACAATAGGAAAAACACACGACAATAAGATGGTTATACGACCTCAGCAAATCTGCCGACACAGGAGTAATACTATACATGGAAGAAGATGAAGACGAGATAAAAGCAGCGGATCACAAAATCAATCCAGACTTAAACGAAAAAGAAAGTATGGACCTCAAAAATTTACTAAAAAACTACGAAGACGTCTTTTCAAAAACCATCGCAACAATGGGAAGTACAAATTGGTGTGAGCACGAGATAGATGTCCAAGGAGCAGACCCAATTAAAAGTAAACCATACAGAGTATCCCACAAAGAACGTGAAATCATCGATAAGCAAATCAACGACATGATGAAAGATGGACTCATCAGGAACAGCCAATCACCATGGACAAGCCCAGTACTACTGGCAAAGAAAAAGGACGGGTCTATGCGATTCTGCGTAGATTATCGAAAACTCAATGGGGTTACCAAGAAATCCACCTACCCTCTACCCAATATAGACGACATTCTAACATACTTAGGAAACTCCAGGTACTTTTCCACTCTCGATTTGTTTAGCGGATATTGGCAAGTTAACGTCGCGGAAACCAGTAAGGAATACACAGCATTTGTTGCGCAAGGTCATGGGTTATACGAGTTCAACGTATTACCATTCGGATTATGTAACGCACCGGCAACATTTCAACACTTAGCGGATAAAGTCTTCGAAGGAATGAAATGGGTCGACGTGCTAATATACTTACCCCCTTATTCTATAACATGTAACGACGTCGTTACGAGACGATTGTCGTTAGTCAACGACTTTTCTAATTCTGTAATTTATAACGATGTAGTTACTAAACGACTTTGAGGTTAGAACAGCATCGTTATAAACGACATCTCTCAAGGTGTAGTTAGAGTCGTTAAATAATCGTTGCAGTGTATTGTTATGGAAGTGTTTGATATGGAAAATTATCGAAGAAGAAGGTAAAATATTTTGAAATAATTAACTATTTTCCTAACACAGTATAATTATTTTTTGTAGAAATAATAACACACTATCAAGACATTTAAGGGATAACAGTGATCCTTTTAATATGCCAAATAAAGTGTTCAGGCAGCTATATCGATTTCCTACAGAGTTGGCACGTCAATTCTTTCTTGAAATTAATCCATTTCTTGAAGATTCAATTAGAAGCACCAAAGTACCAAAAGTGGTACGATTTTTAGTTTGTCTTCATTTTTATGCACAAGGCAGCTATCAGAAGTCTGTTGGAGCCGACAGTCGGTGTGCTATGTCTCAACCAGCCGTTAGTAGGTGCATTAAATAAATAAGCAATGCTATTGTTACTAATTTTTCTGGAAGACTGATTAATTTTCCGACAACACGAAATGAAATCATCAATGTAAAAAATGAGTTTTTTGAAAAGTTCAATTTTCCTGGAATTATTGGCTGTGTAGATGGGACTCACATTTCAATAATTGCACCTGTATTTGGTGGAATTCCACCAAGGGCTGTGTTTCTCAACAGGAAGAATTACTACAGCATAAATGTTCAAATCATTTGTGACTCCAACTTAAAGATTCTGGGAATCTGTCCCAACTACCCAGGTAGTGTTCACGATTCCGCAATTTGGCTAATGAGCAATATTTTTATCAACTTAAAAAATCGTTACCGAAATGGTGAAAGGAATACGTGGTTAATTGGTGATTCCGGTTATCCTCTTCAACCTTTTGTGTTAACACCAATTCAGAATGCACAAGAAAATTCACCTAAAAGCAGATATAATGTTGCCCTATGCCTGGCAAGAAATTGTATAGAACGTTGCATTGGAGTGTTTAAAGGAATTTTCAGATGCCTTTTAAAAGATCGAACACTTCATTATAGCCCAAGAAATACGGCAAAAATTATTATTGCTTGCGCTACTTTGTATAACATTCTGAAAAATGCAAATGTTGATATTGACGCTTATGACATTGGTCAAGAAGATGAGGGCGGAGATCAAATTCAGAATAAAGACATTGACAATCAAGAATTACATCAAGCTGGACTGAATATTCGGAATAATTTATTGAGAAATCAATTTGGATAAATGTCACAACATAATAAAAAAAAACGTGTTTTTACAAAATAATCTTTATTGTTTGTAACAAAAATAATAATATTATATTATTACTATTAAATAATTAAAGAATTATTAATAACCATGTTTTTAATAATTATCAGCCTGTTCCTCTTCAGACTCCTCTTCCTCTTGAAAATTATATTTTAGTTTTAGCTTTAAACGAGTTAATTGAAGTTCTTCTTCTTTTAATTTCACAAGTTTTTCCAAATTGGAGTTTATATCCTTCAATATGTTGGAGTCTCTTTTCTTTGTACTTATCTTTTCTTCTCGTTCATTTATTTTTTGTTCTTCTTGTATTTTTTCTTCTTCTGCTGCTACCGCAAGTTGTTGTGTGTTTTCTACTCCTAGCTCTACTGCTCCTTTAATTCCTTTAACTACTATATCCCCTGTTAGATATAGCAACTTTTTTTCCATTTCGGTTAAAGTCTTTTCCGGTTCTCCTGTATTTCCCGTTTCAGTCATAGACATTTTTATCAACCTTGCTCGTTTGCGGACTTGCGACTTCCAATCAGTAAAAGTCTGTAATAATTTATTAATTAATATTCACATTCCACTGACTAGATATAAAATTAAAATTATACAATATTTATAAAAATAAGTATAATTCAATTTTAATTTAACTTACTCTTTTCCACTCAAATAAGTTTTTTTGAGAACCGCCACTCGAGTTGAGGGATTTCACCAAGTCATTCCAACCATCAGACAAAGCAGTGGGGTGGTCAGGAGTCACTTTGTTTTCTCTAAAATAGGTATTACTTTCGAGCATATCTAAATAGAGTTGGTATTGTTCGGTAGTAGTCTTCAATTTTCTTTTTTTTTGCACTTGGTGGATTGCTAGTAAAATAGCAAACACTTTATTTCCAAATCTATCTATTTTATTATTGTTAAATATACTTACTTTGGCATTTTTGTTTGCTTTAGTAATTGACTCGGTAATTGAAAATAATACAGACCGCTAAACAACAACTCGAAACAAATTTTAAGTTAGAATTTTAGGTTCAAATTAGTTCAAATGTCGTTTTATAATATTAACTAAACTAAAAACATTGACATTTGTCGTTAGAGCAGAAATCCGTAACGACTCTCTTATGGAATAGAGTTTTAATAAAATATCGTTAAAAACTGAAGTCGTTATCTAAAATTATCGTTAAGCAACGACTAGTTACGAAATAAGGGGGTAAGACGACATAGTCATCTTCTCGGAAACTTTTGAAGAACATTTGATAAAACTTGAAAAGGTATTTAAACGTTTACGCAGCGCAGGTTTAACATTAAAACCTAGCAAATGTAATTATTTAGAGTCTGAAGTAAGTTTACTAGGCTATATAGTCGGAACCAACGGCATTAAGTCCGACAAGGAAAAAATTGCCGGAATCTACGATTTTCCAAAACCAACTAAAGTGAAGGACGTACAAAGCTTCTTAGGAATGTGCAACTACTACCGAAAATTTATAAACGGATATTCAGCAATAGCAAGACCATTTGTAACGAAGTGTTTCCGCAAATTTTCTAAAACAGAACAAGTTGTTTAGCGGATAAATACTTCGCTGCTATTTCGACCCTAATACTTACCTTATTTCATAGGGCTGTCCGCCAAGGCATGATTAAGTCAGTTTTAAGGTAAATCCAGTCCGTAATTCAAAACACTTGAATTCGTGCCCGTCCGCTAGTAAGGTTAGGGTCGCGCTACAAAATAGTTAGTCATGTATTTTAGGAATCACTTACCGGGTTTTCCATGCACGTCACTGGTCTAGTGCATCTCGTTGTCCTCTGCTCCATTGCACGTCATCTGCGCATTCACTGCACTTGCACTCCGATGTACTGCTGGTGTTTGTTTACGTTCGCGCACCGTGAAGTTAGCAACTGTCAAACCGAACACCGTAAACTGCACCAAGGTGATCAGCTGTTGCAGTTAAGTATTTAAAATGCAAACTGCACTTTGAGATGCAGTCGTTTTTCTCGATGCGGTGTGTAACCAACTTTTCCACCACGGAAAAGTGGTTCTTTTGAACTTTTGTAAATGGGGTGTGCACAAACCCTCGCCCCACCGCTACCACCACCAACGGCCAAAGGATGTTTTTTTGGATTTGGTGTCCAATAAAAGTGTCTGCAGAACCCAAAATCGCTCTCTTTCCGTTTGCATCGATTCCGATACGTTCGTGAAAACGTTCGCCTTTTCGCCACGTGACATAATTTGTTTTATTTCCTTCGCCGCCGCTATTTTCGAAGACTTCAATCATCAGTATGCAGTAAGTACCAGTTAATTTCTTCGGGCTAGTTAACACAGACCGCGTATCAATTAAGAAGCCGGTATTTTTGGGAATTCATTTAATTTGAGAGTTTCGCGTATTGGTTGGTCGTCAGGAAAGTTTGAATTCGCTGGGTTGGTGTAGTCCCCCGGCGTTTCGAACTGGGGTTAACTCGTTGGTTCCGGGAAAATCTGCGTTGGGTTGGCGTAGACCGCCAGCGTGTGATTTTCCGGGAGCAAGCGGCGCGACCAGGCGACCGATTGATCATATAAACCGATATTTCCGTCCGCGTAGCAGGAAGGCATTGGGTTGGCGTAGACCGCCAGTGTTTTCCGGTGGAAACCGTTTTTCCTTGACAGGCAAAGTTGCGTTGGGTTGGCGCAGACCGCCAACGTGGCTTTGCGCCGTCGAAAGTCAGCTTACACGAGTTTTCGAGTTTCCCGTTTAAGGGTTTTTAAAAGTCCGTGTTAGCTAGTTGGAAATTAGGGTGCGTTCTGTCTGTGTCGTAAAGTTTACCGTTTTCCGCCCGATCCTCTAACTATTTGGAGATTTTTAAATGTATTTTCGGCTAGCATGGCCGGGGAAAAATAAAGTTCAACTGGTAACCGATATTGGCTATTGTTTCATTTGTAAATAAAACCGAACCCTTTATCTTCGACTCTAGATTAGCTATCCGTTTGAGAGAAAACTCAACAAATCTGGCGCCCGAGCTCCGTAAAACGTAAGTACCCAAATAAAATACTGCGGAAAAACCGAAAGCACGTCACACATTATACGAATCAACCAAGAAGTCAACAACTTTCGAATGGGGCGAAGCTCAAGAAAATGCATTCCAGAAACTAAAAGAGAGTATGGTTACAGCACCAGTATTAAGTTACTTCAACCCAGAAAAGGGATGTGAGATGAGAGTAGACGCGTGCAAATACGGTCTAGGGGCAGTATTACTTCAAGAAGGAGAAGATGGAAAATCACACCCGATAGCGTACGTAAGCAGAACACTAACCAAAGCCGAAACTAACTACACGATAACCGAACTGGAAGGACTAACTGTAATATGGTGTCTAAATTATTTGAGACATTTAATCTATGGTAGACACATCAAAATCGTAACAGACCATCACGCGTTATGCTGGTTAAAAACAATCAAAGACCCAACAGGTCGACTAGCCAGATGGGCAATAAAACTATCTGAATTCGACCATACCATCGTACACAAAAGTGGAATCAAACACAAAGATGCCGACTGCCTATCAAGATCGGGAGCAAACAAGACGATGATGAAGCCAACTATATACCAACATACCTAATGGAGGAAGAAAAACTAGAAAAATTGCAGCACGAGGACAAATACTTACGCGAATTAATGAACATCGTTCAAAACCCAGGAGAAGGACCAGTAGCGTTACGGAAGCGCGCTACCAATTTTTGCATAATAGACGGTGTACTTTTAAAAAAAAAAACGCAAACTTAACAGGAAACGATAACTTATTAGTAGTACCCAAAGAGTTAGTAGGTGAAATTCTATTTAATAATCACAGTGACCCTTTGTCAGGTCACTTAGGAATAACTAAGACCTTGTATAAAATTAGAGATAGATTTTATTGAGACGGTTTACAAAAGGATGTCGAAAAGTATGTAAATGGGTGTCCCGACTGCCAAGCAAGGAAAGGAGAACAACATCGTAAGCCACAGGGACTGTTGCAACCTATACAAGTAGCAACCCCCTTTGACAAAGTAGGAATCGACTTACTAGGTCCATTCCGAAGAAGTAAAAGCGGGAAAACAATGATAATCGTCGCAACAGACGACGCCACAAGTTGGGCAGAAACCCAAGCATTGCCAAATGAAAAAGCAGGCCCAATAGCCAAGTTCATCCTGGAAAACATCATCACCCACCATGGAGCACCAAGATATCTACTAAGTGACAGAGGAAGTACCTTTCAATCAGAACTGGTCACCGAACAAGTTAAAACTATAGGAACAGTTAGCACATTTACAACAGCTTACCACCCATGTTGTAACGGCCTAACCGAACGACTCAACAAAACCATGGCAAACATGCTATCGATGTTTACCAACACCAACCAAACGGACTGGGACGAGCATCTTCCACACGTAACATTCGCCTACAACACAGCCAGACAAGACAGCACAAAACTTTCACCCTTCATGTTAGTATACGGACGAGATGCAGTACTACCAACGGAAGCCAACCTAATACCACCAAATCCAGACTCTACTTCAACCACCATCAGGGAAAAGGCACGAGCAGCGAGAGCATTAGCAGTGGAAGAAATTGAGAAGAGGCAAGCATACGACAGTGTTCGGTATAATAACAAACATAGACATACAGAGTACGCGATAGGAGACAAAGTGAAAGTGTTTACGCCGGTAAGAAAAGTAGGACGAAGTGAAAAGTTACTTTTGAGATGGTTCGGACCATACTACATAACAAAAAAACTAAGTGATGTGAACTACGAAATCCAAAAGGGGCCTACACCAAAAGCCAAAAAAGACGTTGTGCACGTAGGCCGGATCCTACATTACAACGACCCATGGACATCTCCCATTAGCCCAGGCTGCTCGGAAGATCCAACTACAACCACGAAAAACGACCAACAAAGTGCGGTATAGTGTGCACAATCGCAAAAAACAACCCCCGCCCCAAAAAACAATAAATAAAGACGATAAATCCAGAGTGTAACAACAATGACGGATTTAATAGCAATAGGCAAAGTGAAACCGCGTATCAAACAATTGTTCTACCCCGCCAAGTGGTTAGCATTATTAGATTAAGTTCGTTTTGTAAACATAGCTTTTAATTAACATAATCAACGATACTATTTAAAAAAAAAACAATTAGTCAATAGCCACAGAAATTATGACAAAAGGCCTTAGAAGTATTGTAAATAAACCTGACCAGCCAGAAGACGATAGAAAAACAGAAGAGATTCAACCAGACTAAAGAGCAACCAGAAATCAGAGCCCATGACGATGGACTACTGAATATCCATATATCAAACCATAAAGAAGAGACGAGCAGCGCAAGTAAATGAAGTAAAATCAAAAAGGGAGAATAAATTAGAAGAAGTGTTAATAAGTAGGGAACCCACAAGGAGGGTTTCAGGCGGAAATCAAGAGGGTTCAACGCCAAGAGGAGTTACGTTTGCATCAAACGGAACCAGCCTGGATGACCTGTCTCAAGGGCGAACCGTTAGTCTCACGTTTATCTCACAAGAGAACGTAGAGGCTTAACAGGCAGTACCGCCATTCAGCCTTATGGTGCCCGAGGCTGAATGGGTGTCATTCGTCGAGCATCAAAATCCAGGAGATTGTTTCCGCTATTGACCAATATTAAAATAGAAGATATTTGATGAATACTGAATAGCAATGTCAATGACAAGATTGCAACCATGGTCAAGAGAGAAGTTAAAGTGAATAAATAAGTTTTTGGGGCGTTGCACCAAGGTAAATTAGGCATCCAGAGGAAGATTAAAATAAGTGAAGAAGACGAAACAAGTGAAGAAGAATTAAATGAAGAAGAAGATGAAGTTAAAATAAGTGCAGTTCAGACTAAAATGAGTGAAGAAGAAGGTGAAGTTAAAATAAGTGAAGAATAAAATAATTGAAGAAGAAGATGAAGTGAAACATGTGAAGCTAAATCAAAGGCAAGATATATGGAGCAACACGTACGAGCAGTGAAACAAGGAAAGTTAAGATAAACAGTAACCAGAGAAGAATAGGCTAGGTTGGGAACTCAACGTAAACATCGAAGATAAACGCTAGGGTCAACATCAAGCGGATCGGTCGCGAGAAATTAACACCATATACCTGTAATTAGCAAGGTATAGTGTTACAAATTTTAATTTTAACGAAAACCGGGTCATATAAAAATATTCGCATAATTAGCTACTAGATTGGGTAACATATTATTTACATTAACATAAACTATTAGTATATACAATTTATGCAATTGTCCGCATATTTTTTTTTTGTAATCAATTAGGAAATAATTAAATTTTAAGTTAGAATTGTAAATCAAATTAGGGTAGTTTTTAAGATAGATGTTAAATTAGCACTGTGGGTCCAGCGCTTACGGAGAGGAGGCATATGTCAAGTAGGCCAAGAACATTAATAATTTCCCAAACAATAATTCGTCAACATCAGCAAATCACATTCGACAACATCAGCAAATAGTGCAACGTGCAAAGTTAACGAATATAAACAAACTAGAATATTTAATAAATAAGATAAATAATAAAACAATCCCTTCCGGATTGATTTATAAAAGAGGGTATAAAAGGAGGACCATCATTCAGATAAAGGAGTTGGTTGTTAATTAACAAGCTAAAAGGTTAAGTCGAGTCAGGGTACGGTTGATAATAAAGTGAATAGTTGATTCGTAAAAGTTCACATCAACTGGATCCCACGAAGACAATGTTCTCCTCTACATACAGCTTAGACTACGGAGTGCTGACTTTAATCTTGTAAGTGTAATTTGAAATAAACAAATGTCAAACAAAACCGATTGTATTTTAATAATGAGCGACGAAAAGAGAGTTGCGCGAGTGATAATCACAGTAAGTCCAAGCCCTTTATATTAGCCGAACTGCCGAGCTAACCCCCTCACGACCCCAAGGCGTGACATTATCGATCAACAATAAAATATTGTTTTTTTTTTTCAAGTAAATCCATTAATTTCTCTAAGTGGTATTTTGTATAAATAATACAAAAATAAAAAACTCAAAGTCTTTACCACAAAAATTATATATTTTTTAGTAGCAACTAGTTTCGGTAATAAACTACCATCATCAGGCTGAATTAAATAAACAACAATATTACAAATAATTGTGAAGATTATTACAATATGTGAATTTTTATACCTTTCAAAATTATCAATTTACTAAATTTGATTTAAAATGTTTTTGACAATTAAAACAAAAGTTTGATTTAAAAAAAAAAAAAAAAAGTGTATTGATGTAAATGAATATGTAAATTTAGGATGTAAATAAATAAATTTAGGATGTAAATAATAAATGTATTAATCCTAATGTAAATTTAGGATGTAAATTAAACATCAACTAGAAAAAGATCTACAAAAAACTAACAGACTCAAAAAACTTTAAACAATCAAAAAATATTTGTTCATTAAGGCAATTGTTTATATTTTTTGCTTTATATATTTCTAATATTTCAAATAAGTTCAATTTTGGACTTTTGTTACAAGTATGTAAAATTTCAAAATTATTATTTATATCAAAAAAACCTAACCATATATATATAACCATATATATATTAAGCTAACCATATAATATCTGAAAATCATTCTTTTGATATAAATAATAATTTTGAAATTTTACATACTTGTAACAAAAGTCCAAAATTGAACTTATTTGAAATATTAGAAATATATAAAGCAAAAAATATAAACAATTGCCTTAATGAACAAATATTTTTTGATTGTTTAAAGTTTTTTGAGTCTGTTAGTTTTTTGTAGATCTTTTTCTAGTTGATGTTTAATTTACATCCTAAATTTACATTAGGATTAATACATTTATTATTTACATCCTAAATTTATTTATTTACATCCTAAATTTACATATTCATTTACATCAATACACTTTTTTTTTTAAATCAAACTTTTGTTTTAATTGTCAAAAACATTTTAAATCAAATTTAGTAAATTGATAATTTTGAAAGGTATAAAAATTCACATATTGTAATAATCTTCACAATTATTTGTAATATTGTTGTTTATTTAATTCAGCCTGATGATGGTAGTTTATTACCGAAACTAGTTGCTACTAAAAAATATATAATTTTTGTGGTAAAGACTTTGAGTTTTTTATTTTTGTATTATTTAATAAAATATTGATTAGTTTATTATAAAATGTCATTCAATAAGGATGTTGTAGAAAAAGTCGGGGACATGATTGTAAATCATTTGGAATTGAAGAAAGGTTTGGATCAATTTGAACCATCGGATTTGGTATTTTTTTTACTAGTTTACTTACAAAAATATGCTCAAGCTTTAGAACTAGAAAGAGCATGGAAACATTTACCGGAAGAATATCGAAATGATGAAATTTTAAAACAGTGTTTACCATGTAATGAACATTATAATCAACCTGAAGATTTTGATCAATATGATGGCCCATCACCACCAAAAAATAAATATAATTTATGTAATAATTCACAAAATATTTGTTGTTTAAATATATGTTTTTAATAAAATACTTGTAAGCGTTAATAATTTTTGTGTTGTTTTATCTTCGTTGATATGATTTATTTTATTATTTATTGTCAATCACATTTACAAATGATGAGCCCATTTAAAATTCTTTCCATTAGTATGTATTATTTAGATGATGAACATCTTTTCACTTGTAATCTCACAAGAGCATGAATTCTATCCGGAAATTTTTTTGAGTGCATTTCAACAACGTATTAATCGGCCTGAGTGGAACACGAGGGCCCGATTGCGTTGTTGGAATGCACGATAAAAAATTTCCAGGATATGAATTCATGCTCGAGTGCAGATTCGGTAAGAAAATCGCACCAATACACTTACAAAAATTGATCAGAATTCAAAAAGTTTTTGATATTTTTTAATCAAGTTGCAATAGAATTGCCTATCTATGAGCAACGATTGTTGAAAACAAAATACTAAATCTGTCAAAGTCAAAAATGTCGCGCTTCGGAAAACAGTCATTGAATGCAATTGATAAAGCTGTGGAAGATTCGGTACCAAATATTACAAATACGGTACCAAAAAGATACGGTACCAAATAAAACAATTGTGTTTTTAATTTTAATCATTAATTTTGTTAGTTTATTTAATTTTTTAGTTCTAATTAAATTATTTATTTTGACATTTGTCTTGACATAATAATTTCCGCTGAAATTTTCTACTGCTTGGTGTAGTAGGATAAAATTTCCGAAAAATTTTGTTATTGCCATGGTAATATACTCAAATGCAACGTTTCTATTGGTCGTAAATTAGTATGGTGCGATTTTCTATATAATTTTAAAAGATTCAGCGATTTTAAGGAGGTGTATAGTGTAAAGATCGTATTTATCACGTTTTCTGTTTTCGCAAAGAAATTTGATTTACATTAACTTTTTATTTAGTTAGATTATTGTACTAGTGACAGAAGTTGCAAAATTGTAATAAAAAAAACAACGATCAAAATGTCTTTAAGTTTGTTGGAATTGAGCCGTAAAGTGGTGAATACTCAATGTGAGAGTGTTATGTATGTGGTCCATCTGTTTTATAAAAAAAAACTACCAAAGTTTTTGGTGCAAGATTGCCTAAGTAATTGGGCAATGGATGTGTATGAAAAAAGTGTTACAAGTCAATGTGACCAGGAGTATTGTCTGAACAGCTATCCGGTGGGTGATACATTTTTTCTCAAAAAAATGAGAAATGTTGTGCTCAGTGAAATTTCGGATGAAGATAGTGAAGAACTACTAACTTGGATGGATGATGTAAAAAAACGCGTATTTCTATGCGTTATATATGCATCGGCTGTTTTTCAAATGCAACGAGTGAATCGCTGGAAAACGTGTTAGTTGTAATATGTGTGAAAACTTTACTCTGCAAATGTTTGACAGAAAAGTTTTACATGAAACCATCGATTTTTCTAATAAAAATATTGTAGAACGTTTCGCGGACCCGGAAATGTGGTGTCATATTTGCATGACAAAGGTACATTTTTGTTTACTAAATGAAGCTGATTGTGGCATGCTTTTTCATTATGGTGACGAATATGTACCAAATACAATGTAAATTTTAAATAAAATATTTGTAACAGTTGATTCTTTTGTTTAATTATATTTTTATAGTATAATTACAAAGTATTCAAATTTAATACATGCGCAAACTCAATTAAGTAATTAATAGCTATTAATTCATTAGCGTTATATATATTGTGTTATTAATGTTTATGTAATCATAATTGAAGCATATACTTATAATATATTTTTATTTCAAATAATTTATTATATTAAATGGCACGCGACTCGAAGAAAATTAATTTCATCAATAATACAAGTAATGTTTGCTTTGCCATACATCCGAATAAAATATATCCGATGATTCAATGGTCATTCGCGTATCGAGCCGCACAAAAAGAACCTTGGGAAAAATGCGTGAGAGATCGAGCAAGATGCAACTCGAAGAAAATTAATTTCATCAATAATACAAGTAATGTTCACTTTGCCACAGATCAGAATAAAATATATCCGATGATTCAATGGTCATTTGCGTATCGAGCCGCACGAAAGGGGCTTTGGGAAAAATGCGCGAAAGATCGAGTAAGATTTACACGTCGATGTCAAAATGTTGAGGAAAAAATACAATCAATTTTTAATGCGGATCATCGTCAAAACATTTTTGAGCAACGTTTTGTATCCAGTAATTAAAGTACTATTCGAAATATTTTTAATTAAATTTTAAAATATTGAATTGATGTTTTTTTTCTGATGATATGACCTATTTCGCATTCATGAGAAGCGATATGTGACGTCACTTAATCTTTTTTTATATGTTTATGAAGTAAACTTACAATAAGTAAACTTGCAATTGTTAATTAGCTCGATGGTGTAGCGTTAGGAGCTTCTAGTCTAAGATCCAACCGAATTTGACCTACACCCATATGCTTAGAGCTTATAAATGATTTTTTATAAAATTAAGTATGTTGGAAAACATTTTTTGATAGGGTTGCCTAAGAATTTCCTGAGCCGGGTATTTTTAATTAGCAATTAAAAAGTCGATTTTTAAAATTAATTGCGACTATTTGATATATGAAAAAATTATGTACTACTCGAAAGTACTATGTTTGTAGATGATTCTTTGGTTGGGTTGCCTATTTTTTATCTGAGCATATTACGGGGTTGCCAGGTATAAACAGGTAATCACAATTAGTAATATGTGACAATATGCTTAATCAATAAATTTGATATCAAATTAAAGATAATTTTATTCCAAACACAATGGTATAGGGTTGCCTAAAGAAAACTTGAACTAAAGTACGGTTGCCGAGTTTTGAAAATCTAAATATTCGTGCGTAGGAGAATAGGCGACAGTGAGGTCTGAGCAAGCTATACCGTGAGATAGAGTTGGAGCTGTAAGAGTTGGACGTGTAGGGATTTTGCTTTGGTTCGGTTGGTCATGCTGACCATTGACAGCGACAGCTGACAAAAATTTATTTTTGGTTTGTGTGTTTATTGTATGGTCAGACGGCGAAATTATGGATAACAATGAAAATCTCCAAGAGCTACCTCCAAGGCGAAAAACGCTCAAAAGTATTGACGTATGACAGATCTTGTTAGCGATATTTCAATTTTAGATTTATTGTGTTGGTAGTACTTAATCTGGACTGGTATAGTCCAACTGCGATCGAATCGCCCTCTACATGTAATTGCCCACTTAGATAACTACGTTGTGTAGCGTTGTGTACATGTAATTAGAAATATGAGGTTAGCTGCGCATGCGCCCATAGCATGCGCTCTCTCTTTTATCTGCTATCTCATTTTCTTTAAACCAACGACCGTCACAAATACCAGTCAGTATAGCAATAATATGTACCTATATAGCTGCAATGTCCCGTCCTTTTTTATCTCACGGTATAGCTTGCTCGGACCTCACTGTCGCCCATTTTCCTACGCACGAATATTTAGATTTTTAAAACTCGGCAACCGTACTTTAGCTCAAGTTTTCTATAGGCAACCCTATACCATTGTGTTTGGAATAAAATTATCTTTAATTTGATATCAAATTTATTGATTAAGCATATTGTCCCATATTACAAATTGTGATTACCTGTTTATACCTGTTTATACATGGTATGCTCAGGTAAAAAATAGGCAACCCAACCAAAGGATCATCTACAAACATAATACTTTCGAGTAGTACATGATTTTTTCATATATTAAATAGTCGCAATTAATTTTAAAAATCGACTTTTTAATTGCTAATTAAAAATACCCGGCTCAGGAAATTCTTAGGCAACCCTATCGAAAATTGTTTTCCAACATACTTAATTTTATAAAATATCATTTATAAGCTCTAAGCATATTGGTGTAGGTCAAATTCGGTTGGATCCTGTACAATTCGGCTTCTCATTTAATGGTCCCAGGTTCGATTCCTCTACAGGTGTTGCTTTTTTTCATATTTAATTTATATTTTAAGGGTTGGATAATATTAGGGGGAGAAAAATATTATTATTTATGTATTTTTGAGAGGGTTAAATTAAAATTGATTTTTGGTGAAAATCGCACAACTATTTAAGCAACCAATAGAATGGCCTTATTTAAGCTTGTTGCTATAGTTACAATTGATCAACATCCATATTTTTTGGAAATATTTTGAAAATATTTAAAATATTTCCGATGTCACAATGAAAAGTCTTGTCAAAATTAATTTATTGGAAAAAATGGTAACATTAAATGAATCCAACAAATATATCAGAAAAACTAATTAAAATTAAAAACACAGTGATTGTAAGTAGTTTGTTGTTGGTTTCCAACGGTAGCAGAAGTGGAAGTCGAGTAAAATAGATGAAAAACTAAGATAGATGTAGAATGGAAATATCTAGTAGTAAAATGTTATTATAATTTATTAAATATTTTATAAAATATAACATCAATTAAGAGTTGTGCGATTTTCTTACCGAATACCATTCGTACAAAAATTAATTCCGAAAATTTTTTATCGTTTACACTCATGTATTAGTTAGCGTGAGGAAATGTGCCTTCGTCTGCGACTCGGGCAGATTTCCACGCCAACTAATGCATTCGTGAGCTTAAAACAATTTTCTGGAAATAATTTGTGCACTTATGGTATTACATGTGAAAATTGCACAACTATTTAAGCAACCAATAGAATGGCCGCATTTAAGCTTGTTGCTATGGTTACAATTGATCAACATCAATATTTTTTGGAAATTTTTTGAAAATAGTTCCGATGTCACATTGAAAGGTGTTGTCAAAATTAATTTATTGGAATAATTGGTGACATTAAATGAATCCAACAAATATATCAGAAAAACTAATTAAAATTAAAAACACAGTGATTGTAAGTAGTTTGTTGTTGGTTTCCAACGGAAGCAGAAGTGGAAGTCGAGGTGGAAGCTGAGATAAACTAAGATAGATGTAGAATGGAAATATCTAGTAGTAAAATGTCATTATAATTTATTAAATATTTTATAAAATATAATATCAATTAAGAGTTGTGCGATTTTCTTACCGAATACCATTCGTACAAAATTTAATTCCGAAATTTTTTTATCGCTTACACTCATGCATTAGTTAGCGTGAGGAAATCTGCCCTCGTCTGCGACTCGGGCAGATTTCCACGCCAACTAATGCATTCGTGAGCTTAAAAAAATTTCTGGAAATAATTTGTGCACTTATGGTATTACATGTGATAATTAGAGGGTTGTACGACGATTTTTGGGGGTACATAATTTAAATTTAAAAATTTCCCGCAATGTAGCAGTGCTACCAATAATTTGTGACGTATTTTAAATTTCAAATCATTCTGCACGTAAATCTACTACCAACAAAACAAAACAAAAATCACAAATGAGTGCGAGTGAGAAAAACATATGTTTGTATGTGTTAGAAAGAGTCCGGACTACCAGGGAGGATTCAGAACTCTCCTCCTTATCGCATTCTGACAATTTTAAATCGCTGTCTGAGATATTTTTGTTTATAATTATTTGTCTCTTAGATGCTTTTAAAAAATTGTTACATATAATTTCAGTTATATTATTTGAATCATTGCTAGTTACATTAAATATTCGACTAAGAGCGTCTGCGTTAGTGTTTTGTTTTCCCGGTTTGTATATAATTTCATAAACGTATTCTTCTAGCTTGATACGCCATCGCATAAGTCGTGATCCTGGATCTTTTACATTAAAAATCCATACAAGTGGTCGATGATCTGAATATATTTTGAATTTACGTCCATACAAATAAGGTCTGAAGAACTTGATACCGTAAATAATAGCTAAAAGTTCTAATTCGGTAGTTGAATAATTTTTTTCTGCTTTCGATAATGTTCTACTAGCATATGAAACTGGCAAGTCTTGTCCAATTGGTCCCTGTGACAAAACTGCTCCCAACCCTTCCTTACTTGCATCGGTCGTTAAAATAAACTCTCGCTCAAAATTCGGATATTGAAGAATAGGTGGACTAATTAATTTATTTCTTAGAGTTTCAAATGACTCTTGGCAAAAGATATCCCAATTAAATTCAACATCTTTCTTTAACAAGTTATTTAATGGTTGAGAAATTTTGGAAAAATTCTGAATAATTCTGCGGTAATATGAGGAAAGCCCTAAAAATGATTTTATTTCCTTGGTGTTTCTAGGTACTGGAAATTTTTTTACGGCTGAAATCTTACTGGGATCTGGTTTGATTCCGTTTTCTGATATACCATACCCAAAATATATAACTTCTTTCATTAAGAATTGACATTTACTTGGTTGCAATTTGAGGTTATGTTCACGGAGTCTCGCAAATATTTCTTCAAGTTTTGAATTGTGATCAACTAGACTTGATCCATAGATGACAATATCGTCTAAATACACAAAATATTTTAACCCTTGAAGCCCCGTTAATACGCAATTCATGAGTCTCTGGAATGTAGCTGGTGAAATGAATGTAGCTCGAATTTTTATCTAAATTATTTTGTGAAAACCTTGCGCTAAATCTATCACGCTAAAATACTTAGAATGTCCTAACTGATCCAATATTGACGAAATATTTGGTAATGGAAATGAGTAGAGAAAGGAGGTATGTTCTGGACCCTCCGGACTAGTTCCGACTCTTTCTAACACATGAGAGAATATATCGTTCTCACTCGCACTCATTACAAGTATTAATTTTTTTGGCATTGGTAGTACTGACGTCGCGCGAGATTTGAAATGGTAATTACGTTACACATTATCGTTGGCAACAGTGTTTAACCTGGAAATTTTAATTTTAAATTAAGTATCCCTTAAACACGTCATACAACCCCACAAAATATCTTAAAAAATCAATAATATTTTTAAACCCTTCAATTGTTTAAATTAATAATTTATTTACCCTCCTATATTTTTTCAACCCGAATATTAATAATAAATGAGAAAGTTAGAGAACTACCTGGGACTCGAACCCAGGACCTCAGGGTTGTGATAGTCTCTCACAACCACCACACCACAGAGCTAGTTGATATTGATCAAGATGATTTGCGTAGATACGAAAATTGTCAAATAAACTATATAAATGAGGAATAAAAATAAACTAAAAAAAAAAATAAAATAAAATAAACTATAAAAGAAAAAAATATAAATTTTTTAAAGGGGTTTGGATCTCAAGGAAAAAAATAAGGGAATGTGTATTTGTTATGGGTTAAAAATACAAATTTTGCTTTGAATACTTTTATATTTTAAGTAAAAATAAATAACATATAATAAAATTAATAAAACAAATAATTTGTAATTACATATAGGTGTAATAGTAATAATAATACTATTAATAGTAACACATTAATAATTATTATATAAATAATCTGACATCAACAGAAATTGCAATGTCAACAAAATGTTTTGAGTTGAATCAACTTAAGTCTTATCCTGTAAAATGACACTTGTATGTAGTAGTATTATAAAACAATTACACGTGAAAAATAGTATATTACAACCGAGTTGGGAATGATATTCATTACAGCCGAGGGCTAATATCTGACCGAGAGGCGAAGCCTCGAGGTCAGATATAAGCGCGAGGCTGTAATGAAATTCCCACCGAGGTATGTATACTACTTTATTCACAATCGAACAATTTGTTATCAAAAAAATAATTAAAAATGTATGAATAAAAACACATTTTCGACCGTGGTGGAAATGCACTTTTCGATCAGCAAATTTGGAGTGAAATTGCAGTTGTCAAAACTCCAGTTCAAAACAAAAATACAGTGTTGCGTGTTGTTTTTTACGATAGTTCATTAATTTGTTGTGCTGTTGTACTAGATTAATCTTTAAATGTAATTAAAAGTGTGGAAATAGCGAAATACATTAAATACTTGTGTAAATTCTACTGTTGCAAGTGTCAAACAATCATATTTATTATTTGACAGTATTACGAACCTAGGTATGTAATGTTCAACTTCCCGACCTCTAAATCGTTGGTAATCACAACATTACAATAACGATTGTGAATAAAAAAGTTTTATTCAAGAATTTCAACAAAAATGACATCAATGATTTATGCATACTAAATTAAAAAATTAAAATAATTAAAAACTAAACAAAAATAATTAATTAAAAAAAATCACATTTCAATAGAATTATGTCCCCAAGCCAGTGTTTTGGCAGAACCGGGTAAAATAAAGCGTTTGTCATCATAGTGTGACAATGCCACTTTATTTTTTAACACACTGTACATACCTATTATGTAAATGTGACTCAAAAGTAGTCATTTTTTTCAAAACAACTACATTTTCATTATCAACACAATTTTGATAATCAGCTAAATGTAGCTCATTCTGAACCACACATTTGCTAACACCCTTCGCCTTCTTTGTTAAAGCGCCGTCAGCATTTACACAATATGCCTTTGCACCGGTTCCATAAAACTCCCAAATAATTTTTCTGGAATACTCATCCTTCATTTTCCCCAAAACTGAAGGATTTGATGGTATTTCGTGAGCATTATTGGCGCTAAAATTACTAGTATCGAACCTATCTAAATGCAGTTTCATATCACTATAAAAATTATCGGTAAATATTTGTAAAATCAGACTGTCAGTGTCAGTGTATAGAAGTGAGGCGTTTTTTCCATACTTTAGCTTAATGAATCCGTAAAGCTGTTATCACACTATGCATTTAAGTGCTGCAACTTTGATGCGGCTTCAAAAACAAAAACTCCTGCAACAAAAGATGCCGCATTGAAAAATGCAACAACACATCACACTAAGCATCTTTGAAAAGCAACTATTTTTAAAAAATGCGCCCAATAGTCTGGATTGCCAACTACAGAAACCGAAAATAATCATAACCTAATTTTGTACTTCCGGTGTTTATGATTCTATAATAAGAGTATAATAATAATATTTTTTATTAATGTCCTCTGTTGAAAGCGATCTTAATTCTGGAAACTTTTCAACTATAGCGTTTTTTATTAAAACTAAAGATTGAACTCTCTTATTTTTTAATTTATAATGTGCTGATGTAATTATATATAAATTTGGGTGAGCTTGATATAAGTCTATCAAGACTCGGGTAGATTCTCTACTCCAGTGAATTTTTGAATCGGTCGTCTGCTCCGACATTATGATTTGTTTAAAAAATAATATTAGGTTATGTATGCCCGAGAAATAAATATAGATACCTGTATGTGGTGTTGGTATTGGAAAAGTTACTAAGTATGTCACCAGAAATGCGTGCAACTTTTTCAAAAAATAGAGCATGTTCTATATTCATGCATCACGGTTTTGTGCATCATGCATGCCAATGCGTGATTAATTTTACATTTACCCTCTTATCCACGTTTTCCATAGTTTTACCAAATACGCTATTATTCATAAGTTTATAATAGTTATTTATACAACAAGTAGCAAAATGTAAGTTATTTTTTCACAAGTCGTAAATTTGTCCAACGAGGCGTCAGCCGAGTTGGACAATACGACAAGTGAAAAAATAACTAATTTTGCTCGTGTTGTATACACTATTTTTTGCAATTTTTAATTAAAATAAAAAAATATTAAAGATTAGTTAATAATCAGATGACAATCGGTTGCTTGATTCAAGCTTAATTTGTTATTAATTAGAGCAAACATTGATAAAACAATTGAAATCGCCCCTAGGAACGAAAAATCAAACAGCTTCCTTCACATAATTCAAATCGAATAGAAGTGTTTGCTAACTCAAATTTAATGGAAATGTTGCTTATATGTTCTTGTTCAGTTAAATAATCTTACTAATTGTACAATTAATATTGTTAATAAATAAAACATTGCGGTTTTATAACTTTTTGCCACGCTTTTAGCAATTTTTAAAATAATGAAAAAAAGTAAAAAGAATGAAAAAAAGTAGAAAAAGAGTGAAAAAAAGTCTTTTTTTCACGCTTTTTTTAGAACAATAAAAAAAAGAAGGCTGTTTCAATATCAAAAATGGCAACTAAAAAGATGTCATTTTAATCGCAAATTGCAAAAAAATCTTTTTCAAACTTGTTGGTGCTCTCATTCCGTTTTAAAGTGTTCAAATCTATATATGGCTTAAGCCAAAGGCTCTGAGAAAACGAAAGAACTCTATATACACAAGTGAGTTTTAAACCATATCGGAGAGCCTGCTTCAAATTTCGATAGTAAATTATATATCGAGTTTTGTCAAATAAATTTGGAATAAGCTTTTTCACTTTTAGCTTTTATATTGGTGAAACTATGGACTCAGGGCAAAGAGTCAGGTCATTATGGTGATCGTGTAAATTTGGGGGATATTGTAAATCAACATCTAAAATGTAACCCTTATCAGAATCATCGGAAATATTTTCAACATTTAATTGTCTAATTTCCAATTCATCCAACCAGCTAAACTTATTTTTGGGAAAATATTGGGACATAGCAGCTCCATACAGATTGGTCGCATCCAAGTATGTTATGTATGAATTAGGTTTGGATGCATCGAAATTAGGAATAAATCGGTTATTCGCCTCCGCCTTCCTTACACTACACTGACTAACCCCACCGCGATTTCCCTTTTTCAAAAAATGAAGCATATCTGCATCAGTTATTAACTCCAACTCAACATTTGTATGCTTCAACATTGCATCCCAACTTAAGCCAGGAGCAGTATAATATTGAGCTGGATCTAAACTGTATGTAGATAGGCAAACATTTCTGAAGTTTTCAAATATATCAGCCAAAATAAGTACATCCGATTTTAAATAAATGTCCGAATATTCCCCCAGCGTTTTACATTCAAATAAATCCCATACTTTTTGTGCTCGCCCATAATTTTCTATTGTAATGTGTTTTGGTGGAGTAGTTGTGCAAAATAAAACATGAAGTCGTTACTTTTAACTTGTATTCTTACAATTAAACTCGCTTTTCGAGAGAAACATTTGTTCTGTGTTGCACGTTTTATGGTTGTGAAAGGAGTGCGTGTATGCTATATATTTAGCGCAAGCGCTTCTTTCTCGGTGGTGGAAAATATACAGAGTGTACCAAGATATCATAAAGCGCGAAATTTGAATTACATTATTAAGCGAGTGAAGCCTCAACATGCCCCCGCAGATTGAAAGGTCTGCCTTTCAATAAATGAACAAGTAAAAATAAATATGGATTATAAATATGCAATGAATATAACGGAAAAAACACACAAGCTTTAGAAGATTGACAAATAATTGAGTACTCAAAATTAATCAAACATTCACGATTCACTGTTCACTTGAGAGAAGCGGGCAAAGTTTAGAAAATCCCCTTTTAATAACTCCACCAGATGTCTTAACAGTAGCTACTCTGCTGATGCCGTCGTTGCCTGGATGGAGTTGTAGAATTCGCCCCAGCTTCCACGACAAGGGTGGTTGATTGTCAGCCTTTACTATGACCATGTCGCCTTCATGAAGGGATCCTTTGCTGTTATGCCACTTAGCACGAACTTGCAGCTCGGTGAGGTACTCTTTGTGCCATCTTGTCCAAAAATGACGCCGCACTTGTTGAATATGCTGATAGTTACTTAAGCGGGCAGTAGGGATATCAGATAAGTCCGGATCAGGTATTGAAAGTAGCGATCGCCCAATTAAAAAATGTCCAGGTGTAATGGACTCAAGGTCATTAGGATCACTTGACAAAGGAAATAATGGGCGCGAATTTAAAATTGACTCAATTTGAGTTAGCAGAGTATACATTTGTTCATAAGTAAAGGACGCGTTCTCAGACACCCTTTTCAACTGGTGCTTGACCGATTTAACCCCCGCTTCCCAAAGGCCCCCGAAGTGAGGAGAACCTGGCGGAATAAAGTGCCAGTTTATATCATATTTTAACGAGGCTTCAGGAACAGTTTCAATGTTGTCAGACAAGAAAGATGCTAACTCTTTCAGTTCAGAACTTGCGCCCTTAAAATTTGTTCCGTTGTCGGAAAATATGTCACGCGGTTTACCTCTACGGGCACAAAATCTGCGCAGGGATGCAATGAATGATTCGGTTGTCAGGTCGGTTACCAATTCTAGATGAATGGCCTTTGTAGAAAAACAAACGAATAACGCGATGTATGCCTTTGATAATTTCGATCCCCTACCCTTTTTGTCTTTAATAAGGATGGGGCCAGCATAATCCACACCTGTAGTCATAAACGGAAGCGTAGGAGTTACTCTAGCCTTGGGTAAGTTACCCATTATCGGGTTGACATATTTAGGTGAGGCCCGAGCGCAAGTTTTGCAATTTAAGACGGTTTGTCGAGCTAGGTTTCTGCCTCCAAGAGGCCAAAATTGATCACGAATTTTTGCTAATAATAGCTGAGCGCCCGCATGTAATAGTCTTTTATGTTCGCGCTTAAAAAGTAACTTAGTAAAAGCGTGCTTAGATGTTAGAAGTATTGGATGCTTTTTCATGAAACTAAGTCTTGAATTTTGTAGGCGACCTCCTACGCGAATTAAACCATCCTTGTCGAAAAACGGATTTAAGCGGCTAAGCTGACCCTTTATTTTATAGTCCTTTTGTTTTAAACAATTTAACTCTGACGGCAGCGATTCGATTTGCGACATTTTGGAAAGCTTATTTTGAGCTATTTGCAGCTCTATCAAGCTAAGTGCGCCAGTTTTTCTTTCTGTTTTCTCCCCCTTGCAATTTTCAATGAATCTTAGGCTGTAAGCAAATATGCGACACAATTTGGAAAGATTGGAATAATTATTAAAAGGAAAGTTCTCAATCACGACTGCAGTCATAACAATCTGATGCGCCCTTAGCTCCGGCAATTCGGACATCCTCATAGCTTGTTTTGGCCATGAAGACTCAGACAGACGAAGCCAAGACGGACCAAACCACCACAAATCGCAGCCGGACAATTGATTTGGAAGAACGCCTCTGGAGAGCAAATCAGCGGGATTGGATGTGGTAGGTACGTGCTGCCAATTGGCTTGAATTTGATTGGATAGCTCTTGTATTTCAGCCACACGATTGCAAATAAAAGTTTTCAAAAGGTTAGGAGGCATTTTCAACCAGCCTAGAACAACCATAGAGTCAGACCAAAAAAAACATTTATCAAAGGAGATTTGAATTGACCTTGTGACTTGATGAGCCAACCTAGCCAAAATAAGTGCAGCTGAAAGTTCAAGTCTAGGAATTGTCATAGGTTTTACTGGTGAAACTCTGGTTTTTGAACACAGTAATTGAACGGAAACTTCCTCTTCATCGTCAGTGGCGCGAATATATATGCAAGCGCCGTAAGCCGAGACACTTGCATCTGCGAAGCAATGCAATTCAATGCGTGTAACATTAGCTGATATCATATTTATCATATACAAAGTTTCTCATGCTTTACATTTCACTTACATGTGTACTTTAGTTGTTTCTTATAAAAGATAATGTTTTGCTGACACTTGGATCTTCGAACCAAGTATCTATTTATGCTGACTATATGTATTCTTAGTTTTAGTAAATTCTAGTTTTATAAAAGATAGGCATTACTGATCAGACTTAAATAGAGTAAACATCTTTTATTAAATAAATCTGTCTATTAAATTGTGGTACTTGTTTTTAAAAAAGTAAAGTCTCCGACCTACGAATTTAATTGGCGCAGTCGGTAGGATAGTTCGCGTAAACCTAATTAATTTTACGGACTTTTACGTTGGTTTCAACCATTAACGAACTATTCAAAATTAAGTATTAAGAGTGCGAACCAAAAATTGCTTTGCGGACTTTCGAACTCTTTGTGTGCTGTGGAACCTGGTTAGACCCAAGGACCTTCTTCAACGCACCTCATCAACACGGACCTTTGCTTACTATCAAAGAGGACAACTCCACGACCAGAGAATCGGCTCAATAATAGACATGAACATTGCAATAATCAACTTAATGTAAGTCATTTTAATATCATATAAGATTGTTAATGTCAGTGATCAATATAGATAATCTAGTAGATCTTGAAGTGGAATTAATTGGAATATTTAATAATATTAATTTGAATGATAATAATTTAGACGACAATATGGCTGTAAACTTTGATTCAACTTATCTGAAATGTATTCCAATTTTTAATGGAGATACAGACGAACTTCATAGATATTTAAATATTTGCGAGCAAATTGTTGCAACTTTCTATGATGCAGCTAACCCTAATCATTTTAGGAATACTTTTATAATAAATTCAATATTGAATAGACTTGAAGGCAGAGCTAAACTCATTGCAAATATTCATAACATTTGTACATGGAACGAACTAAGAGATATATTAATTCGAAATTTTTCTGACCAAAGAGACGAAGCATGTCTTAATCGCGATTTGATCAGTATGCGTCAATATCCAAACGAAAATCCACATCAGTTTTACGAACGATGTTTGCAATTATTAAATATTATTTGTTCATACGTTGATATACATGAAGCAATTATAAACAACCGTAGATTAAAACGGGCTCAATATACTGATTTAACTTTGAAAACATTTCTGGCCGGACTTCGCGATCCATTAGGTACTACTATCAGAACAATGCGTCCAGCAAACTTAGCACAAGCTATGCAATTTATTTCGGAAGAAGAAAATATTCACTATTTTTAAAAACAAAGTATTCAAAATTTCAAATCTAGTAATTCATTCGGAAAATTACAACCAAACCGCAATTTAGCACAATACTCTAATCAACAGAGTAATAAAAATCGAAATTCATACCAAAATTTATTTTCGCGACCAGAACCCCGTACAAACAATTCGCATAACTATAATTATAATTATAATAGAGAGAATAGTTTCTCACAAAAATCAGACTTTCCCAGTCAACCAATTAACGTCCAAAGTAGACCTGTTCAACAAAGGTTTTTTACGAACCAACAAGTATTTAAAAATAATCATCCAAAAAACGTTTGGAAACCAAGAAGCGGAATTGTACCACAACCAAGAGCAACTTCGATGAGTGTTAATACACGTTTTTCAAATAAACCTTCATTTAATCAAAATTCTCGCAACTATGCTCAACCCCAGACATCAAATTTTGTGTCTGAGGAACTTTATAATACTGAAATATTTACAAACAAAAACGAGGAACAAAATTCCAAAAATCCAGATTACAATGAAATTAAGATACAGGAAGAAAATTTTTATGTCCAGCCTCAAACAGAATTCCGAACATAATAGAGTATAATGCAACAGACCGAAAAGAATTACCGTATATAATACTAAATAACCCCCCATTAAAATTACTTATTGACACAGGTTCATCTAAATCCTTTTTAAATCCAGAAATTGCTAAGCAATATTTTCCTCAAAATATAAATTACGAACCATTTATTGTAACAACCGTATTTCAAACGTCTAGCCATGATTATAATGTTATTATTCCAACTCCTTTAGAATTCAATACGCCGGGCTCAACAGAAATTAAATTTTATCTATTTCATTTCCATGACAACTATGACGGCTTAATAGGTATTGATATATTAAAAAACTTAAAAGCAAAATTAGATTTTCCTAATTCAAAAATCATTACTCCATTTACAGAAATTCAAATACTTTACCAAAAATCTGGATTGAGTCCTATTCATAATATAAAATTAGAATCTCGAACTAAACATATTGTAAAAATTCCCGTAAATGTGTCAAACGGAGATATTTTAATCCCGAAAATTGAAATTCAAAACTGTGAAATTCCAGAAAGTCTGACAACCGCAAAAAATAATCTTGCTCAAGTTGAAATGATAAATAAAACAAATAAACCAATAAATTTAAATTTTTTTAACCCTATACAAGTAACTGAATTCGATTGTGAACAATTTGAGATTCATCATTTTGCTCCAAATACAAATAAACAAAAATTAGATTTTTCAAAAATTAGAACTCAACATATGAATGAAGAAGAAAGACGAGAAATTCAAAATCTTTGTGTTGAATATTCAGACATATTTTATGATGAAAATAATAAACTAACATTTACAAATCAAATTAAACACCGCATTAAAACTACTGATGAAATTCCAGTATACACAAAAACCTATAGATACCCGTTCGTTCATAAACCAGAAGTCGACCGACAGATAAAATCAATGCTTGAACAAAAAATTATTAAACCCAGTGAATCTCCTTGGTCTTCTCCTATATGGGTAGTTCCCAAAAAACCTGATGCTTCAGGAAAACAAAAATGGCGAATAGTCGTGGACTATAGAAAAGTTAATTCAAAAACTATAGATGATCGCTATCCTTTGCCAAATATTACGGACGTTTTAGATAAATTAGGCAAGTGCAATTATTTTACTACACTTGATTTGGCAAACGGATTTCATCAAATAGAAATGCATTCTGATGACGTTCAAAAAACGGCTTTTAATGTGGAAAATGGACACTACGAATATGCGCGAATGCCATTTGGACTAAAAAATGCCCCCGCGACCTTCCAACGCGTTATGGATAACATACTTCGCGGTATTCAGAATGAAATTTGTCTCGTTTATTTAGACGACATTATAATTTATTCAACATCCCTTCAGGAGCACATATCGAGATTGAAAACAGTTTTTCAACGTTTACGAGACACTAATTTCAAAGTTCAACTCGATAAATCAGAATTCCTCCGCAAAGAAGTCGCTTACTTAGGACATACCGTGACTACTGAAGGTATTAAACCTAATCCAGATAAAATTGTAGCAATCAAGAAATATCCAGTGCCAAAAACCACTAAAGAAATAAAAGGTTTCTTGGGACTTTTAGGATATTACCGTCGGTTTATAAGAGATTTTGCTAAGATAACTAAACCTTTAACTAATTGTCTAAAAAAGGGACAGAAAATTATTCACAATGCAGAATTTATTAATTGTTTTGAAACATGTAAAAAATTGTTAATTAATGAACCCATTCTTCAATACCCAGATTTTTCAAAACCCTTCAACCTCACTACGGATGCTAGCAACTACGCAATTGGTGCTGTGCTATCACAAGGCACAATTGGTAAAGATCTCCCTGTCGCCTATGCTTCCAGAACTCTAAATTCTTCAGAACAAAATTATAGTACTATTGAGAAAGAACTTTTAGCGATAGTTTGGGCTACGAAATACTTTAGACCCTATGTATATGGAAAATCATTTAACATCATCACAGACCATAAACCTTTACAATGGTTGTTTTCTTTAAAGGATCCCAACTCAAAATTAGTTAGATGGCGGCTGAAACTTGAAGAGTTTGACTATAAAATCTTTTATAAAAAAGGCAAATTAAACTCTAATGCTGACGCCCTTTCACGAATCGAAATTAATACTAATGAATTTGAAAAATATATGGAGACATTTAATAAAGAACTTAGTTTATCGGAAATTAATGATAATCAATCAATTATAGTAAATATTTCGGATCAAGAGAATATTGAAACTCAACGTCAACTCAATGACGACAATGAAACAGTCCATAGCAATCAATCCGAAAATCCAATAGTTGGAATTCCAATTTCAGAAAATCCAGTAAACTACGGACAAAATCAGGTAGTATTTCAATATGTATTTCACTCTCCAGTAAATCCAAAACTTATAAAAATTGGAGATCGACAAAGATTCATTGTTCAATTGTCTTCCAATAACTTTAATACAGATGTTATTAATTTTATTAAAGAATATGTCGTGCCGAATGTAACCTATCACTTATATTTTGGAAATAATGAAATATACGAAGCTTTTTGTGAAATAGTTAGAAAAACATTTAAATATCTTTCATATAAATTTAAACGATGTCTACGCATTCTTGAAGATATTTTAACAGAAGGTGATGCTCTAGAAGCAATTCAAATGTATCATGAAGGTAAAACTAATCACCGAGGTATTAATGAAACGGAAGAACGAATAAAAAAGGTATTATACTTTCCTAATATGCGAAAATTAATTCAGAAATATATAAATAATTGTGAAGTATGCCAAGTTAGTAAATACGACAGAAATCCTGTTAAATTGCAATATAACATCACGCCTACTGCTAACCAACCATTCGAAATTGTTCATATAGACACATTTCAAATAGAACAGAAAAAGTTCTTAACAATAGTAGATTCATTTTCGAAATACGGACAGGCCTACCCTTTAAATTCACTAAACTCTATTGAAATTATTGATAATTTGCTTATTTTCTTTTCACAGCATAATATACCAAAACAAATTATAACTGATAACGGCCAAGAATTCAAGAATTCACTTTTAAGTGATTTATTAAAGTTACACAAAATACAAGTACACTTTTGTACTCCTCATCATCCCCAATCAAACGGAATTGTAGAACGATTTCATTCCACCATCATCGAACATATCCGAATTTTAAATAATAGTGATTTTTCCAAAGAACCTATAAATAGCAGAATGCGGTACGCTATAATTGGATATAATAATAGTGTCCATTCGGCTACTAAATGTAAACCCATTGAAATAATAAACGGACATTTTGAAAACGATAACCCTTTTAACATTAATCTTAATGAATTACTTGTAAGTGACTATATTCAAAATCATAGAGACCAAACAAAAATAATATACGGACAATTAAACAAAAAATTAACAGAACAAAAAGACTACAAAATTAATAAGTTAAATAAAGACTTAGAACCCGACGTACCGTTAATAGAAGACACTAAGGTATATACAAAACGATTTGATCGTAATAAAACAAAAAATAAATATGAACCTCAAACAGTTCGTATAATTGATAATAAGACTATCGAGACCGATAAATGGAGAAAAATACATAAAACTAATATCAAACGACCACCTATAACTAACTGACTGACATGTTGCAGATTCTTCACCGCGGTCTACGCCCATGATATCAAAATTACAAATCACAAGGAAAATCCAGGAATTCTACCATTTAAATTAGGACAAGCTAAAATTCACCACTACTTTCGTACATTTATCCATTATTTTGAATTACATCCTATAGAGGAAGAACTTAAAATCATTAACTATCAATATATACAACTGAATAAAACGCTCGAAAAATCCTTAAGTGATCCATATCATAAAGAGTTAGAAAATTATAAAAATGTTCTAAAATTTCAACTTGTTAATGCAAACAAAAAATTGAGAAACATAATATCAACCCCAAAACATAGTAAAAGAGGCTTAGTCAATGGTTTAGGAAATATAATTAAATCAATCACAGGTAACCTTGATGCAGAAGATGCAGCCAAATACGATAAATTAATATCAGAACTACAAACTAATCAAAATCAGGTCATCAACACTGTAAACGAACAAACAACTTTAGCAAACGAAATTATTACAAACTTTAACGAAACAGTATTTTTTATCCAACATAATCAAGAAATTATAGAAAAAAAAATTAACGATATAGCTTTTAAATTGAAATGGTTTATCTTTGACTTCAATCATTTCTTAATAGTAAAAAATGTTTTGGATCAAATGAATGTCACATTAAATATTATCATACAATTACTACAAGATCTAGAAAATGCAATGACCTTTGCTCGACTAAATATTGCTCACAATTCAATAATAAAAAAATCTGAATTGTTTCAAATTTATAACAAATTATTGGAAAATATTTCAGAACAACAATTTTTATTTCCAATCAATGAAAATTATATTCAAAAATCATATGAAATTTTAGACGTCAAATCATATATTTCAAAAACAAAAATAGTTTTTGTCTTATCAATACCAATAGTACACCCAAAGTCTTATAATTATTATCATTTGTACTCAATACCTGTAAGAAATTTACAAAATCAATATTCAACTTTAATACCTGCTCAAAAATATTTTTTATCTGACAAACAATATTATATGTATACTAGAGATAAATGCCAAAATTTTGGACCAATCTATTATTGCAATGGAAACAATCTACTAAACAGCCAACGAAATGTTGATTGCATATTTCAAATTTTGCAATTAACTAACAACTATACATCTTGCAAATCCGAAAGAGTGTCTATACCAAACATGATTCTCAAAGAAGTTGATCATTCTCATTACATTGGAGTGTTCCAAAAATCTACCAAAATACGAACAAAATGTGAAACCGAAAATATTGAAAACCTACAAGGTAGTTATCTACTGCATGTGCCACACCAGTGCAGTTTCTCAACAGCAGAAGCGACATATACCAACAATGAAGAATTTTCTACCAGTTCACCAATTCTCCTACCGTTTATCAACATACCAGAAGAACCCACTTCTCAACAAGTGACACCAATTCTTCAATTACAAGAACTTGATTTGGATAAGTTACAGACTTTAAAAATGCATGCAAAGCATATACCAGTTCTAAAATCAATTAACTCTACTAATTTTTATGCTTTTAATATTTGGAATATATTATTGTACGTTATTTTAGTATTCTCTATTTTAGTTTTATTGTTTAAGCATTTTTATTTTAATTTTATTATTAAAAATAAGAAATCTGCAGATAATGCAGAAAATGAAAATGTTAATTTGAAACCTTTTTATTCTAAAGAAATATAAAGTTTTCTCTTAGAAGGGAGGTGTAACATTAGCTGATATCATATTTATCATATACAAAGTTTCTCATGCTTTACATTTCACTTACATGTGTACTTTAGTTGTTTCTTATAAAAGATAATGTTTTGCCGACACTTGGATCTTCGAACCAAGTATCTATTTATGCTGACTATATGTATTCTTTGTTTTAGTAAATTCTAGTTTTATAAAAGATAGGCATTACTGATCAGACTTAAATAGAGTAAACATCTTTTATTAAATAAATCTGTCTATTAAATTGTGGTACTTGTTTTTAAAAAAGTAAAGTCTCCGACCTACGAATTTAATTTGCGTTTGAAAGTTTTAGGGAGGATACGCCTAGGAACATTAAGACTATTTAAACTAGCGAGTTGTTTTCTAAAGGATAGCCAATTAGCGCGAAGTGCAGCAGGTATTGTTTCATCCCATGTAACTTTTTCTAACCATAATTGTTGAAGCATTATTTTTGATAGAATTATGCAAGGACTTACTAGCCCAAGTGGATCAAAGATTTGTGAAATCTCAGATAGAATTACTCGTTTGGTGAACTTTTCTGATGGCAAAAGGTTGATGGCAAATGAAAAATAATCCTTTTGAAACGACCAAATAAGGCCAAGTGTTTTAGTTTGGCCGATATCGCCAAAATGTAATGAGTTTGGATGTAGTTCATTTTCCTGAAAGTTTTCCAGAATACTAGGTTCATTTGAGATCCACTTGCGAAGCTTAAAGCAGCCCATGTTTGAGGAAGTGTTTTGCAAATTTGATCTGCTTGTTCAAAGGAGTTGGCACCGGTGAGCAGATCATCAACATAGAAGTCTTCGCAAATGATTTTAGCAATGGCGGGGTCAGATACTTTGGCCTCCAGGCCAATTTGTGTTAATGATCGAATTGCGAGGAACGAGGCAGATGCTGTTCCGTAGGTAACAGTATTTAGTTCAAAAACTTTGATCGATTCAGATGGATTTTCTCGCCAGAGAATTCGTTGTAATTTTTGTTGTTGTGGCTCAATAAGGACTTGACGGTACATTTTGATTGCGTCGGCAGAAATAGCTATAAAATGTTTGCGAAATCTTAATAGTATAGAAAACAAATCTGATTGAATAGTGGGGCCTATCATTTGAAGGTCATTTAAAGATATTCCACTAGTCGATGACGCAGAGCTGTCGAAAACAACGCGAAGGGATGTTGTAGAGGACTCCTTCAGTACTCCATGATGAGGGAGATAAAATGAGGGTTCTGTAGTCTCTGCATCGACCAAAGACATGTGGCCAAGATTTTGATATTCACGCATAAAGTCTATATATTTTGTGCGAAAGATGGAATTGCTACCTAATTTGCGTTCGAGATTGAGAAACCTGGATTTTGCTCTGTCATATGAATCGCCTAGCCTTGAAACTGAATCCTTTAAAGGAATGGAGACAATGAATCTGCCATTAGAATCACGCCTGTGAGTTTCTAGAAAGTGTTGTTCGCAATCCTTTTCTTTTTTGGAATGTACCTTTGTTTCAGATACTTCCTCAATTTCCCAAAATTTATTTAAATGCTCAGAGATATCAAAATGTTTAGAGAAATTGCAGGAAACAGATTTCAGAATGGCATCGGATTGAAATTGTCCACTGACAATCCAACCAAATTTAGTGAGTTGCAAGATTGGATTACCTGCGCCTAAATTACGCTGATTATTGCAAAGAATTTTCCAAAAGCAGCTGGCTCCTAATAGTATATCTATTTTTCCCGGTATGTTGAATGTTTCATCAGCAAGACGAAGATTTTGAGGTATAGTCCAATAACTGGTATCGATTTTGTCGTTAGGTATTTTACCGGTAATGAAAGGCATTATTAAACAGTTAGTTTCCAATTGAAACTGAGAGTGAATTGACTGTAGTGTGACATTGCACCTTGAAGTTACGTTTGTAATTGCACCGGTTATGCCATGAATTTTGAGATTCACTGGAGAGTGATCAAGCTTCAATCGTCTAAACAAGTTGTTAGTGATGAAACTGGACATACTGCCAGAGTCCAATAATACTCTAGCAGTGTGCCTGTTTCCTAGCTGATCAAAAATGTGCACGGATGCAGTAGACAGCAGTACTTTATGCTCACTAAAGGCAATTGCAGAAAGACTGATTTGATTATCAGGTGTAGCTGATGCAGTAGGAGCATTAGCTGAAGGCTCTAGATGCAATAAGGAATGATGTCTTGCCTTGCATGTTTGACAATTGAATTTTGATCTGCAACTTTCTACGACATGACCCTTGCTTAAACAATTGAAGCAAAGTTTCAGTTCATTTACCTTGTTTCGGCGTTCTTTAATGGTCCACGCTTTGAGTTTTGGACATACATTTATGTAGTGAGCTTCCTTGCATAATGAACAAGTAGAATTGACAGAAGCAAATGATTTGCTGCTCGAAGCAACGCGTTCGACATTTGTTTTTTGATGCCGCTGTTCAAGCGTTTCCAATAAAGAAGCCTTTTTTTCTAAAAAAAGTAACAAATTTTCGAGAGTAGGAAGATTGTCGTTATCAAAGCTGTTCGTATTTTCAAATTCGCGATTGGTAACCGTGTCTAACTTTGAATTTATTAAATAAATAATAATTGCATCTTTCTGATCCTCTTCATTTACTAGAGAATCTAATGATCTTATGTTTTTCTTAACCGAGTCTATCAAATGTCTTAATTTAGCTGAGGATTCTTTTGCAATGGGCTCTAGACTGAATAACGCTTTAATGTGATGATATGTTAAAACACGCGAATTGTTAAAGCGATCGTTTACGCTATCCCAAGCAATTTGATAGTTATCGTCTGTTATTTGCAAGTTCTTAATAGCTTCCTTAGCTTTACCTACTAGCGAAATACTAAGATAATGCATTTTGTATACATCCGATAGATCATTGTTATCATGAATCATGCCCTTGAAAAGATCTTTGAAACTTAGCCACTCTTCCGGAGTTCCGTTAAATGTTGGCAAATTAATGCGAGGAATTTTTATGCAACTGGCAACGCTTCTGTTAGTAATAGAGTTTGCGACAGTCTCTGTATGTGTACTTCCGTCTACCGGTTCCGCGGAAGTTGGAGGGAAAGCTTGCCTAGTAGCTGCTAATTGTTCTAGTATAGCTTCAGCAGCCGAAATTGAACTGTAATAAGCGTTTTCGAAATCTAACACCTGAACTTGATCTTGCTCTTGATTCTCGTTAGTAGCATCTATCTGCGACTGTACCTCATTGAAATCGTTTAAGAGCGTTTCAACGCCGTTTAGCCGTTTTCGTAGTTCAATGATTTTGGCATTTGGCAAAGTATTATCAATTTCAAAGACGGTTCTCAATTCCGCCAAATAGTACTCAAAACGCGTAAGCCTAGCTTTGATAGCTCCCCTTTTTTTACTTAAATTAGCCATTGTAAATGAGTAGAAAAGTATTTAAGAAGATAACGTTCAAATTACGCGACTTAATCAAGCACCCTTTGATTGAATGTAGTTAAAAATGAACAAGTAAAATACGAAAGCAAATTGAGTCAATTTTGCGCAAATGAGAAAGAAATAAGGAAATGTTTCACCTGCTTTGTTGCGTTTCTTCAGTGCGATTACTATGTAGCTTACAGAGTGATGAAGGGAAGCCAGTAGATGCAAAGTCGGGTTGACTTTGAAATGCAGAACTTTGGTAGGTGCGAGAGCCCTCTGTTGACGAGTGGCGAAAGCAGGCCAGCTATTGAATGCTTGCTTGATGACGTCAGCCAAACGACAGGTTTGGACACGAAAGTGATGAAATTCGTAGAAATTCACCTTGAACGGGAATGCACCAGATGTGGTATGTTGTATTGTTGCTAATGACAGTAGCACTAGCTTCTTGATCGAAGGACCATCCAATTTATTGGAATGAAAATGAAGTACGACCTCGTGGTGTAGCGAACAAAGAAAGCACAAAGTTTACACTTCGATGATCAGTTGATCCGGCTCGATTGGACCAAATGTTTTGGTGGAGTAGTTGTGCAAAATAAAACATGAAGTCGTTACTTTTAACTTGTATTCTTACAATTAAACTCGCTTTTCGAGAGAAACATTTGTTCTGTGTTGCACGTTTTATGGTTGTGAAAGGAGTGCGTGTATGCTATATATTTAGCGCAAGCGCTTCTTTCTCGGTGGTGGAAAATATACAGAGTGTACCAAGATATCATAAAGCGCGAAATTTGAATTACATTATTAAGCGAGTGAAGCCTCAACAAAATGTTTTCTTGTTTTAAATAATTATAAAAAATTTTACGTGATCGCAGCGAATCTTCATTAAGTATTCCGATATCAGAAACATATGAATACGGAAACACACCTTTTTGTCTTAATAATAGAAATTTTTTGTTATGAGGAAAATATTTTCGTACTTCACAACACCGCTCATCACTCAGGTTTACAGCCAGCTGGCCTAAACTCGATGCAACAAATTTGAGGGAGTTCAAAAACCGCAAATTTAAATATACATTTTTCTCACTACCGGATTTTTTATCGGTATAAGTATCCACTAAAATTTGTTTGGAAAATGATATATATTTTTCCTTGTTTTGTGGAATAACGCTAATATTTTCTTCATTATAAGCCAAACTTTTAATAAACAAGTGAGAATCGTAACCGCTCAAGTTATCAAAATATACTGGAATAAAATTTTGAATTTTAAAATTGAGATTACAATTGATGTGAGCCGCACCCCTATACTCTCCAGTTAGATGACAATGATCCCGTACTCGTTCAGTTACATTTAGAAAAACGTTATTGCATATATGACAGACTGGACTCGAGAGAAACTCATTTTGTTGATCATGTGTTAGAGGCTTCATAGATATAATTGTTTTCAAGTAATTATTATAAATGAATTTGGCGTCAGCTTCTAATTTTTCTATGAAAACTCTAACACAATCTTCTCCTCGATAAGTTTCAAATTTCGATAGTGAGTCATCATAGCTGCACTTAATGTAATATGCAAACGAATACGGTTCATGTTCAAAGGTGTTCATTGAAAATGATTTATCTGGGCCAGGCTCACAAACTTCTAATGGCTTTAACGCGGTTTCAAAATCGGCATAAATTACAAAAGGCACTTTTAACTTTTTTTCGATATTTTCAAACATCAGTATATTTTCAGGGCGCTTATTTCCGTATTTATTGATTCTGATATCATCGGTCGTTGGTAATTTAGTATATATCCCATTATAATCGTTTAATTTAAGCTGCTCCAAATGTTGAGGATTTGAAAAACGCGTCAAGCAGCCATCACATAAAAATATTTTGCCACAATGTTTGCCCAACTGACTCGACAATAATCTACTCATATTTTTAATCAAACAATAATGATTATCGCTATTATCGTTACTGATTAATAAGAGATCAGAATGACGCAACCGACGAGATTTCGTTAAATGTAACGGTCCTACAATCTCAATTTTTGTTACATTTCTTTCAAAAATATTTTCTAGACCATACACATTTACCGAAATATCATTCTGTTGCTCAAACTTATGAATATCACTAAGCTTAACCGGAAACTCGATGTTAGAAAAGTCTAGTTCATTCAAGTATTGCACATACCTTGAAACACGTTCAGGGTTAGGTGTAGGGTGGAGATCCGCCAAAATGCAATACTTGAAACACTGCTGATCGGCGTTTTGGAAATTGATGACCGCCTTGCGATCGGCAATTTCCTTGGGCAGCTCGATCAATTGGGAGCCTCGCAGGGGATTGTACTTATTTATATTCAGCTCCAGATAAAGCAAGCGCTGTAGGGCCCAACCTGTAATTATTATAAAACAAAAAATATTAATATTTTTATTTATAACAGTAATGATAAATAATAATTTAAAAAACTAATAAATAATAATTTAATTTATTTTTTTAAATAAATAATAATTTTTAATTTTACATTATAACTAAGAAAACACTAAAACTTACCACTATTTTTTTCTTAAAACTCGCTAGCCTTCTCTTCGATTACTGCAT
This sequence comes from Cryptophagus acutangulus, assembly GCA_963556235.1. Lineage (NCBI taxonomy): Eukaryota > Metazoa > Arthropoda > Insecta > Coleoptera > Cryptophagidae > Cryptophagus > Cryptophagus acutangulus. The sequence goes on from OY744563.1 coordinate 361,251, forward strand.
TTAAATCTAGACAAATTGCATTCAGATCACTGCCAGCTAAAAACACTTCATTTCGAGTGATGAACGATTTGACTTCCTCCTCACCCGTGGTTGGTAAAAGGTAATTGCCAAATAACTCAAGATTGAATTTTAGCTGGCCTTGTTGTTGTAGCGATCTAGTAAGCAATTGGAGTATTTTCGGCATTACACTCTCCAAATACTCATCAACAGCTATCGGATTTGCCAAGTTAGAAGAAATTCGATAGCCATTAACTCTGGATTTAAATGCAGTTTTTATTAATTTAACCCCATCCATGTCGTCGACTTTCACACATACTCGGGACTTGTGCTGCATACTGCGCAAATGCCCATGGATTTAGCCCTATTTTCCAAATTGACATTGCATACGTCGCAATAAATAGCAGCTAAAAAAAAGCGAAATTGTTTACTTAGATTTTTCAAAGTACAAAACAAATTAAAACTTACCACTGGTTGAAGGTTGGTCTAGTCTAGCACGTTTGGCAGCAGTATCCCAAGCACTATGGCAACTAATGGCACTATCAAACATTCTTCCAGAACTTTCACATAAAACACCCCCAGAACATGTTCGCGCAAGATGCCTTTTTAAATTGTCTTTACGGGTAAAAGATTTGGAAAAAACTACACAAAAGAACATTTTATATATTTGTTAATGAACTATCGAACAAGAACTAATAATTTTTTACTAAAGCATAATAATTAATACTCTATTTTGATAATGTCAGCAATAATATATAATTTATAAGTAATCGGAGGACGTATCTTATATTACATCTTTACATATCTACAAAGTCAGTGATTTCATTTAGGTATAATCGGTTCAAATAAAATAAAACTTTTTTTTAATATACATTTATTTTATTCACTATGCGATGATACAATATATTCGTACAAGATTTTGGAATTATTAGCACTGCAAATACATTTTTTATTACAGCGATGATTCGTACAAATTATTGGTACTGTTTTTACGAGGCTAGGGCAAGTTTTACAATTTTCTAAATTAACAATAGTAGGCATATGTTTTGTAATAGACCTCATTTGCTTTCTAAGGAATATTTCTTTTACATTTCCCTTCACATATATTGTGTCTACATTTGATTGTATAATTTGTTTATCTAAAATAGTAAAAATCTTATTCAGCTCCATATTTCCGCTAGAATAATTTAGACAATGATGATTAAATTCCAAATATCGCACTTGATTTTTTTCATCAACACTCAAATATTCAAACTGTTTAATTGGTTTAAACAAATAAGTTGATTCGCCTGCACCATGATGAATTGTCAATTCTTTAAGTATCAAACGTGAATTTATAATAAATCCTTGCACATTAATTACTACAAACTTCATCTTCAAAAGTCAATATTGAACTAAGAAACAATTACTATTATTATAAATTTAAATAATTCTTTTCACTGTTCCACTTAGAGGTGCATATTCCACAATGCTATCATGGATAATCAAACAATATGCTTTGGTTTTTTCTGGAAATTGAAAACTACTCAAAATTTCCAACTTTACATCTACAGTCGATGACTTTAATGCTTCACATTGTTTTGAACAATCCATAACAAACAAGCATCTATCTTTAAATCCGGTATAATCCAATAGCGGTTCTGCATAACCCACATTATAAAAATGTTTTCGAAACTCCACATACATTTGATATACTTCAGTATAAGCCATTTTCAGAAACTTTACTTTTAGCGATTCATACGGATAGCATTCTGAGTTTAAATGCACTTTTAAATTGACTAGATTTAGATGATGAAAGTATGTAACATCTTTAGCAGCATTGTCTTTTGTATCTTTATGAAATGCAACAATAATATATCTTGGTCTCTCCAAATTAGTACTAGTGTTTACAGGCCATATTTCCTTATCTGTTTTTCTTAGTGCAGGCATCTCATGTAGTTTCCATTTTCAGAATGGGATCTTAATTGCGGTGTCTTTACCAATGTGTTTCAAGACTCGTAATTTAACCACATCACTGGGGTACACATGTTTGACTTTTAATTCTATGTTTGTAATACTGATTGTTGCCTGCTTTGTATTAGTAGATTTGAAACAATTAAAATCGGTTCGGGAGCGTACTAATCTAATTTTATGTCGGCCAGTTATTACTCGTGTATAGTCCTGAAACACTCCCAAAAAACATTTTAAAGGTATGCGAAATGTGAAATTATTCGTGTTGTCAGTGGGCAAAACATTTCCAGGTAAATCCCATCCCGCTCCAATCAGTGCTTGAGATTCATTTGTGTTACACAATAAAATGTTGCGCATTGTACTAACTGTTCCAGGATCTCGTACTTTATCAATTTCCTTACCATTTAATTCATAACTGATGGATTCGAATAAATATGCACCAGCATTATTGGTTAATTTACACGTACCTTCTCCAGGTAAATTCTCTTTAAATTCACCCTTGATACATAGAGAAGCATCATACATTGGAATCAATACATCTTGTTGATTTATCGATATTTCAATTTCATCACTATTTTCAAACGATTTTGTGTGTGGATGATAGGTGTGGATTTCTTCACGTACAGTTGAGTCATCATAATTTGGTTTGTTGAATAGTTCTAATTGCTCGGACATTGTATCCTTGAGATTGTAGAAATTCAATGTTCTGCAGTGTTAGAACCGATTTTCTTAATAAATGCTGGCGGTGGAATGAATCAACAGGGACTCTGCACTTTTTTTTATGTGATTTTGTTTAAATATTAACCCCATAGTTTTTCAATTCTAAACGTATAATAATTTTCTCCCCTCTAAAATTAATATATTCGGAATTTTGATCCAACAGCTTAATTGTAATATTATCGATTAGTTTTCTTTTAATAGGCAAATAAACAATATTATGAGGTTGTACATCTATACTATATCCTGGGTTTGAAGATGGCGAAAATTCGTACAACGTATGTGATTGCTGATTTCCGTAATAGGAACCATGTACAATATTGCATTCGACACGAATGGTGTACACTTTAACAATGTTTACAGGTAGAGTAGATTCATGACTTATATTAGCCCCCAAAAATTGAAGCCCAGATCCTAGAATTGATCCAATACTATCTTCAGATGTAAAGTCCACGTCATAAACACACCTAATTTCACACTTAGGTGTATTGTAATTAGGTTTTATTGATAGCAATTTATCCGGTTTGTTGGTGTTGGAACATAGAATTATTTGTAGATATAATTCAATATCAGCTAATTCATAGGCACCTGTTGGGATTGGGATTGTTTGTAATACATTTGCACTGTCATAATAATATAACTTATTATTTTTCCCTTCTTCTATATTTTTTATACTATTAAATGTATGCAACCCAATGAGAGCTAGTGCATAATTATGTTTATCATCGAGTTCAATGGGAGGATAGAAATTTGCTGACAATAGGCTACTTTGACCTTTCAATGTAAACGTACGAGACATGACTGATATCAATTTAATTTATTTTTATTATTTAAAAACTCCAAACACAAGTGTCCACAATTATAAGTGTTATAATTCTGATAGTTTTCATGATTATATGAAATATAATTATAATTGCCAAAATATTGAACTAATTCCAAAGGTGGTCGTAAATTACCAAAACTATCAAAATAAGTTATGTTAGTATTACGCTTTTTATAGGCTACCCAAAGTGTTCCCTCATTTTTAAAATCGTCCAAATTCACAATAGCACTTTCATTTTTTAATGGTCCACTGTAGTGTAATTGATTGCGCATGTACACACCTCGAAAGTATGGAATTTTGTATGTGTCAGCATATTTATAAATATCAAAATTCGATAGAGCCCTTCTAGGTAATTTTAAGTTTTTTTTTTCTTCAACATGTAGACCAAATCCATTGTTTCGTTTTTTCAAAAACAATCCAGATCCTCGTTTTCCCAGTTTAATTGACTCTATTGCACGATTATGACGTTCTGCCTCAATCAGTTTTTTCTTACCATTTTCCACATCTTTGACAGTTTTTACAATAGCTGCTGCACCTCCACTCAGAGCTCCTAGGGCAGACAGCCCCGCAAATAAAGGCATGATAAACGGCAATATTCCTCCGGTTTTTGGAATTGGAATGATTCTTGGTGTTCGAATATTTTTGCGACCTCCTGCCTTCTTAACTGCTACGCGCCCCGCATGCAATGCCTTCTTTGAAATAACCAATATATTGTTATTAGGATTTTCATTTTTTAGTGCAGTTTTAATATTTTTCACCACGGTGCTTCGAAATGCTTTACATCTTGTTTTTTTCTTACTAATAACCCCCATTCCAAATTGCTGTTTGATTTTCATTGCGTTTGTTACTAACCAAGCGATACTTTTTTCACCAAAACTTGCATCTCTCGATTTAACACGCTCCCAAGCCTGATGTTCCAATACTTTATCCGCAAAATGTCGATTAGTTAGACTTTTATTTGTTGAATATGCAATATCGTGTTGTTTGCAAGCCTTATTTAATGCGTTATTGCCAGTATCACTACGTAACAATCGTTTTTTTTTAATTTTATACCTGGCCCACAATATTGATATTCTGGTGCATGGAGTTCAATTGGTAAATTATTGATAGCACTATTCACTAGACCTGAACCCTTTGAACACTTCATATAGAATAAAAGCAAATAGTATAAAGGTGGGCATTTATTTAAAATAATTTTAATTGTTGCTAAGATGCGTTTCAATAAGCAAGAGTTGCAACTTCCAATACTTAATTTGGATAATGAACAAGAACTTCGAATTCATCGACATGGTGCTCTGTTTCCTAATGCAATAAGGGCTATAATAAGTGGGTGCGGTAAAACAAATGTAATGATGAGTTTATTATTTAATTCAAATGGTTTAAGATTCGAAAACATCTTTATATATTCAAAATCGCTATATCAGCCCAAATACAAACACCTTCAAAATGTTCTGAAACAAGTGTCCGAAATAAAATATTTTCCCTACAGTAATAATGAAGAAATTTTGGATCCATCCGAAGCACTATCAAATTCAATATTTATATTTGATGATGTAGCATGCGATAAGCAGGATAAAATTTGCAATTATTTTTGTATGGGACGTCATAGACAAGTAGATAGTTTCTATCTCTGTCAAACATATTCAAGAATACCTAAACAGCTGAAACGTGACAACGCAAACACAATAGTGCTATTTAAACAGAATGAAAAAAACTTAAAACATGTATATGACGACCATGTAAATACGGATATGTCATTTGATACATTTAAAGAAATGTGCGGCGCGTGTTGGAAAGATAAGCATGGTATAATTGTTATAGTAAAAGATAATGAACTTATGAATGGACGATATCGAAAAGGTTTTGATTATTTTATTTTACCATAAACTGCTGTTCTGATAATTCCATTAATTTAGTCATTGCTACAACAACAAAAACATAAATAAAATATTGGTTATTAAATACAGGTCTGACATGGGGTACGTATAGGTCCGACGTGTGACGTTCAACGTACGACGTTCAACGTGCAGGATCATCATATAGTGTTTATGTCCCATCATAAGGAGATTACATCATATTTACCACAATAAAACAGACCTGTATAAAACTGGGTGCTAAGGTGCAGAACTGTAGCCTGGATGAGTTAAAATAGACCTGTATAAAACTGGATGCCGAAAAATACCGATCAGTATCTGGTGCAAAACTACAGCTTGGATGGGTTATTAAAATTACTATTGTTGCATGTTTAAATCAGTTTCAGCTTTTATTTGTTCAACTATATAAATCAAATAATTAAATAAAAAATACCAATGATGATGTCCTCAAAAGGAGATAAAATAAAACAGCAAATAATTGATACGTCAAATGTAATTAGGCAAAAGTTTTTGATGCTGAAATTAAATAGAGATGAATATGAAAATAATTTAATTAAGTTTTTTAAACCCGTAATAGAGCCATTAGAAGAAATATCTAAAAATACTAGCTTGACAAAAAAAAACATTAAAGATGTGACAAGAAAAACTAATTTTCCTGACTCTGATGAAGTGCAGGTTCCGAAACAGAAAATTGCAAAGTATGAAAATGAGCTAAAAAATCTTGAGAAAAATGAGTTTAAGACAAAAGTAGACCAAACAGCTCTCTCCACTTATTTAGAACAATATCCGCCTATTGTTAGAGAATTTATTCAAATTTATTTTGTTGGAAATCGAGAAGTACTTTAAAAAAAAAATGATTTTATTGTCATAGAAAATCGGAAATTTTCTGGTACATGGGGGCTCTATGAATTATTATTTCTATTCGCATCATAAAACCATTCAAAACAAATCCAAACATGTAAGATTTGTACCAAAATTTACCATGCATTTGTATAACTGGAGATTAAAAATTCCTAATAATCAATTTTCATCTTTTAAAAAAGATTGATACTAAAGATTTACATAGGTATCGATAGCAAATGACCAGGGCTTTCCAAAACTGCAATTAGTTTTTTCTAACTCTCAGAGCGATTTCTATTCGCATCGTAAAACCATTCAAAACAAATCCAAACATGTAAGATTTGTTACAAAATTTACCATGCATTGCTATAACTGGAGATTAAACATTCCTAATAATCAATTTTCATATTATAAAAAGGATTGATACTAAAGATTTACATAGGTATCGATAGCAAATGACGAGGGCTTTCCAAAACTGCAATTGATTTTTTCTAACTCTCAGAGCAATTTCTATTCGCATCATAAAACCATTCAAAACAAATCCATACATGTAAGATTTGTTACAAAATTTACCATTTACTGGAATAACGGAGATTAAAAGTTCCTAATAACATTACCCACATTACCCAACATTTAAATGAGTTATTTTAGTAGAACTATTCATATAAGAACTGATTAAAATTAATTTAACACTCTTACCATGTATTTTTTTATCTCATTTCCACACCGCCCATGAGGTAGAGATAATGGCGCGTTTTTTTTTAGTGGTATCCCCGATGGTTTTTTCCCACAGGCCTACTCCACTATTTAAGGTTTCAAATAATATATCGATAGCAAATGACGAGGGCTTTCCAAAACTGCAATTAGTTTTTTCTAACACTTAGAGCAATTTCTATTCGCATCATAAAACCATTCAAAACAAATCCAAACATGTAAGATTTATTACTAAATTTACCATGCACTGGTATAACTACATAGAGATTAAAAATTCCTAATTATCAATTTTCATCTTATAAAAAGGATTGATACTAAAGATTTACATAGGTGTCGATAGCAAACAACGAGGGCTTTCCAAAACTGCAATTCGTTTTTTCTAACTTTCAGAGCGATTTCTATTCGCATCATCAAACCATTTAAAACAAATCCAAACATGTAAGATTTATTACAAAATTTACCATGCACTGGTATAACTGGAGATTAAAAATTCCTAATAATCAATTTTCATTTTATAAAAAGGATTGATACTAAAGATTTACATAGGTACTCGTATCGATAGCAAATGACGAGGGCTTTCCAAAACTGCAATTAGTTTTTTCTAACTCTCAGAGCGATTTCTATTCGCATCATAAAACCATTCAAAACAAATCCAAACATGTAAGTAGTGTAAAAAGGAGACGCTGGAACATTTGCTGATGCAGCTAAAAAACGCTCGGGGCGTCTAAAACAACGTGTTTTTCAATACCAAGCTGCGCATATTAATTTTAAATAATTTTTTTATTTACTTTTCCACACAAAATAATTATTGTTTGTGTTTGGTTGCGCATTTTATTGTTGAAAATAAAATATTCAGCGATATAAATTTAAATTGTTTATTCATCAATTGAACTCCACCAAAGATAGATACTTCAATAAAAGTTGACGTGCTTTGGTAAGTATATTTATTTTGACATTTTTATTGTTTTAACTAATACATATTTTTTATTTTGTTATTTTATAATTAGTAAAAATAAAAATGTGGACTTGCTATGCATTGGATAATCTAAATAAAGAACATGAGGGTGAAGAATTTTTTTTTGAAAATAGAGTGAGACATCATATGGGGCTCCTAAATATTCTAGCTATGGAGTATTGCCTCGAACAAAACAGGCTGAATCCAATGCTGGACCGAAAAAAAAAGTGCAAAAAAATAAATGGATTGTCACAACGCCATCGAAGCTTGCGAATATTATTTGGATGGAAAAATTGATGAAGCACGCCTGAATCTGCTACTAACCAAATTTGGGCAGCCGATGCGTAATAATGTTACTGGTGATACAAACTAGTATGTTTATTTTTTTTGAATGGAAATTTATTGACAATAAAATATTAAATATTTATTTATTCATTTTTTTTTTACTACAAATTATATAATATAATTTATTACATATTACTTTTTTTATCCAAGAATTATGAGAACTATCAAATCCTAACCATTTAACTAATAAATTGTCACCACGTCTTTTTAGTATTTTTTCTACGAAATATATGTTTTTCTACGAAGTATATTGATTCTATACGTCTTCGGATGAGCAAAATTTTATCGATAGTAAATACTTCTGTAGACCAATTAGGTGTGTACCCTTTTTCAAACACTTGCTGTTTACATCTACAGGTTTCAACCCGATAGTTCGATGTATTGAATTATTATAGTCTTCTAATAATGATGATAAGATGTTTACCCATTTATATGATCCTTGTAAGCTGAATCTTTTCCACATTTTCTCTTTCAAGGTGCGGTTAAATCTTTCACAAATACTCGCCTTCAAATTACTATATGTCGAATAATGATTTACTTGGATTTACTAAGAGAGCTTTAAATTTGGAGTTATAGAATTCTGTACAATGATCAGTTTGCAAGTTTTGAGGACTTCGTCCGCTAAATAATATTTTTGTCATAGCTTGAACTACATCCCCAGCTGATTTTCGTTTTAAAGGAACAGCCCATACATATTTTGAAAATTTATCAATAACCGTTAGCATGTAATTGTAACCTTTGTTTACTTTGGCAGATGGAATCATTTCGACCAAATCTGCTTGCCATGATTCATCCAAACCTTTGATAATTACGTGCCTTCTACGATAATTTCTTCTGGCAAGAGCGTGCAATTCTTTTACTAATTGTTCTTTTGCTTCACTCATCTTCACATATCATTTAATAATTAAATAATTAAACGAACTTACCAAGTGAAGTTCTATTATAATTATATGAAGCGCCTCTTGGAAAGATCAAATATGTAGTCCCTTCTCTTATTGCTAGATGTCGCCACGTATAACCAAGCTAAAGCAAAGACACACCCCGTGTCTTGCGCGCATCTCACCACCAACTTCATTATCTTCAAAGTCCAAATTTTTTTTACACCTATGGGGTAGGATCTTGGCGGTAGGGGTGTGTGTGATCTTTCCAAGAGGCGCTTCATATAATTATAATAAAACTTCACTTGGTAAGTTCGTTTAATTATTTAATTATATTCGCGCCTTTTTTCAAGATCAATTATGTAGATGTTCAAAGCCACTGTGCAACAAAACCGAATTGACAAACATGTCTTTATTACGGCATAAATAATATTTCCAACCAAACATTGTAGTCATATTTTTAAAAGTTAGAGAAACAAACAAATAAATTCTATTAATTTATAATCGATTCAGCAAACGCACGTTTGGTATCTAAAGGTCTATTGTAAACACTTGCGAAAACTTTTGAGCGATTTGACCAACCTGCTCTACTTCTAATTACGTCAATGCTAATATTCTTCCTATCGGCCGCTGACGTTGCAGCGTGCCTGGTGCTATATGCCGTAAAGGTGTTCACATCCAGACTGCTGTTGCGCAGCGTTTTCTTGATCCATCTACTTATAGATTGCGCAGAGGCTGCATGGTGCGGTTTCTTAAAAGTTATAAATAGCGAATTTTCCTGCTCTGTTCTAAGCGATTTCGTTTTCACTAAATAATGCAGTAGGGTTGCGGCTGCACATAAACACGGATTGTCTCTAAACATTGGCAAGTGCAATGAAGGTTGATATCGGTTTGGGGCTGATGTTTTCAAAATCGCTGGAATTTTGATGTCTAAACCCTTTGATGACTTCGAAATATTTCTGATGTCAATGAACGCCAAAGTTTGTACCCTATGTGCAGTCGTTAGAGCTAGCAATGCAGCGAGTTTGTAGGTTAAATGTTCCAAATTTAATCCTTCAGATGGACCCAAGGATAATAATTAGTCCAATACAACGCTGAGGTCCCACGTTTCGTTATATTTTGGCCTCATGGGTAGTAGTCTAAACACACCTTTAAAGAATCTCTTTATACGTGTGTCTTGTCCAATTCCTGAGCCCACAAGTAAGGATATGGCAGAGCGAACAGAATTCAGGGAACCATAGGATGCCCCCTGATCAAAACGTTGGTACAGAAAATTCAGCACCGTTCCGGGGGAGGTTTCGTACACTGACTTATTGTTAATATTACAATATTCCCACCATAACTTCAGCCCTGAGTTGTACAGTTTAAAGGTGGCAATAGAAAGCGAGGCCATGACCACCTCTAATGATGAAACCGGCACCTCTCTTAGCTCCATTGCTTTCCGGACAAGCGTGCGCACATCAGGGTAAGCTGGTTCCAGAGTGGATGAGGGCTCCTGTCGACAGATAGTAACAAATTACGATCTGGTTTTAATAAAATTGGCCTCAGGGTCTCTGAACCATTTTGACACACATTTTTTGCATTTTCTGTTGTGACGCGAAGCAAACAAATCAATTTCTGGAAAACCTAACTTGTTAGTGAGTTTCACGAAAGCAGAATCCGCTAACTGCCATTCAGTACTGGTAGGCATTGCTCTGGATGCTGTATCTGCTTCTACGTTTTCTTTTGATCTGATATACGATGCAAAAATCAACACGTCTCGCGCTTCACACCACTGCCAAATCAGTTTAGTTAATTCGTTGAGTTTAGGGTATCGAATTCCTCTCATTCGATTAATGTAAGAAATTGCGGTCGTGTTGTCTATTCTGCAGAGAATGTTGCTATACCGTAAGTTCTTAGCAAAGCATTTAAGTCCGAAGAACGCAGCGAGCAGCTCTAACCAATTAATGTGGTATGTTTTTTCCAAACTTGACCACTCACCACAAGCATATTCGCCCTTACAATATGCAACTCACCCTTTGGAGCTTGCGTCCAAAAAAATTACCAGATCAAAATCGTCAATTCTGATGTTGTTTTTCGCATGCTTTAAGTGGTCTTTCCACCAAGTGAAATCCGCCAATAAGGAAAGAGGTACACGCATTAATTTATCATAGCGACCCGCTTTTGCGCGTAGCCCAAGAAATTTTATTCGCAACAAATCTTGCAAACTCTCTAATTTTGCATTTCTTTCTAACAAAGATTACACTCAACATTTTCAATGTTCTCTGTTTTTTATCAATGGGTAATTCAATTTGCATTTTCTCAGAATTATAAGTAAAACCTAAATAAGTACAAATTTGAGACGGGATGAGAATGCGCTTTTTAGGATTGATCAAAAAACCTAGTTTCTGCAGCAACCGACAGGATACTTTGACATTTTCCATACATTCTGCGTAGAATTTCCCCAGCACAAGAAAATCATCAATATATAAAACAGATAGAAACCCTTTTTCTCGTAAATAACTTACCACTGGCTTAAGTAATTTCGTGGAAACAAAGTGGGCTGTGCATAGGCCAAAAGGCAAGACTATATACTCGTATAAGATTCCTTGGAAGTGAAAGCGCAAGAACTTGTGGAAAGAAGAATGAATCGGCACAAGCAAGTATGCATCTTTCAGATCAATTTTGGCAAGGAAACAGTTTTTCGTTATTAACTTAGCAACCGTACGTTGGTCCTCCAATTTAAAGTGTGGATAGATAATGAACTTGTTTAAGGTTTTTAAGTTTAAAATCATCCTGTGCGACCCATCTGATTTGGGGGTCAAAAATACTCTTGACTCAAATTGGTTTTTACATGGAGAACACTTGCAAATTGCTCCAATGTCTAACAGGGTATTTACTGACAACTGCAGATTAGCAATTTCAGATTGAGACCAAATCGGCTCCTTTGGTGAAGCCAATTGAGTTGGTTTTCTATTAAAAGGAATTTCATACCCATCTATCCATGACAAAATTACAGGATCACCGGACAGTGCGTGCCAAGAATGTTGAAAATCATGCAATCTACCGGCGTAATTTACCGTGGCTGACGATATTTCCCCTTCTCCATCTCCCTGCTGGTTTGGTGTTTCCATGATTTGTTGTCGGCTCCATAAGTTTGAGCCGGTTTCCGGTTCTCATTCTCCTGTCGTCGTTTGAAAAAAGTCGACTTGGTTTGGATGTTGTGCCTGCCTTGGCGGTAGTTCTGAACTGGGCGCCGAGGTAGGCTCTTGGAGTTTAAAGAATTCGGCGTTTTATAGATTTTCAAATCCTGGCTTGATTTTTCCAATAACTTTGCCTCCTTCAATTTTTCTTCCAAGTCCTCTCCAAAAAAAAAGTTTGGTAATTGGCACTTCTTTCAAAGTGTCCTTCCAATCATTCTTAAGGCTCATAGAGAGCAGATTACGTCTGCTGATTGACTCCGAATTCTGAACACCGCAGAGCATCCTAACTGCGTCTGTAACCAATTCAAATGCCTTCCACTTGTGTTGCCTTCCCCTCCCTTTCTGAATTGCGGGACTAATCCTTTAATTTTATAAGAAGAGTTAACGTTTTGGCAAGGGCGGATAGAAACACAGCTATCTTCTCCTGAGTTGCAGCCAACCTCGCGTCGCGAGCCTTTGTTGCTTCAGCTACTGCCAATTTGATGACCTTATTCAATTTAGGAGCAGCCACCTCCTGGCAATTCATTGGTGGGGGATATTTCAACATCAGTTTGGCCCTCATTTCGTCCGACAGCGGTGAGGGTTTTGGCATGTCATTTGTCAACATCTTTGTGAGATCTTCATCCAAGGAGACAACCTCAGGAATATCATTTTCCGGTGACAAAACGATACTCGGCTCAACACTGAGCGCGCGGTCTATAAAAGAATAAAAAGACACAATTAAGTGACCTAACCACTCCGAGATAATAAATTTGGATTGAACAAACCACCGAGACAACCATAAATATGTCTAAAAAGGGTCCTTAATTAGTCAACCAGGCATACACCTGTCAAATCGAGGCATACACATGCCAGAACGAAGCATACACATGCCCTGAACCCTATACTAAATAGTGTTGGTTCAATTCGGAAAAGTACCTACTATACTTTCCGCTCGCAAAACAACGCACACACGCTGTTGCGCTAATGGCACCTAGCCATATGTCGAAAAACAAAGAAATACCGACCCGACAACGCAAGTCTGAAAACAAACGCCTGTGCTTTTTATTGAAATTACCCCGAGATACTCCACTATTGGGCGGTGTATAGAGTAGTAAGGCTATGGGGAGGTCACTCATGCTTTCTCTTTCTAATACATGTCGATTTAGGTATGAAAATGTAAACATCCGGTCTTTATAAATGTATTGTGTTCTCTTTCTAATTTTTTATCAAAACCACAAAACCGCAACATCCGGTCTTTAAGAGATAGCGCGTATGCATAAATATAGTGTGGTGTCTTATAAATAAAAGTGATCGCATCCGCTTTTGCGCATGCGCTTCCTTCTGCAGGCGTCGGGGTCGGCGCCTTGACGTCACGTCACCTTATCCGTATGTGGGATCGGATGATGGGAATGAAGAAAAGTCATGTTTATATTTTAGAATAAACTTTTTTATTAGATAATGTTTAAATATAAATATGGTACATAAGGTTAAGGTTACAAAATAAAAATTACATTTTAAAATCACGAAAAAGTTTAATTATATTACATTTATTTATAATATAACATTACTTTTTCATACATATTTTCTTATTTATTAATATTAGAAATACTGTTTGAATAGAAATTATTATACATAGTAATACAAATAGAATTACAATATCAAATTTTGTGGAATTATTGGTTTCTGGAACATTTGAATACATTGTATTATTTAATTTAATACTATGTTTACCCAAAGATTGGTTATTTTCATATGTTTCAATCTGTGGATTATTAATCTTTATCCAGTCACGAACGTCCCCCCAACTTCGATCTTGAAATACAAAACGTATTTTGTAATGTATAAGTGAGTCATTTACAAAGTTTGTTGGAATTGGCGATGAAAGCACATTTAAATTATAATCCATTATTGGTTTATCATGTAATTTATGCCATGCGCTAGGCCAACTATCATTTTTATTTATTGTATCATTTGAAAAACACACATATGATTCAATAACATTTTTTGGAGAATTAATGTAGAAAATATTTTGGTTGATTGCAACAAAAATTATGAAACTTGATTGTAGGAACACCATTTTCACACTATTTTTTCATTTACACATTCAGGACAGTTAAGTTTTGATGTAGGTGGACCATCAATGTGAGTTATATCTTCGGGTCTATTATAATGTAACAAACATGGAAGTTGTTTTCTCAATTTATCACAGCACTGATATTCTAATGGTAAATTTTCCCAAACTTCTTGTAGTTCCATAGGCGATGCACAACGAATTAAATATTTTAAGGGAAATGTTTTCAACTCGACTGTTGTATATTCACTAAGTCTTTTAACATGACTAATGTGATTTAATAAAATGTCATCATTCATATTGATAAATTTTTTGAATCTATTTGGATCAGTAAACACTTTTTCCCATTGATTCTGTTGCTCTAGCGTTAATGACATACTGATTGGTTCTGCATAAAATATATGCATTTTAAACTTTATTTTACTTTTTACGAATTTATACATTGTCATCATAATCATCATAGTTATTCGGATTTAATTGTATATTATTGTTCAACAACTTTGATAGCAGCGTTTTCAATTGTTTCATTATTCCAATGTTGGGACACTGAATGCCAGTTAATATTGAAAATAATTCAGATGTTTTTCCGCTTTTTTGTAAAACATTGGTAAATTCATTATACTCGTAGAATGTATTTTTTTGAATAAAATAAGTCAAACCATTAATGTACCGGAAAACACTATCAATTTGGTTTGGTATCCCACTAAATTCATTCGAAATTGTACCGTATTTTTTTACTTTAAAATTGCACTCGTTAACTTCAACAAATAAATTATCATCATAAAATATGAATGTGTTACCTCTATAATTATTGTACACACCCTGAATTTGAGTGTTCACATTTAAACCAATTTCTCTTATTAATTTTCTTTCTTTTACAATAAAAGTTGGAAACTCAACAATATAATAGATATGTTGAAGAAAAAATACTATGTCACCATTGGGTCTTTGATATATTGCAGTGAAATTATGAAAATGTTCAGGTAAATCACGCATATAGTCTTTAATTAATTTTGGATGTTTGTTTACTAAACGCATATTTTCTAAATTTATTATCCACACCC
Source organism: Cryptophagus acutangulus (assembly GCA_963556235.1). NCBI lineage: Eukaryota > Metazoa > Arthropoda > Insecta > Coleoptera > Cryptophagidae > Cryptophagus > Cryptophagus acutangulus. Next base: position 376,643 of record OY744563.1, read on the forward strand.
ACTGATTGTGAATTACATATAAATGCTTATTCAAAATAAGAAAACTATTTTGTTTATGTTGTACATTACAAAGATCATTTGGTGATAGATCATTTAATTTATTTATTAATTTTTTCATGGTAGGTTGGGGAATGCGTGGAGTTATTGTGGAGATTGTTGATGATGAAGTCATTTGATTTTTATTAACGTTTACCAATTTTTTTTTAACACCATATTGCTTTTGTATTGCATTAATATCATCTTGATCTAATTTTTGGAAAATATTTATGTAATTGTATGCATACATTATAGCATTCGGGTTAGATGAATGTTGTATACCCAAAGTATGTCCAATTTCATGTATTAGTACAATGAATAAACTTATTTTATCAATTGGTGGATTATCCAATCCAAAGTACCAATTCTCTTCTTTATCAAAGTGTATTTCTACACATTTATCATTGTCTGGAAAATATGCGTGTGCTAACACATTTCCTCTCCCATCAAAATCTGGATAACAAATTTCTCGTCCATCACATGCAACTTTTTTGTGATTTCGAGCAGCAAATGATATTACTATATCATCATTAAATCTTACTTGTTTGAATTTTAAATTGGTAACGTTTTCCCATGTTTGAAATGCTTTATGGGCAATTTCTAACACTTCCTTATTTCCAACAAATACATGCCATGTTAAATTTGTTTTATTCCATTTATTGGGTGCAACTGAAAATGCCATCGGGTTATCAGCTACACCACATCGTGGTTTATTCAACAAACTTAATGTTTCTTGATTAAGTGTTCCATCAACTGGTAGATCATAATACTCTTGGAAACGAGTTAACGCTTCAATGTATTCATCTTCACTATCAGTTAAAAACGTAGAATTCAAATTATTTTCTATATATCCAAATTTTTCAAAATAATCCATAACATTTATGTTGTTTGTAAAATCAATTTCGGTAGATTCAATTTTTATTGCTAACCACAAGACACTTAATGTTAACCGCAACATGATACACATATCCCAAATCTGATAAGAATAGCGAAATAAAACAAATCAACGTAGTATTTATACATTTATTATTGTGATGGTAAATTCCTTACAACATAATTATATATTTGTTCACAATTTGATAAAGCACAAATACATTTTTTATTAAAACTATGATTCATACATTTTGGTTTACATTTTAAAAGTTTAGAAAACTCCAAATTAATAATATGAGGTTCAATTTTTTTATTATCAGTTATTTGATTTAATTTTCTTAATAGAAAATCCTTTTTAAGGACACCTTTCACATAAACGACATCTACATTTTGATTAATTATACTAAAATACAAAATATTATTCAGTTCAGAAAGATGAGTGTTCCCAGCGCTATATTTGATACAGTGATGGTTAAATTCCAAAAATTTTACTTGATTTTTTTCCTCTTCACTTAATGTGTGAAATGGTTTCACAGATTTGAAAACATGATGTACAACTTGTTTTCCATCACTTATTGTCAATTCTTTAGGCATAAAATATTCATTTGAAAAAAAACCTTGAACGTCTAATATAATGAACTTCATGAAAAACTTGATTGATACTGCAACTTTTAGGATTTTATTTATTTATTTACTACTGCACCCAACAGGCAAAGCCTAATATCAGGGTGAGACAAGCGTACATAAAGTCTATTTCAAAATATACAAAAAAAATAAAATGGACAATCACAACATACACACAAAAAACCTTAAAACTAAATTGCAACAGAAGTAGAAAAATAAGCACTCTTTAGCTGCCTAATAGTGCAACAAAATATATCGATGTTATCCTGCATGACGTGAAACTCTTCACACATTCTGTGAAGAGGTGAAAATTTTAAGGCGTTTGTATGGGGAGCTGCCAAATAGAAGAGGGATGAGTTTGAAGACCTTGAGGAAAGGCGGGGAGTGTGAAAGTTCACACTTTTTAAAATATTTGGACAATCAATGATGTTATTGACGGTTTTATATAAAAATAAGGCAGAGTCGTATTTCCTTCGGTCTTTCAAGCTGTAATATCCAAATCTAGTTAGCAGCTCATCATGAGAAAAGCCGATTGCAGGGTAGAAACCTTCTGTTTTTAGGTACATAAATTTCAAAAATTTACGCTGCACTGACTCAACTGCGGAGACTGCTATATCATAGTGCGGGTTCCAGACAATAGAAGCATACTCTAATTTTGAGCGCACAAGGCTATTATATAACGCAAACATTGTGTCATTACTATTAAATTCTTTAGCATTTCGAATTACAAAACCTAAGACTTTGTGCGCGGCTTTACTGGTGCGATAAATATGCTCGTTAAATGACAGTTTTGTGTCAAACGTGACACCCAAATCCTTAATATAATCAGGCCTCGATAGACTTTGATTATTTAGTACATAATCAAACATTACAGGACTGCGGAGTTTGCTGAATGACATAATTTGACATTTATTTATATTTAGACCGAGATCATTTCGCAAACACCAACTATTTAAAGCTAGCAAATTTCTTTGGAGATGTAGACAGTCAGCCTCGCTTTGTATTGGATGGAATAGTTTCAAATCATCGGCATAGAGTAAACAGTCAACATCCAGGACGTTTACTATATTATTAACATATATATTAAAAAGCGTAGGCCCCAAGATAGAACCTTGAGGAACGCCGGAAACTTGTTGAAATGCACCAGATTTGAAACCATGGATCTCTACAAACTGGGTTTGTTTGTGTAAATAGGAGGAGAAAAGTTGGATTAAAGGAGAGGAGAAACCAAATTGGTCCAGTCGTTCCAGCAAAATCGTGTGGTTAATCTTGTCGAAGGCTTTGGAAAAATCGGTGTAAATGACATCGATTTGACCACGTCTGTCTAGTATTTCAGACAATTTTTGCGTAAAACAAACTAGATTAGTAACTGTTGAGCGACCCTGCATAAATCCATGTTGACGGCTGGAAATTTGGTTTTTTATGTGATTGGATATAAATAGGTTTAGGACGGATTCAAAGATTTTGGAGAAATTACATAGGATTGCGATAGGACGGTAGTTATTGACATCATCTCTATTACCTTTTTTGTAAACCGGACATATACGTGAGGATTTCCAGACGGAAGGAAAGGTGTTGGTATTTAGGATTAGATTAAATAAGATGGTAAGAGGAGTAGCAAAAATTACACCGCAATCTTTAACCAAAAAGGCCGGTATTAGGTCTGGTCCCTTGGTCATTCCAGACTTAGATCTGCTGATGGCATTTCTAATCATTTCTTCCGTAATGTTAGGGACGCTCAAAACGTTCTTATTTAACAAAACATCGTTCTCGTTTAAGACAGTTTGTCCAGAAAGATTGAAAACACTTGCAAAATATTCGGCAAAAACATTTGCAATGTGTTCTGAGTCATTTATTTCAACATTATTTACTTTTAGAGAGTGTGGTAGACTTGGTGCTGAATCTTTTTTATTGTTTATAAAAGACCAGAACGCATTGGGATCAGTTTTAATTTCATTTTCGGCATTGGTTTTAAATTCACTGTAACAATATAAATTATTAATTAAATTCACTGTAATATATTTTAAATATATTACAATATATTTCTTATGATTCCACTTAATGGTTTATATTCTACAACACTATCATGAATAATGAGACAAAATACACGAGTTTTATCTGAAAAAACTTCACTGCTTTCAAATTCAATTTTTAAATCAACAGTTGTTTGTTTTGTAGCTTCATTTTGCTTTGAACAGTCAATTACAAATAGAGCACGATTTTTGAATTGAGAATATTCTAATAGCGGTTGCTGTTGTTTTCGATCTCCATAAAAAGCTCCTTGAAAATCTACATGTGATTTATACAATTCAACAAAATTATTTTTATCAAATTCACTTTTTACATTTTCATATGGATAGCTTTCTGAATTTAGAAAAATTTTGAAACGAATAATACTAACATTATCAAAATATGTTGGATCTTCTTTAAAATTATCTTTACGATCGGTTTGAAATGCTACTATAATGTATCGTGGTCTCTCTAAATTTGTTGATGTTTTTACCGCCCACACTTGTTTTGTTGTGCTAAGAAGAGCTGGTAATTCATGAAGTTCCCATTGTCGATATGGAATGTACAAAGGTTTATCAGATTTTATTTTGTCAAGAATACGTAATTTTTCAGCATCATTCGGATAAATGTGTTTTACTTTCAATTCAATTTTATTTATTATAATTTTTCCTTTTCTAGTACCAGTACTTTTATAACAATTATCATCCGACCGATAACGCACTAATTTTATCGTATGTTTACCGCCAATAACTTTTTTATAATCTTCAAATATTCCCAGAAAATAATGTAGAGGAATTAATAACACAAAATTTTTTAGACTTTTGGCTTGATGTATTCCAAGTGGCCAATTCCAACCAACAATTTGTAAGGCTTTGCTTTCGCTCGGATTCAAACATAAAAACGATTTTATTGTACTAACTATTCCAGGATTTCGAATTTTATCCACTTCTTTTCCATTTAATTCATAGCTTATTGATTCAAAAATAAATGCACCAAAATTATTTACAAGTTCACATGAACTAACATCATTTGGTAAAGTAGGTGCATCGAATTGTCCTTCAATATATAAATTAGCATTATGCATTTCCATTAACACATCTTGTTGATTGATGTTTATTTCAATTTCATCATTGTTATCAAACGATTTAGTATGTGGATGATATGTATGTATTTCTTCTTTAATGATGGACTCATCGAATATTGGTTGGTTGAATATTTGCAATTTTTCTGACATGATAACCCAACGA